>SJYX01013219.1:101724-172628 GCA_006410675.1 Oreotragus oreotragus | reverse complement strand
GCATGGCAACCCACTCCAGTATTCTTGCCTGGAGAATCCCATGGACAGAGGAGCCTGGCGGGCTACAGTCCATGGGGTCACAAATAGTCGGACACGACTGAAGTGACTTAGCACACATGCACAGCTGACAGGCATAATGCCAAACACTTACCACCATCTTACTTAATCCACAAAACAACCCTGAGACCTCTGTTTCACAAAGAAGAGTTTAACCACACGAGTCTTCAGAAAGTCTTTTTAGGGCGTGTGGGGGTGGGGCAGTAGTGGTTATCAGCTTTTCTTCTGGTGGCCCCTTCATTTAACCGGGAATTGACACTCTCTGGAGTCTTCAGAACACTGTGAACTACATCCCACCATTTTGCAGGCTTTACTATTGTTCACTTGCTAAGTTGTGTCCAACTCTTTGTGACCCCATGGACTGCAGCATGCCAGCCTTTCCGTCCTTCACCATCTCCCGGCGTTTGCTCTCCATTGAGTCCGTGGTGCCATCCAACCATCTCATCCTCTGTCACCCCCTTCTCTTCTTGCCCTCAATCTTTCCCCGTGTCAGGGTCTTTTCCAATGAATCAGCTCTTCACATCAGGTGGCCAAAGTATTGGAGCTCCTGCAGGCAAAATGTGTTCTCGGAGTGTGAGCTCCCATCTTGGACTGGCCAAGAAGGGTTCCCTAGTGCCTTTCACAGCCCATGGGTCTCCTTCCACACCAGAATGCTGACATTCCAACTTGGTATTTAGAAGCTCGCAAGTTCCAGCCTTAGCCCCAGGCACCAAGGATCTCCTTTCTCCGAGAGTTCGCCCCCACTCCATCCTCTCACACCTATTCATTTCCTGGTGATACTTCTGTGTGTCCCTCACCAGTCCCCAAGTCACTTAGAAAAGACAGTCTGTCTATGATCCATCTCCCTGTTCATGCCAGTGCTTAGCATGGTGCTTTATATTTGGCTCACACTGAATAAATACCTAGGCAAACTAAGTAAAACAAATTCTGAGAATAGCTGTCTAGGAGGAGTCTGTGTACCTAATTTAGGAACTCTTGCTGGTTTATGCTTTGAGATGCAAATAAACATCTGCTTTTTCAATGCCTGCCACAGATTAGATGTGTGTAAGCAATGTGTCTGGCACATAGTAGGTTCAATAAATATTGACTAAATGAATGAATACATAGACTTAAGAATGTATGCAAGGACAGGAAGGTTATAATAAGCATTTCGGCAGTCTTCAACTCAAGAGGAAAAATCAATAGTGAGATTGGATGGCCTCCATTTCATACTACAATGCATTAAAAATCCACAATTCTACAAGTTGCATGAACAACTAAAATTCTTGTGTCACTCCAGTGTCATTATACTAAATTATCAGCATATCAGAGAAGGTGTCTTTTAAAATTATTCAAGTTACAAGGACCTATTGTATAGCACAGGTAACTATATTCTGTCTTATAATAACCTATAATGGAAAAGAACCTGGAAAAGAAGTAATTCTTTATGTATATTTACGCAAAACTGAATCATTTTGCAGTACACCTGAAACACTGTAAATCAACTGTCTTTCAATAAGAAGTTATTTTTAATTTCTCAAGCTATATTAACTTTTTAAATTATCAAATTTTTAAAAAGGAGAGATCTTGTTCACAGGAAACTTGCACAAAATAGAATTTAACTATTAACAAATGTACTTTAATTTCCTCCTTCTAGATTACCAAGGTCAGATTGCTTTCTAAGGTCTGGACTTTCTTTAGTGAGGAAGATGTGCAAATTAGGAATTAAACGAAAAAGTCAGACCTTGTCGTCTGGAAGCACAGCCTCTCTACTTTTTAATAGGCCTCTTTTCCATTTGGTTTGAGATAAAGTGGCCCCAATTATTTTCGAATCCTTTAAAGGAAAAGATATCCATAAATTAAGCTACAGTCCTCTCCTTATTTCCCAGAGAAATTAAATTCTTACCTTAAATGACTTAAATCGCATTGCAGAGAGCCAGACAAAACTCCTTTCTGTAGTGTTACAAAAGGCAGACATAGCAGCAGAATTTTGGAGCTAAAAAGATAAATAGGAATAGATATAAACACACACCCCCACTAGCAAAATTCAATAGTAAGATCAAAGCTAAACTTTCTCCTTCACAGAGCTCCTGTTAAGATTTTTTTTTCTCTTCTGCACCATAATCTGAGTCTCGGATACTTTCGTTCCTATTCAGTCTCAAGATCAAACAGCTCGCACACATCTGCTGGGGTAGGGTTTTTTTTTTAAGCATTCAATAATTGATGGGGGTGAGCAGAGAAGAGGAGTTTGAACATCAACATAAAGACAACGGCAAAATACGCCATCACTCTCCATCTGCCCATGGAATTGAGGGGCCCAGTGGAAGATGTATGTATATGAGGGTGAAAATGTTTGTAAGAGGTAATACCAATAATTTCCAAACAGGATTTTCTCAGCATGCTTCCCTTGCTATTTTAAATTATCTTTTTAAAAAAAAAAAAAAAGGAAATATTGTTTTATTTCATCTCTTTCCAAATGGAATCCTGCCTCTGGTCTGTTTGGGGCGCAATGAGGCCCGATACCTGGCCTTGGGAAGCATGCTGTCACACATGGGAACCAGGTGTACGCAAAGACAAGTGGAGCCAAAGGCAGAACGTGGCCACTAGTCAACACGGGCCTCCTGTGGGAGTGCAGGGCACGGAATGCTGAATTTTGACTAGGGAAGAGAGAAGGCTTCCTGGAGGAGGTGATATTCAGACAAGGCTTTGAAGGATACATAGGGTTTTGCCAAAGAAGTAGATGGACATGTCTCAGGCAGAGGGACTGGCAGGAGAAAACTGGTACTGAAAAAATCCAGGCACGTTCACAGTCCAGTGTATCTGGTACAGTGTATAAGGTACAGGGGCTGGGACTGGGCAGAGACCCTGGTGACCAGTGAAAATTCTGGAGGTGAGATGGAGGACATTATATGTGATGATGTTGTATTTATTCACTCTTCACTTTGTCTTTCCTCTAGTTCCCACCCCCCTCGAAGAGTATCCTTTTGTTTTCAAAGTGATAACATTCGGCAGCATGTAAGGTCCTCTGTTACAAATGATGCAGCTTAAGAAGAGTCACGTCCAATGATGGAAAATCAAAATAACCTGTGAAGAACCAGGTCTAAATGAAGCCCAAGAAGCAAGACTTCATAGTTTCTTCTTCTTCTACCTTCTCAGGGTAACACGATTTCTCCTCCAAAAGCCGAGAGCCGTAATATTTGAGGGGCACAGTCTCAGTCATTTTGCCCTTTTCATGATCCTTTGTTTTAGTCAGGTTAAGTAAAGTTAGCTGCCAGAACAAATAATACCCAAATCTCAGTGGCTTAATATAATATAAGTGTATTCCCACTCAGGTAAAGTCCCATTCAGATCAGCAGGTCTCCTGGGTGACTCTGTACACCAACCTTAGAGACCCAGGCTGCTTCCAGTTGCCACTGACCTGCAGTATAAACTTGGGATAATCATTTCCCTTCTGTGGACTTCACATCCTTCACTTATTTATTGATTTATTCATATCGTTCATTATTGTAACTGTCAAATCCTTAGTAAACACTAAATATAATTATAAAGGCAATTAACATTTATTAAACTCTCGCTATGCAAATACACTATGCAATGTGTAATAAGCATCATTTCATTTAATCCTCATAACAACACTGTCACAAAAGTGGTAGCACTGTTATTATCATCATTAAGTGACTTGTTTTTGCACTCACAAGTAAAATATAACTGTAAAAGAATATTCCTTGAACGCATGGAACATACTCACACCCCAGGGGCCTTACAGGTGCTAAATCCTCTTTCAGGAAGGCCTGGCTCCAGTTATCAACAGGCTTTGCTCTCCAATTATTCAGGTCATGTCATATTATCAGAAAGAATGTTCCTATCCACTGTATCTATCCAATATCACTCCCCACCCCACCCCCATCATCCTACTTTATCCTTTGATCCTGGTTGATTGTTCTTTATAGCATTTTAAACCCTTGACAAATGGGAAAATCATGATTATTTGCTGTCAGTCTCTCCCAAACAGGCTGTAAGTTCCATGAAAGCAGGAACTTTCCTTGAGGCATTCCCTGCTATATCCACTGTCTAAAACGGGGCTTAGCACATAGTAGGTGCCCAGGAAAGGCTAGCTGAGTCAATAGGACCCAATCCTTATTTTACGTTGCTAATTCATGTGAGGAAATGATCCTTTATCACTCAACTTCTCTTTTTTCTGCAAAGACACTATTTCGAGGGCTCTAAGTCTAAAACATTGACCCTTTCAAGCTTAGGGGGATGAAACCTGCCAGCTGCAACCTATCAGTTCCCCCTGGTGAAAGGTTAGAGGGGCACACATGCTCTTCCAGCCAGTTTCTAGGCATCTGGGTCGCCCTTGCAAGCCTTGATCAAGTTATCATATCTAGCCAGTGTCTCCTGGACCCCGTCACTTCTGAATGAGAAAAAATTTGCAGACAAATTTCTAGCAGCAGGAAATTGGCGCTCTCCTGCAAGGCTGCCTAAAAAGCACCTGCGGCCTCCACAGCCTCCCTCCCAGTCCTGCTGCGAGGCGGTTTCCAACCTCAGGCTTGGAGACCAGACAAGTCTCTGCTCCTTTGCTTCCAACCTGCTTGCCCCTTGGAAATGCTGCTCTGGTTCCTGGACTGCCCTCGGGCCAGGTCCAGATGAAACATATACCCACGTCCTCCCTGGTGACATCTCGTTAATGGACTTTTCCTGAGATGCTCTGGTCAAAGAAAAGGACTGAAGCCTATCACCACCCGTAAAACCTGCCTTCTCATTGTCCTCATGCTCTGGCGCATTAGATTAAGCGCCAGGAAAGTTCGCTTACAGGAAGGCTCCTTTAGCTATTCCAGGGAGGAAGGGAACGCGCTGTTTTCCGTGCCTTACCCACATGTGTCCAACCATGTTCACTATTTAGAGAAACTGAGAGAGAAACAAAAAGCATTTTTTCCACCTTCCACTGGGGGAAAAAAAGATTTTTTTCCCCCTAGGAGAGAAAGTTTTGCTAGAGAAAAAGAGCTGAGAGGATAAAGATATTGGCAGAGCTTAATGCCATAAATCTGATTAATTTACCTTGTGACACTCACAACAAAAAAGTTAAGGGTCAGAGCCTTGCCTGCGAAGCGACCTTTCACCTGCAGCCAAGGCAATCACAATGGGGGCCTCGACCGCCTTTCACAGCTACCTGCTGCTGCGGACAATGAGGTTGGACACAGTTTTCAACATGATGGAGAACGCCTCTAGAGCAGCGGCTTTGTTCTCTCTGCCTGCAGAGTGCAGAGCGCCCAGGCTCACACCCTCACTATCCATTGTTCAAAGAGGACCAGACAGGAGCTATGTCTCTCAGACAGGGAGCTAGGAAACTAAAACCAAGCCTTCTAACTATGACTCATCACAGGAACATATATTTAATAACTTACAGAATCTGCAAAGATGAATTCATCTTGATCTTGCCCTCAGGAAACACAGGGGGCCATGTCACTAAATTAAATAGGATGCAATTAGTGTCTAACCTAAGGGAGATGCACAGTCACAGAATGAATGACTGAGTGATTGATGGGGGAACTTTGTGTACAAAGGGAAGCACTGTAAGAGGCAGAGTCTGAGATCCCCAGACTGAGGAAACTCAGAGAGTGATCTTCACCTCCATCTCTTAAATTATGTCCATACATGTAAGGGGTGGAAAGTCAGGTAAGCCTCCCTCTTCTCTTATTTATTTCTGTAAAATGATGTCCCAGGCCAGTCACTGTCTCACGGAGCACAAACAGCATACACGGGGGCCCCCCTCATGGCCCTAGGTCTTTCTGGAAACGAGCGGCCCCCCGTAGGACACTCTCAGGGCTTTCTCTGTTCCTGCATGTTGCCACATGGGGTTGCCAGCCACGCTCTCAGCCTTCCAGTTCTGTGCTTCATCTTGGCTTTAGCAGAATGTATTAATAGAAGGGAACATCTGGCAGAATGGCATCACAGAATGGGACCCAGCTGCTCAGCAAGTACCACCGAGAGCTGTTTATCCGTGGAATTAAACTTTTGTTCCACGTTTGTTTTGTGGTAGGACTGTGATGCGTTTTTAAGTTCACGTTATTCCCAGTCTCTTCTCACGGCACCTAATTTTTGCTGCTTCAGCACTTCACATTCCTGGCAGAAGGCAGTTCAGAACAGCTGGCTGCTTGAAAACCCTCCGGTGGGCAGTCGAACTTGGCTCCTTATAGACTGATGAAACCACAGATGGGCCCAGGTCGGCTCGTGGGAGAATCCCAGTCAGGCCTGACTCCATCTGCACACTGAAACGGTGTCTAGACAGGAGGCTGGGAACCCTCACCTCCAAATTCACTTGGAAAGAGCTCAAAGTGTGAAAGGAATTTACTGCCACTGAAAGATCTGGATCGTGCAGGCCAAACCCCAGGAAGTGCTCTGGGAGAAAGAAGGGAAGGGAAGAGGGACAGAAGGAAGGGCAGAAGGAAGGAAGAGAAGAGGGAGGGAAGGGGTACTTCCCTGAGAGTGTACGTGCTGGATTAGCACAGCTCACAGGATCACTCCGTGCCTGTACCATCTCCTGCATGGTGGTCGCTGGCTCTGAGCATCAGAAAGGTTGTTCCCCATGGCTCAGCTCCAGGAAGGAAACGTGAATCCTCACATATCAGCCTTAGGGCTAGACATGGACCAAAAAGGGCTTGTTTTGTTGTTTTGCCTGGGTTTACATGGAAGCCCAAGATATAAAACAGAACAAAGTGAACTGGCTCTGATTGTAGGAGAAGCAGAAAGCGGCCAGGAGCCCACTCCCTAGGGCATTTTTTCCATTTCCCCCACCAACGCTCCATCCCCTTGAACCAGCCCAAAAAAAACACATTGAGATTGAAACTAATGGATCCATGCCAAGGCTCAAGTGGGTGGAAGCCAAGAGAGGGGAATAGACTTCCCTATGAGTGAGTGGCAACACTGGGACTGGACGTGTGTCTCCATCTCTCGGGCAGGTACTGACACTTACACCCCCAGCTAGGTGTGCACCTGGGCATCCTTGTTTCCTGATCATACTGAGGAGGAAGGCATGTCTCTACAGCCTTCTGAACCTGATAGGAAAAGCACAAGGAAGCAAGCTGTGGATCCTCCCCACCCCAGGCATACATTCCCAGCTGGGGAACACGCACTGCATGCGGCCGCACCATTCTAAAAGCACCTCCAGCCCTAGATTCAGACAAGCAGACTTCGTCTGGATACCATATGTCTGGCTTCTTAGAGATTTCATTTTACATTGAAAATATAAACATTGGAATAAAGGAAAAGATGAATTCATTTCATGCTTATTCAATGAAAGGTTTGTTTGTGATTTATTAATTTTTTAAAATAGAAAAGGAGAAGGGAACCACAAAGAAAAAAAAAAAAAAGCAACAGATCACATATCCTCTAAGCAACCTGAAGGCTAATGCCAGCTTTAGGCCTGTCTTAAACAGGCCAGCTTTGACCTCCTGAAAGATATATTTTAGTGGAGAAATCAGTGTGAGAACATGATACGATTTGAAGAGATGAAGAATGTGAATAAAAGAAGTTCCCTGACTTAAAAAACATTGTTTTGGAAGATTACCCAGACGTGCAATTTAATACCAGATGTTGGCATCTGGAGAGACCCTGATTTGACAATCTGGCAGGAAATATGAAGAAAACACAAATGGTAATTAAAAAAAAAAAAAAAGAAAATCTGGCTATTGTGATCCAGTAGAGCAGTCTCAGAATGTCAGAAAGCCAGCGTTTATCACCCGTGAAGCTTGAGTGATAGCAAGTGCTGCCTGCAAGGAGGGCTTTAGGAGGGTATGCGAGGGCGAGGAAAAGGCAGGTTCTTTGGTGAGAGCAGTCAGTAGTTGGGGAAGCAGGCCGGGGGGTGGGGTATGGCTGGTCCCTGTGATGTGGCCACAGGGCTGGGAGGAAATGGCCCTCCCAACCTGCTATTACAGCAGCTGAGGTTGGGCCCAGCCTGACAGCTGGGGGCTGGCAGCCTACACAGGAAGCTAGCTGGCCAGCCATCAGCACAGCGGGAACAGACAGCGCTTTCCCAAGCTCCGGATTCCAGGATACACCATGGTAGACTCATTCCAGTAGCCTGACCATCCTCGGCTAATTCACCTTCTTCTTAACCAGATTGAGTGTTAATATTGTACCTTCCAGTCTGTGCCTAAAAATTTGTTTTTAAAAAATGCTTCGTGGCAATAATTTACATGCAGTCAAATACTAAGACCTTAAGTGCTTGATCAGATTTGACAAATGAACACAGTCATGGGTCCCAGATTCTGATCAAGACACAGAACATTTCTATCCCCCCAAGAAACGTCCTCCTTGCCCCTTCCTAGTCAATATCCCCGCACACACATACACTCAGCATGGAGCCGTCAGCCACAGGGCTGACTTCCCTCACCACAGGTAGAAGCTGCTATTCTAGAACGTCATACAAATGGAGTACACGTATTCTCTTTTGTCTGACTGCCTTCAGTCAGTATGCTTTTGAAATTCATGCAAGTTGTTGCATGCATCAGTAGTTAATTCCTTTTTTTTCTTTCTCTCTGTGTAGTATTTTATTGGACGGATATACCACAAATACCATAATTTGTTGTTTATCCATTTACCCATTTTTGGACATCTGGGATGTATCCACTTTTTAGCAATTATGAATCTAAGCTGCCATAAACTTTCTCTAGAAATCATGTAAATTCATTCCTCCAGAGTAAATATCTAGGGGTGGAACTGGTGGACCATAGGGGAAATGATGTTTAATTTTTTTAAGAAACTGCCAAACAGATTTCCAAGGTGGTTGTTCTGAAGCTCACATTTGCAGTATGCCTATCATGGGGGTCCCCATGACCCAGTGTGTGAGAATGTACGCTTGTGGACGCAGTGAAGAGCATCAGGAAACCCAAGGCATATTTGTACTGAAGTGTCTTGATCTCAGGTGCCTTATCTGTTGAGTGAGCTGGTTGAGCAGATGATGTTCAAAGGTATTTCTCATTCCATTCTGACATAATAAATCTTCTATTTCACCACTCTCTCAGAAAGCAAAACAAAAAATACACTAGATATTATTCTCTTTTAAAAGCCAGTACAGTAAATCCTCTACATACATATGAGTTCTGTTCTGAGAGCACATTTGAAAGCCCAATTTGTTTTTAAGTCCAACAAAGTTAGCCTAGGTACCCACCTAACACAATCAGCCATATAGTACTATACTGTAATAGATTTATAATACTTTGCACAATAATATACAAAAAAGTAAAGAAAACATGTTTAATCTTTTAGTGCAGTACCTTGAAAAGTACAGTAGTACAGTGCAACAGCTGGCCTGTATTAGACTGGCATCCAGTGACAGGTAAGAAGAGTTACTGACTGAAGGAGGGATAGGCGATGAGAGATGGGATGATACTGAAGGACTGTCAGCAATAGGAGATGGATGGCAAGCTGCAGTTTCGCTCATGCCTCATGCTGATGGCAAAGGTTCTGGTTCCTTGCTGGATTCAATTCTATTTACCCTCTTGAAAAAATGACCCAGTGACGTCTGGGTGGTAGCTCTTTTCTTCCTATCATAAATGACATGGTAGCATGAAAGGCTGTTGCAACCTTTGTGTACCATTCTATATTTGGGTCCTGTGTCTCAAAAACTAACAGTGCCTCCTGAAATAGAACAAACTTATGTGATTGGATATGCAAACTCATGTTTGCATCTGTGAAAGTTTGCAACTTGAAGCTTCCAGGCTTTCACTGCTAGAGGGTGGATTCAGTCCCTGGTTGGGGAACTGAGATCCTGCAAGCTGCAAGGTGCGGTAAAAAAAAAAAAAAAAGGACAGAAAGCTAATATCTGATTTGTAGCCCACTAACAGAGTAGCTAGGTTGGTCATCTAACATTTTCAGGCCCTAGGTCATTTATGGTACTTCTAACAGCAAGTATCAGAAAAGCTCATTGAAATGGACTTAACTAATAAAGAGGAGTTATTGGCTCATGGATCTGAAGCAAGCCCAGTCTTAGAGGGATCAGGCTGGAGGGACTAGAGTTCCTGTTCCTCTGCTCTGTGGTTCCCTGGGTTTTGCCCTCCTTTCTACCATGGCTTCATCTTTAGTTTGCTAACAAGATGTCAACAGTTCCAAGTCTCACTTCTATATACAACAGAAGAGAAATTTTCCTTTTCAGTAGTTTTCTTAAACACGAGGAAAATTCTTTTCAAAAGTCCTTAGAAAAATTTCCTCTCATATGGCTCATTGGCCTGTACTTGATAAGAGGCAAGCCTTATTTATTATATCTCACTTTATTGAGCATCACAGATACTGGTTTTTGTTTTCATTCTGTTTTTCTTATAAATTGAAGATTTGTGGCAACTGAGTATTATCAGATGATAATCAACATTTTTAACAATAAGATATTTTAAAATTAAGGTACGTGGCTCAGACGGTAAAGAGTTTGCCTGCAATGCAGGAGGCCCAGGTTCGATCCCTGGGTCAGGGAGATCTCCTGGAGAAGAAAATGGCAGCCCACTCCAGTACTCTTGCCTGGAAAATACCGTGGATGGAGAAGCTTGGTGGGCTATAGTCCACGGAGTTGCAAAGAATCAGACACAACCAAGTGACTAACACACTAACAGTTTTTTTTGACACTTAATAGACCACAGTATAATATAAGCATGACGTTCATATGTACCGAGAAACCAAAAAATGTGAATGATTTGCTTTATTGCAATACTCACTTTATTGCAGCGATCTGGAACCAAACTTGCAATATCTCTGAGGTATGCCTATACAGGCCTTTTCTAACCAATCTCTGAGCAGGTAATGCCATGAGATTATTGGTGGCCTGAATTCCTGGGCCAGTCTGTGATCCATTTGACTGATCAGCCCTATTGAAACTGCCAAACAGATTTCCAAGGTGGTTGTTCTGAAGCTCACATTTGCAGTATGCCTATCATGGGGGTCCCCATGACCCAGTGTGTGAGAATGTACGCTTGTGGACGCAGTGAAGAGCATCAGGAAACCCAAGGCATATTTGTACTGAAGTGTCTTGATCTCAGGTGCCTTATCTGTTGAGTGAGCTGGTTGAGCAGATGATGTTCAAAGGTATTTCTCATTCCATTCTGACATAATAAATCTTCTATTTCACCACTCTCTCAGAAAGCAAAACAAAAAATACACTAGATATTATTCTCTTTTAAAAGCCAGTACAGTAAATCCTCTACATACATATGAGTTCTGTTCTGAGAGCACATTTGAAAGCCCAATTTGTTTTTAAGTCCAACAAAGTTAGCCTAGGTACCCACCTAACACAATCAGCCATATAGTACTATACTGTAATAGATTTATAATACTTTCCACAATAATATACAAAAAAGTAAAGAAAACATGTTTAATCTTTTAGTGCAGTACCTTGAAAAGTACAGTAGTACAGTGCAACAGCTGGCCTGTATTAGACTGGCATCCAGTGACAGGTAAGAAGAGTTACTGACTGAAGGAGGGATAGGCGATGAGAGATGGGATGATACTGAAGGACTGTCAGCAATAGGAGATGGATGGCAAGCTGCAGTTTCGCTCATGCCTCATGCTGATGGCAAAGGTTCTGGTTCCTTGCTGGATTCAATTCTATTTACCCTCTTGAAAAAATGACCCAGTGACGTCTGGGTGGTAGCTCTTTTCTTCCTATCATAAATGACATGGTAGCATGAAAGGCTGTTGCAACCTTTGTGTACCATTCTATATTTGGGTCCTGTGTCTCAAAAACTAACAGTGCCTCCTGAAATAGAACAAACTTATGTGATTGGATATGCAAACTCATGTTTGCATCTGTGAAAGTTTGCAACTTGAAGCTTCCAGGCTTTCACTGCTAGAGGGTGGATTCAGTCCCTGGTTGGGGAACTGAGATCCTGCAAGCTGCAAGGTGCGGCAAGAAAAAAAAAAAAAGGACAGAAAGCTAATATCTGATTTGTAGCCCACTAACAGAGTAGCTAGGTTGGTCATCTAACATTTTCAGGCCCTAGGTCATTTATGGTACTTCTAACAGCAAGTATCAGAAAAGCTCATTGAAATGGACTTAACTAATAAAGAGGAGTTATTGGCTCATGGATCTGAAGCAAGCCCAGTCTTAGAGGGATCAGGCTGGAGGGACTAGAGTTCCTGTTCCTCTGCTCTGTGGTTCCCTGGGTTTTGCCCTCCTTTCTACCATGGCTTCATCTTTAGTTTGCTAACAAGATGTCAACAGTTCCAAGTCTCACTTCTATATACAACAGAAGAGAAATTTTCCTTTTCAGTAGTTTTCTTAAACACGAGGAAAATTCTTTTCAAAAGTCCTTAGAAAAATTTCCTCTCATATGGCTCATTGGCCTGTACTTGATAAGAGGCAAGCCTTATTTATTATATCTCACTTTATTGAGCATCACAGATACTGGTTTTTGTTTTCATTCTGTTTTTCTTATAAATTGAAGATTTGTGGCAACTGAGTATTATCAGATGATAATCAACATTTTTAACAATAAGATATTTTAAAATTAAGGTACGTGGCTCAGACGGTAAAGAGTTTGCCTGCAATGCAGGAGGCCCAGGTTCGATCCCTGGGTCAGGGAGATCTCCTGGAGAAGAAAATGGCAGCCCACTCCAGTACTCTTGCCTGGAAAATACCGTGGATGGAGAAGCTTGGTGGGCTATAGTCCACGGAGTTGCAAAGAATCAGACACAACCAAGTGACTAACACACTAACAGTTTTTTTTGACACTTAATAGACCACAGTATAATATAAGCATGACGTTCATATGTACCGAGAAACCAAAAAATGTGAATGATTTGCTTTATTGCAATACTCACTTTATTGCAGCGATCTGGAACCAAACTTGCAATATCTCTGAGGTATGCCTATACAGGCCTTTTCTAACCAATCTCTGAGCAGGTAATGCCATGAGATTATTGGTGGCCTGAATTCCTGGGCCAGTCTGTGATCCATTTGACTGATCAGCCCTATCAACAAAGAGACCAGTTTCCCCTACAGCATGAGACTGTGTGTAGATGGAGAAGGCACCCCCTGAAAAAGAAGAGTGGGGCTGCATGCGGTAGGCAGCCAGTGTCCACAGACAGCCTTCTTCACAGGTATAGAAATGTACCACATGGGTCCTTACCAGGACCACAGAATCTTATAATATCACACAGCATACCCAGAAGCAGAGGCAATTCAAGAAGTATGGTAGATTTAATGTATCTACTATGGTAGATCACAAATACTTTGCAGGTTCTCCTATCAAGCGGTGGAGATCTAGTCCCATCCCTTGAATCTGGCCTTGTTTTGGCCAATAGAATGTGGCAGATGCAACACCATCTGTATACCATTGCTTAGGTTTGCATTTTCTGTTCTCACACAAAACTCCCCAAACCATACGAGGAAACCTGGGCTAAATAACTGAATGAAGGCTTCCCCAGTGCCTCAGTGGTGAAGAATCTGTCTGCCAACGCAGGAGACATGGGTTCGATCCCTGATCTGGGAAGATCCCACCCACCGTGGAACAAATAAGCTCGTTGCTCTCGAGCCCGTGCCCTAAAGCCTTTCAACTACTGAAACTTGTGTGCCCTAGAGCCCGTAGTCCACAAGAGAAGCCACCACAACGAGAAGCCCGTCCACCACAGCTAAAGAAAAGCCTGTGCAGCAGCGAAGACCCAGCACAGCCAGAAATAAATAAACGAGTAAAAATACTGAAAAAAAATTGAATGAGAGGAGACCATTGGGCAAGGAGACCCTGTGGACAGCTGGCACCAGGCAGGGCTCAGAACACGCAAGTGAGCCATCACAGATCTTCCAATTCCAGTTCAGCTGTCGCTGCAGATATTTCAGGGACTCACAGCAGAAGCATCACAAGAACTGCTCAACTGAGTTCAACCAACCAAGAAAATTATGAGAAATAATAAAACGCTGTTGTTTAAGCCCCTATGTTTGGGATGCACTGAGGCAGGAAGGGCTCTTAAAATGCTTCCAGTCACTCCAGCAGCTGATTATCCACTGAGCCTGTCAGGCTGAGGTATGAGGCAGCCCTTTCCAGTTCGGAGAGCTCTCCTAGTATTGTGGGGCCAACTCAGCCTCCTGATGCCGCCAGCCCTCAGCCCTAGTTCCCCAGATCACTGGGGCCTAGAAGAACAAATTCATCCCCTCAGCTTATACAGAGGCCCTTCAGCTATCTGGTTACTCTCTTCAATCTTCTCTAGGCTAAACAATCCTAGTCATCAACTCTTCTTTATTGCTGGGAACCTAGAGGGCCAGACCAATTAGGACACTGTTGTAAGGACTAGATGAAGCCAGGACGGTGTGCTGAACCCCTGGGGCCACGGCCAGACCGTCCCCTGGGGAGAACAGTGAAAGTGTTAGTCACCCAGTTCTGTCAGGCTGAGGTATGAGGCAGCCCTTTCCAGTTCGGAGAGCTCTCCTAGGGAGTCTTTCTACTGTGGGGCCAACTCAGCCTCCTGATGCCGCCAGCCCTCAGCCCTAGTTCCCCAGATCACTGGGGCCTAGAAGAACAAATTCATCCCCTCAGCTTATACAGAGGCCCTTCAGCTATCTGGTTACTCTCTTCAATCTTCTCTAGGCTAAACAATCCTAGTCATCAACTCTTCTTTATTGCTGGGAACCTAGAGGGCCAGACCAATTAGGACACTGTTGTAAGGACTAGATGAAGCCAGGACGGTGTGCTGAACCCCTGGGGCCACGGCCAGACCGTCCCCTGGGGAGAACAGTGAAAGTGTTAGTCACCCAGTCCTGTCTGACTCTTGCAACCCCACCAGCTCCTCTGTCCATGGGATTCTTCCGGCAAGAATGCTGGGGTGGGTTCCCATTCCCTTCTCCAGGGGACTTTTCTGACCCAGGGATCAGACCTGGGGTGAAACCCCGTCTCCTGCATTTCAGGTAGATTCTTTGCCATCGGAGCCACCAGGGGCGCCCAGGGTACCTGAGGGAGAGGGCTGCAGAGGGCTATGGGGCTAGGGGCTGGTTCTGTGTGGGCGATGGAAGGGGTAGGCTTCGGTGAGGAGAGAATAGAAGATACTAGGCCAGAAATCAGATCAGCAGGGGGTGTGCAAAGCAGAAGAAACAGGCAGTCAGAAGGACCCAGATTTTGGTCTTGGTTTAAGAGAAGTGAGGCCAGCAAGAAGGGCAGAGTTGGTGTCCATAAGTTGTTGCTTGGAGGTCGGTGGTGGGTTAGCTGAAGTAGAGTCCTGGGTCTGGCAGACAGACACCCCTGGAATTCCGTGCACGCGCAGTCAGGGCAGGAGTGGTCACCTGCGCTGCAATATCCTCACGGTGGCCTCTGCCATCCCACCCCTGCCCCCACTGCCCGCGCCTGGGGGGTCCCCAGCCACTGGCAAGCCTTCAGTCCCCCAGCAGAGAAGGAAGCCACAGCTAGGGGTCCTAAGCTCTCAGAGCGCTAGGTGAGTGTGTGTGCCCACCCCAGCAGCCCTCGGTTGCCTTAGGACAGAACTGCATTTCTTTCTTCTCTTTATGGGATGGAACGCGCAAGCACAGGGCTTTTCCAAGGCCTCACTAAATATTTGTCACGAGCACTTTCAAACAGAAACTGCACGTCGACACTCCTGGATGAGATTGCTTAAAGCTACTCCTCAGGTGCTGCCACAAATCCTCAGTGGCCTCGGCAGTCAGCCTCCCACTCCACCTCTGTGGGCCTCAGCCACTGAGGGAGAGTTGGAGGAGCCCCCCTCGAACTGGACAGTCACTGTTGGGGGCACAGTGAGTCATAGGTGGGGGGCATGGAAGGTGTGTTCAGGACCTGACTCCCCTGCCCTCGGAAGCTCCACTTCATGGTAGTGATGGGGGGATGGGGTTCCCCCCAGAGCCTCCAGGCCAGATCACAGGCTCGGAATCCCAGAGAGCAGGGAGCTATGGAGAAGGGAGGTCAATCCTGCTCTTCTGTGGGAAGACCAGTGCCTTCCTCCGGTATGGGAGTCTCCCCAAGGAGGCTTCAGGGGAAAGGAAAAAAAAAACCTCCGAGGAATAATAGTGCCCCAGCTGGCTCTGCAGAAGGCAGATGACAACAAGCCGAACAGAAGCAATTCATGCTCTAGAACCAACTCCTACCCCCCTTACATCCTCCAGCCTTTTAAATAAAAATGTTATGACTTTACTTTTCGTGGTTAGTCAACCATGCTATTCCAAGCACAAAACTCCTCCCTTGGCGAACCTCATTTTCAACAAGTACTTCTGGCGAGTTTTATAATCAAGCAAGTCTCCCAAACAGACTGGGTAGCGTTCAAGGCTCTTCATTGTCAGGCCTCGACTAGCCCTTTCAGCCTTGTTTCCTGGGCTTCTGCCCATCACATTCCTATGCTTCAGCCTTACAGAACATTCTGGCATTTAATAGAATTGCACTTGTGGTGAAAGAGCTACTGTTTACTGTAGCTTGTGTCTCTAAAGCATCACACAAGCGCCATCTTGTTGCAAAGCCTCTCCAAGGTAGATGCTGATACCACACCCATTTTATGATGAGGACTCAGGGATGGGAAAGTGAGTAACTGGTCTAAAGGCACAGAGCCCAAAGCCCTCACTCGCAGTCATCTCATGGCAGGGTCTCCTTGAACATAGCCCTTGTTTTCCCACACCCTTTCCTCTACAAAACTGACGCTCCCTCTGCCCACTGTGCCTGCTTGCTGATGCCCTGCTCATTCTCCCCAGCCAGCACCACCTTCTTACGCCTCTTTCTGGGTTCCTCTGACTTTGTGCCTGTATTGCAGGTAATCGTGAACATCTTCTCCACTGGCCCCTGCCCTAGGCCACGCCTGGGTAACTGCGGGAGATTCCTATCTGATCTCCACCCTCACTCTGCAGCAACAGAGAGATAGTCTCTAAGTACCTATCAGTCACCTCAAGTCAGTGCTCACAAGCTCCCCATCTCCTTTCCCTCTGGGGTCTAACCTCAGCCCTACTTCTCCCCCCACCCCCGCCCCACCTTGCTCACTCTGCTTCCAAGCATGTGATCTTCTGCTGTTCCTCCAAGATACTGTGTCTCCCCCTTCCTTGGAAGCTGCTAGCTTCTCTTCAGAGAAGGCCCAGAGACCCACGTGACTCACTCTCTTACTTCCTTTATATCTCTGCTCATATGTGGCTTTATCACAGAAAACTTCTCTAACTACCCAGTACAGGAAGGTAACTCCTTTGAGCCTGCACAAATGGGGATACCAAGGTCCAAAGAGAGAAGTCCATTATCTCAGGGCACACATGAGGCGGTGGCCCTTCAGACTGTTACCTGGCTCTCCCGGCTTCCCTTCAGTCCCTTCACCACTGCCCCCTGTGACCAGGAGGTCTGTCCCAGCGTCCATTCCGCTTACCGCGTGGATTTATCCAATTCCTGCCACATATGGGCTGTATGATCATAGGCAGGGAGCTTCACATGAAAACCTTAATCTCCTTAAACAGAGTAAGGAGGGGCAGAGGGAAGCAAGGAGCATGGATATGGTGGGCCTCTGAATTAAATAATCTCTGAAAGATTAAGCTTTGCTGCCTGAAACCCGGTCCTATACAGATACAAGTTATGTGGAGACTAAAGCAAAAAGAATTTTGAGGGGTTTTTATGAGAAAAAGAATACAAAAGATTACAAAACCTCCTGCATGCAATTCTCTACTTAAATGTAACGAAAATGGTCTCTTTTTAAAATAAATTGTGACTGGCAATGGAAAGTGGTTACTATACAATAATGTGGAATGGAGAGATCGTGGAGCAAGGAAAATGAACCACCACCAGCCACACCAAAGGCCAGTCTTCATCCAAAGAAGCTGATATTGTATAAATGGTGGAATTGGAAGGGCCTCCTCTATTATGAACTCTTTGGAAAACCAAACAATTAATTCCAACAAGCACAGCTTCCAACTAGACCAAATGAAAGCAACACCCAACAAAAAGTTCCTGTAATTAGTCAACAGAAAATGCATAATCTTACATCGAAATACTGCAAGAGCTCATGTTTCTTTGATGACCAGGTGAAAACTGTTACAGCTTGGCTGGGAAGCACTGATTCATCCACCATATTCACCACTCACTGCACTTTTGGATTTCCATGTATTTTGGTCTTTAAAGAATTCTTTTAATGGAAAAAATTTCAGTTCCCGAGAAGACTGTGTGTTAGTTGCTCAGTTGTGCCTGACTCTTTGCGACCTCATAGACTGCAGCCCATCAGTCTTTCATTTTTACTTAAAAACCAAAAGAAAGTTTTGGCCAACCCAATATATCTTCCAAAGCCCAAACGAAAATATTCCCAACTCAAAGTCCTCCTAGCTGGAGGGCATGCTTGTTCTGCAGTCGCTGTTACATCACTAACAGTCCTGAGGGGCATGATGGGAGGAAAGTCAGGGTGGAGATGGCATTCTTAGCCAACTGCGGTTAAAATATCTGATTTTTGCAAATTTCATGAAGACAGATGGCAATGAGGACGTGTTGTAAGGGCCTGTGATGATGAGAAGCTAAACTGCGTTAGCCTCCCTTGAATTCAGCCCGGCCCTTGAAGCAGAAGACTGTCCACTCCACCTACCTGTGTGAGAGTAATCTAACCTGTTTGACCAGTAAGTTAAACCCAAGGAGAAGCAACCTTCTTGATCTCACAATAGTATATTTTCCTTTCTATGGAATAACGTCATAAACGCCAAACAAGAGCTCAGCTCTAAACCAAAACTTTGATGAGTTCACATGCAAAGGATCACACAGAGTCCTGCCAGAAATATCCTGGCCTTGTATTTTATTCTCAGTGTTCAAAGTACTGCACCATCATTTATAATCCTCATGACATTCTTGTAAGGTATGAAAAATGTAAGTGAAAATTGAAATTTTCATTTTGGCTATGTTTTTTGCTCAAATATCATTGGTTGCTTTGTATAACTGGGGTATATAACTTAATAGCAATATTTTCACAAGATGGATGACTTAGAAAAGGCAAATCTTTAAACCTATTAAATATCATTGTCTACCTTTCTAATATATCTCCTTTTATCTTCTCAAAGAGATTAGGGAGTAAAATAACTTGAAGATGAAAATGTGTGATTTTTCCACTCAAGGAGCAGGCTGCAGTTTCATTGGCCAAGAGATGTTGATATGCCTCTGAAGACAAATAGTTAATAAAGGTGTTTGGATCGCAACATCTGTTGCCATTCTTGAAAGCTGGGACTTAATTGCAGACTGCAGCATCAAATCTTCAGAGGGTTTGTGAGACAGAGATTGATTGGGGTCACCAGGTTACCCAGAAGTAAAATCCAAATCCTTATCTTTAAGATGCAGTGTCCAATTGATTCTCTCTGGATCATTACCCACAGCACATGGAGGTAAAGCCAGGAGAGGAGTTATCAAACATTTTCCTTTTCAAGATACTTTCTAAATAAACCAGAGTGGTGCTCTGATTCTGGTGAAGAATCCTGAAGTGAAGGGCTAGCTAAGCTTAGAGATGGCAGCAGTAACGTTATGTTAACAACACACCCTCTGCTTTTACATCCAGTGGAGAGGAGCACCACTGAGAGGGCACCGTCCGCTTTCCACCTTCGAGCCTGGACCACAGCGGCCAAATCTGACTCCCCAGGTGGCACTATTGGCAAAGAACCCACCTGCCAATGCAGGTAGATGTAAGAGACCTGGGTTCGATTCCTGGGTCGGGAAGATTCCCTGGAGAAGGAAATGGCAACCAACTCCAGTCTTCTTGCCTGGAGGATCCCATGAACAGAGTAGGCTGGTGGGCAATGGTCCATCGGGTCGCAAAGAGTCGGACATGACTGAAGTGACTAACAGAGAGAGGGGTAGCAGGGTGAAACTTCAGACTGTAAATCACAGGGTCCATTAGCCATCTATAAAGTCAGAATAAGTAGCGTGTTTCTGTGATTAAATATGCGTGTGGGCTAAGTCGATTCATTTGTGTCTGATTCTTTGCGGTCCTCTGGACCATAGCTCACTAGGCTCCTCTGTCTAGGATTCTCCAGGGAGGAATACTGGAGTAGGCTGTTGCGCCCTTCTCCAGGAGACCTTCCCAACCCAAGGATCAATCCCACGTCTGTGATGTCTCCTGCATTGGCGGGCGGGTTTTTTTTTTTTACCATTAGCGCCACCTGGGAAGCCCAGTTAAAATCAATAGCCAAGGGCCACTCCTCAACTGAGTTGAGAGAACTGAATTCTGGTCACTCTGCACCCACAAGTCCCATGTAACCACATGGCTCCATCTTTTAAATGATAGAACAAACTCAATTTCGAATGTTCTTTTCAGAATATAAACTTAACACTCAGTTATCTTTATTTTGAGTCTTAACTGAATATTCTGAGTCTTAAGTGAATACCTTCCTTGGGACTATGGCCCCTGAATTTGCAAACCCATGTTCCCCAAAACAGAGACAATCAACAGACGAGGCCCAAGCCTTTGTGAGAGGTCAGTTCAGTCCAGTCTCTCAGGTGTGTCTGACTCCTTGCGACCCCATGAATTGCAGCATGCCAGGCCTCCCTGTCCATCACCAGCTCCCGGAATCCACCCAAACCTGTCTCCATCGAGTCGGTGGTGCCATCAACCATCTCATGCTCTGTTGTCCCCTTCTCCTCCTGCCTTCAATCTTTCCCAGCATCAGGGTCTTTTCCAATGAGTCAGCTCTTCTCATCAGGTGGCCAAAGTACTGGAGTTTCAGCTTCAACATCAGTCCCTCCAATGGACACTCAGGACTGATCTCCTTTAGGATAGACTGGTTGGATCTCCTTGCAGTCCAAGGAACTCTCAAGAGTCTTCTCCAACACCACAGTTCAAAAGCATCAATTCTTTGGCTCTCAGCTTTCTTTATATTCCAACTCTCACATCCATACCTGACCACTGGAAAAACCATAGCCTTGACTAGACAGACCTTTGTTGGCAAAGTAATGTCTCTGCTTTTTAATATACTATCTAGGTTGGTCATAACTTTCCTTCCAAGGAGTAAGTGTCTTTTAATTTCATGGCTGCAGTCACCACCTGTAGTGATTTTGGAGCCCAGAAAAATAAAGTATGACACTGTTTCCACTGTTTCCCCATCTGTTTGCCATAAAGTGACGGGACCGAATGCCATGATCTTCGTTTTCTGAATGTTGAGCTTTAAGTCAACTTTTTCACTCCCTTTCACTTTCATTAAGAGGCTTTTTAGCTCCTCTTCACTTTCTGCCATAAGGGTGGTGTCATCTGCATATCTGAGGTTATTGATATTTCTCCCGTCAGTCTTGATTCCAGCTTGTGCTTCTTCCAGTCCAGCGTTTCTGATGATATACTCTGCATATAAGTTAAAAGCAGGGTGACAATATACTGCCTTGACGTACTCCTTTTCCTATTTGGAACCAGTCTGTTGTTCCATATCCAGTCTTAACTGTTGCTTCCTGACCTGCATACAGATTTTTCAAGAGGCAGGTCAGGTGGTCTGGTATTCCCATCTCTTCCAGAATTTTCCACAGTTTATTGTGATCCACACAGTCAAAGGCTTGGGTGTAGTCAATAAAGCAGAAATAGATGTTTTTCCGGAACTCTCTTGTTTTTTCAATGATCCACCGGATGGTGGCAATTTGATCTCTGGTTCCTCTGCCTTTTCTAAAACCAACTTGAACATCTGGAAGTTCATGGTTCACATATTGCTGTAGCTTGGCTTGGAGAATTTTGAGCATTATTTTACTAGTGTGCGAGATGAGTGTAATTGTGTGGTAGTTTGAGCATTCATTGGCATTGCCTTTCTTTGGGACTGGAAGGAAAACATCTTTTCCAGTCCTGTGGCCACTGCTGAGTTTTCCAAATTTGCTGGCATATTGAGTGCAGCACTTTCACAGTGTCATCTTTCAGGATTTGAAATAGCTCCACTGGAATTCCATCACCTCCACTAGCTTTGTTCATAGTGAGGGGTACTGTGGACCAAATGACCAAGGGACGTGATTTTCCAGCTCCAAGTCTTATATTGATGGTCAGTAGCTTCTAGAGGAAACCAATAGACTTTATGTCTAGGGTCTCGTTCATAAATCTTAGAAAATCCTAGAGAGATGGGGTCATCAACAGAAGATAAAACACTACTTCATCCATGAGAACTTTAAGAGATGATGGTATAGCTTCCTAAAAATTTTTAATTTCACTTGATTGCCCTTTTGGTAGACATATTTTTAAAAATGTCAAATGTGGAAAATAACTTTGGGGACCTGGAAAAACAGGAAAGCCTTTTCCTGAAACTCTTCAATTCTAGTAGCTGAAGAAACAACAGTATCCAGGGCAGAGTCCTCTCAAAAAAGAAGGTGATCGAAAATACTCAGGTAAGTTCAGTGCAATATTTTATATGCTTAGAGCATTTGGGGGGTGGGGGCATGGGGTAGATATTTTACCTTCTCTTTTGGGCACAGGAAAGGCCAATATCCACAGGCCAAACAATACCAAAAAGAGTTTCCCTGAAGAATCCTGTCAGCTTCACAAAATCATTAATTACCCCTTCTTATCAGAACAAAACTATTTTAAATTCATTTCAATTTCTATTTACAATGATCAAATCAGGGGCTGTGTATCTTGTTACAAGGATCACAAAATGCATATTTGTGATACCTTTGTAAATGTAGAGTCTTATTTCACTTTCTTAAATTGCTGATGTTTAAAATTTTGGAAAATATGCTTTTGAACTGTTTTATAACTTTATCACTTGTCCAGTGCTTCTCTCAGTTTTAACCAACCATTTGGAAAGAGAAGAAACATGAAATCTATTCATAGTACAGCTCTTTGCTCCCTTAAGCCTACACACACACACACACACACACACACGCGCGCGCCCCTATTCAAATTCCTCCAAAACCATTCATTTTTCTCTGGTCTTCTCTGAGCACCTCATGAGTTTTGTTCCCTTAATTAGCTCCTGCACATTTTCAGAGGTTTAGGAAGGCTAAAGATTGCTTGTTTCCATTTAAAGCTAGGTTGCTTTCTCCTGCCTGGTAATCCAGTAATATATTTATGCTGAATTGCATTGTATCCCAAGAAAGAAGAGGCTCATACCAAGGGTGTGGCTTGACTTTAGCTCCCCTTTCTCCTTTCTTCCCAGCCAGGGTGCTCCAGGCTGGCCCAGGACTCAGCTCAGCATATTGTGCCAGGCCGCCAGAGAATGGACTCCTTAGTGCTCACACTAATCCTCCTCTTTACTAAATAAGCAAGTCAAACTTTGGGGGCAGGAATGGGAGGAAAATTATATAATTTGAGTTAATTGGTTTGGGGCTACCCAAAGCCCCAGCTGTCTTGAAGGGAATTGTTTGGTCTTCAAGACCCAATTAGAGGCATTCAATTGATGTAAAATAGATTTTATTCTTTTTTTCAAGTCATTGTCAAGAGACTCAGCCTCTGTCCATCCACACCAAAAAAAATTACCCTTTAATCATAGCCTCCCCACATGCATCCTGAAAATGTCTAGAAATAGGTACACCTAAAGGCATGGGAAAGTATAAAGACATGCAAGTTAACTAGTTTATTTCACAAGTTCAATAATGCAACCTGTAGTGATGAGATAGGGACTCCTTTCAACAACTCTTCAGGTCCTAAACATGTATTAGTGAATGATGGCAAAAGGAGATTGAAGGCAAAAGGAGAAGATGGTGGCAGAGGATGAGAGAGTTGGATAGCATCACTGCCTCAATGGACATGAATTTGAGCAAACTCTGGGAGATGGTGAGGGACAGGGAAGCCTGGCATGCTGCAGTCCATGGGGTCACAAAGAGTTAGACATGACTCAGCAACTGAACAAAGCAAATCAAATTGTTTGAACAAATGGATGGACCTCTCTCTTTTGTCCCTTCCTGGGAATTCACTGGACAAATTTGAGGAAATCATGTTTGGCCTTCCTAGACCTAAACAAAACCATGTGTGACTTCCTTTTGAATAATCAACACGCAAGGCATGGCCACAAATACACTGACCTGCAAACAATAGCAGTTTGAGTTTTCAGACATAAAATGATCTTAGATATGTTAGCTTTTGATTCCAACAGCTTATACCAGTGATGCTGAAATGGGTTTTTGCTGATGACAACAAAAAACGTTGCTTTTATATGGTTTTTGTGACCCAGAAAAAAAATTAGAAATAAGAATTGTAATGTGTAGAGTTTGCACCTGTGTTTACAGAATCATTAGTCAGTACAGTAGCTGTTCAGTTCTGTTATACCCCAAGACAGCATCATGTACACACCCCTGGAGAGGAAGCAAAATCGAGACCAAGTATTCATCCTCAAAAAACCTTGGGCACAGTGGTGGGCCAGAATGAGTTACAGAAACACTTGCAAAAGTTGAGAAAAACAAAGGAGGTGAATGGATGCACATCTAGAGGATAAAAGGAGGAAGGGACCTCATCTAATTAGAGATTTTATAAACAAAATGATAATCAAGATGGTTCTTTAAAGCTCAAGACAGTTCTTGAAAGGGCTAAGTGATTCCAGCAGGCGGAGGAATCACTTAGAGCTTTCTCTCTTGAACATGGTTTTGTTGGAGGAGGTTGTCACAGACAGAAAGAACAACATGAAGAAAGGGGTGAAGACAGACAAGTTCAAGGGGAAAGTCTGGAAAACACTAGGCAATGCAGTTGAAATGCAGCCAAGAGCTCTTGTGGGGAACAAACAGAGCTTGAGTCTGGAGGGCAAGGTCAGGGGCAAATCTGAGGTCCTGACTACAGGTGAGAATTTGTCCTTGGTTTCAAAAGCAATGAAAGCCTGGGACTTCCCTGGTTGTCCTGTGGCTAAGATTCTGTGTTCCCCATGCAAGGAGGCCTGGGTTTGATCCCTGGTCAGGGGACTAGATCCCCCATGCTACGATGAAGACCTGGTGCATCCTAATTATTGATTGATAAATGTTTTAAAAGTAATGGGATCAAAAAGAAAAAAAAAAGTCAAAAAATAAAAAAAAATAAAAACACACACACACACACAAAGTAATGGGAGCCATCTAAGGATCTGAACTGAGAAATGGTGGGATTGGAACAGTGCTTTTCCCAGGGAGACCCTGAGGCTGTGTGGGAAGAGACAATGAGGGTATAAGAAACAATGAAATCCCCCAGCCCCAAAGACCAAACCCAGATTGTGGCAGCATGGGCCTGGTACAGGCAGAAGGAACCTCTCCAGCAGGAAACCAATCATATGCTGTCTTCTACAATCAACCAAAGAACAGATTCTGTGATGAAGAAGACACCTTTTGGAGAGGGGATTGTATTTCTTTGAGAGATATGATTGAGCACCTACAGTTTGCCGGAGTGGGGTATCAGTAAAGGTCACAGACAGTGATCCCTGGCCCATGAAGGAAGTAACCAACTCTCTCACAGCCCTCAGAGCCCCCTCATAAACAGCACAAATGAAGGGCCAGCTTCTAAAGAACTTCCCCTCGGGCAACTGTGTCCTCTAGGAGCTTAGAGCTACTAAACATTGTACAGATTAGGAAGTACCAAGGCCATGAGATGTCCCCTTAAAGTAGAGGCCCTATAAGAGATATGGAATCCATGCTCAGGCTGTACACAGCTAAACCAGCGGTGTCAATGCACAGGGGGCGACAGCAGGTAGCTAGGGGTACCGCAAAAGCCAGAAGCAGACTAGGAGCAAGGGCTATCAAAGGCCTGAAATTTTATCAGGCAATAGGAGTGGTAACTCAGAGGAAGCAGGCTGGAGAAGAAAGGGCGGAGAGCTGGAATTCGGCATTGCCTGTGTGGCAGGAGAGCTCTGGCTCTAGACAGCTCTGCCTGAGCCTGGTGTGGTGTCACATGGAGATGCAGGCTTCAGGCTGTCGGGATATGATGCCTCAAAGTAAGCAGTCACCCCTCTGCCCTCTCTTGCCATGAGACTAATCACCAGGCAAGAAGCTGGCTCACTTGGCCTCCTTTGGAAGCTTGCCTATAAGGAAATAATGGGCTGGACATGAGTTTCCTGTCCCCAGGAGAGGTCAATTCCACCCAGTAAATGGATGAACTGGAAATCTCATCTATACATCAGTTGCTGATATAACAGGCTCTGTAAACAGGATCCTCTTGGCAACCTGTCAAAGGCTGGATCCGAGAAGGCAGTGACTTCACCAAAGCACAGCCAGTCCTTCCAGGGGTCACTATATACCAGATGCTACGGTGAGCTCTTCACACGCCTCATTTCCTTTCCTCCTCATAACTGTCCTGTGAGGTTGTAATGAGGTAACCCTCCCAGTTCTCAGGTATGGTGGATGTTAAGGAGCCTATCTTCCCTGGTGGCTCAGATGGTAAAGCATCTGCCTACAGTGCGGGAGACCCGGGTTCAATCCCTGGGTTGGGAAGATCTCCTGGAGAAGGAAATGGCAACCCACTCCAGTACCCTTGCCTGGAAAACCCGATGGACGGAGAAGCCTGGGAGGCTACAGTCCATGGGGTCGCAAAGAGTCGGACACGACTGAGCGACTTCACTTCACTTCACTTCAAGGCGCCTATCTAAGGTCAACTGCTAAGGAGCAGAAGAGCTGAGGCTCAAACTTGGTCTCCCCTGACTCCCAGCTCTGCTGCCCGGGTCTCCAGCCAGCTCCCCAGGGTCTGCTCTGCTGCGTGCTCAGCACCGTGAACATGCAGCTCACATCGGGGCCTGGGGCAAGCGGCCGCTTCAGCCGTACAGTCACTTCACCCTAGCACGAGCATTTTCCTGAAGCCAAAGCCCCTCTGCATGCACCCTCACTAGATCCTTGCTAGAATCCTGAGGGAGGCACGGTAGAGATCGCGCTCTCCATCTGACAGAGAAAACCAGAGGCTGAGGGAGAAGCAGCAGCTCACTCAGGTGGCACGGCCGGCTTGAGAGAGACCTGTGTGTAAAAGTCGTGTTTTCTGACTCCCAGCCAGGGGCTGTCTCTGATGGCTCTTGAGAAGTGGCACCTCTTTCTCTCACTGGCAAATACATATACACATACATATACATATACGTGTACGTGTACATACACATATACATGGGCTTTCCAGGTGGCTCAGCAGTAAAGAATCATCCTGCAATGCAGGAGATCTGGGTTTGATCCCTGGGTTGGGAAGATCCGCTGGAGGAGGGCAAGGCAACCCACTCCAGTATTCATGCCTAGAGAATCCCATGGACAGAGGAGCTTGGCAGGCTACAGTCCATTGGGTTGCAAAGAGTTGGACATGACTGAAGCAACTGAGTGTGAGCACACATATACGTATACACATACACACATATATGTACACATAGTGTCTGTCACAGCTGGTGCCTAGCACAGTGCCTGGCATGTAGCAGGGGCTCAGGAAGACTCTGTGAGACTAAACCAAATGACATCAGGCTACCATCCACCCACAGTTTAAGTCTCAATTTGATTCTGATCTCAACGAGTGGGACCTTGGAAAGGGGCCGGGAAAAGCAGACATAATAATCATAAAATGTAGCATTAGCTTCAAGCTGCCCTGGCTCAGACTTTTCCTTAGGTGCATCAGGTGCCTTGATTCATTTAAACCCTAGGGTAACTGGGAGCAGGCACTACCTCATCCCCATTTCACAGATATGGAATGTGGAGGACAGGAAGCTGAGCAGTTTGCCGGAGGCCACCTTTTGTAAGCAGCAGAGCCAGACTCCTGTTGCAGGGTCCTCTCACCATCTCACCATCACAAAACCCCAGAAACACCCCGCCCTAACTTCCCAGTGAGGGATTTCTTCTTGCAAGAACCCACTTTCCTGTGAGTGTCCCTTGAATGCCCTCGTGGAATCTTAGCCTCCCCATCTGAGAAGTGAGGGGATTGAACTCCGTGCTCTGATTCCCCAAAAGGCTGCTGCTGGCTTCCTCCCACACAGCTCACTGCAAATAACCCCACCCCCACCTACATTTTAATTTATGCCCTGTAGTACTAAGTTCACAGTTTCAGCATCTAAAACCCTAAGGAAACCAAACTGAGTGTGGAACCCTCCTATAATTTCTCTGTCCTGGAAAGAGGTGGCGTGTCCTCAGATGCCACCTGCTAAGGTTAATCAGTCATTAGCCCCGTAGGGGTGGGGGCAGGATGGCCTCCACGGGGTCCTAATCAGAGCCCCCTGGGGCCCTCCACCCTGCTGCACACCTCTCATTAACTCCTCACAGGTGCACTGGCCCTGCAGTAAGTGGGCTCCTGTTGGTCAGGCCCACAGGGGCCTGCAGCTGGAGGGGTCAGGCCAGCTTCTCCTTTCCTTTCTTTTCTTCCCCCCTTTTTTATCTATTTACCAGGTCAAACAATTGGGAAGACTAAATTCTAAACAGCCTTTGTTGTTTCTGCTCCTTTAGCCCCTCTAAGTCAAAGAAGTAGAATCGAAAGCAAGGCCAGGAGGCATCCATCCTCTGCGAAGTTAAGGACCAGTAGAGGCAGCTGCTGGAGTTTGACCTGGGTTGCCCTGGGCCAGCCAGCCAGGTAGGGCACAGCTGCTCTTGAGGAGGCAGCTTCATTAGGTCAGCCTCAAACACCTCCATTTGGTTCACACACACCCATGGCTGTGGAGCAAAGGCTGGAGGTGATACAGAATGCTGGGGACAAAAGAAAGCTCCCAGCCAAGCTCATACTTTCATTCTTTCAACAAAATGTTTTGAGTACCAAGTGCTGTTTGACATTCCAGAAATCTCTGCCCTAATAGAACTTACATATTAGTAGTTGATTAGACAGTGAATCTTGGAGAAAGAAATAACAACCAGCTCCAGTATTCTTGCCTGGAAAATCCCATGGAGAGAGGAGCCTAGCAGGCTACAGTCCGTGGGGTCACAAAAGTGTCTGGCATGACTGACTCAGCAACAAAACAAGACAATAAATGGGACTTCCCTGGTGGCTCAGTGGTAAAGAATCCACCTACCATGCAGGACCCATGGGTTAGATCCCTGAGTCAGGAAAACCCCCTGGAGTAGTAAATGGCAACCCACTCCAGTGTTCTTGCCTGGAGAATCTAAGGACAGAAGAGTCTGGCAGACTATAGTTCATGCAGTTGCAAAGGGTCAGACACGACTGGGTGACAGACATACTATCAGACAGAGGTAAGTGCTGTGAAGGGAAAGAAAAACAAGTTAAAAGAGAGAGAGAAGGAAGAGAAGGAGAAGGGATATGTCCAGGAAGTGATATTTAAATAAAGTAAGGATGTGAGTCATGGGTGTAACCAGGATACTCTGTTCCTGGCAGTGGGAACAACAGGTACAGAGTTCTGAGGCAGGAGTGCACTTAAGGACCAGCATGGAGTCTGCTGTTGCTGGCTAAGGTGAGGGAGGGAGCATACAGGAGGTGCCAACCCCAGACCTTCTGCTCTGGAGCTGTTACTAGGCAGAGGTGAGAGCAAAGCCTCCAAGATTATCACTCCAAGGTTATTGCTAAGATCTTTGAGCTCCGTGCACAGAGCACATTTTGTTTTATAAAGAAGCAAACTACCACTCATTCAGTTATGTACTTAGTGACCTGCTCGTCACCAGCTCCCCAGAAACCTTCTGCACCCAAACTACATCCGTCCTGCCTGTCCCCTAGAGACCACCTGATTTGTTTTACGTGAATTACTTTTTCTTCTTGTCAATGACCAAGGAATGAATGTCTCAGCAGTGGTAAAAGTTTAATAACTGAATCTCTGAGGAAAAGAGAGAAAGAGAGAGACATGATTTATTAGAAACTTTCAGTTTCAAGGCCTTTGCCTCTCTTTTATCCTTTCTACAGGAAGTGACGTGAAGTAGACAATCATCTCCCAAAGGCCTTAGTTCATCTCCTGAAGTCTCAAGGAACCTAGATACCAGGGTTTCGCAAAACAGGCAACATAGCCAGGACCCACAAATACTTAGGTTCTGGCCTACTGACACTGGATGTTTTAGCATATTACACCAGGATTGAGACAGATTTGAGGGAGGTAACTTGAGTCCAGTCTCTAAGTTTATCGTAGGGATTAAATGAGTTAATACATAAAAAGTGCTTAGAACAAGACCTGAGAAAAAGTAAATATTTGATAAATGGTTACTATTATTTAGAGTAACACTAACAGCAACAACTATTGTTAGAGGAAGCACCTTTCTATTGGCTTCTTTTGTTGGGCAGATGAGCAGCAGGGGAGGCGGAGGTGGGTGGATAATAAAGGAGGCAGAAGAGAAAGCCCTGTAGGGACCGTGGGAATGTGGTTGCTAGGACTGGCTCAAATCCCGTGGACGGAGGAGCCTGGGGGGCTGCAGTCCGTGGGGTCTTGAAGAGTTGGACACGACTGAGCGACTTCACTTTCACTTTTCAATTGCATGCGTTGGAGAAGGAAATGGCAACCCACTCCAGTGTTCTTGCCTGGAGAATCTAAGGACAGAAGAGTCTGGCAGACTATAGTTCATGCAGTTGCAAAGGGTCAGACACGACTGGGTGACAGACATACTATCAGACAGAGGTAAGTGCTGTGAAGGGAAAGAAAAACAAGTTAAAAGAGAGAGAGAAGGAAGAGAAGGAGAAGGGATATGTCCGGGAAGTGATATTTAAATAAAGTAAGGATGTGAGTCATGGGTGTAACCAGGATACTCTGTTCCTGGCAGTGGGAACAACAGGTACAGAGTTCTGAGGCAGGAGTGCACTTAAGGACCAGCATGGAGTCTGCTGTTGCTGGCTAAGGTGAGGGAGGGAGCATACAGGAGGTGCCAACCCCAGACCTTCTGCTCTGGAGCTGTTACTAGGCAGAGGTGAGAGCAAAGCCTCCAAGATTATCACTCCAAGGTTATTGCTAAGATCTTTGAGCTCCGTGCACAGAGCACATTTTGTTTTATAAAGAAGCAAACTACCACTCATTCAGTTATGTACTTAGTGACCTGCTCGTCACCAGCTCCCCAGAAACCTTCTGCACCCAAACTACATCCGTCCTGCCTGTCCCCTAGAGACCACCTGATTTGTTTTACGTGAATTACTTTTTCTTCTTGTCAATGACCAAGGAATGAATGTCTCAGCAGTGGTAAAAGTTTAATAACTGAATCTCTGAGGAAAAGAGAGAAAGAGAGAGACATGATTTATTAGAAACTTTCAGTTTCAAGGCCTTTGCCTCTCTTTTATCCTTTCTATAGGAAGTGACGTGAAGTAGACAATCATCTCCCAAAGGCCTTAATTCATCTTCTGAAGTCTCAAGGAACCTAGATACCAGGGTTTCGCAAAACAGGCAACATAGCCAGGACCCACAAATACTTAGGTTCTGGCCTACTGACACTGGATGTTTTAGCATATTACACCAGGATTGAGACAGATTTGAGGGAGGTAACTTGAGTCCAGTCTCTAAGTTTATCGTAGGGATTAAATGAGTTAATACATAAAAAGTGCTTAGAACAAGACCTGAGAAAAAGTAAATATTTGATAAATGGTTACTATTATTTAGAGTAATACTAACAGCAACAACTATTGTTAGAGGAAGCACCTTTCTATTGGCTTCTTTTGTTGGGCAGATGAGCAGCAGGGGAGGCGGAGGTGGGTGGATAATAAAGGAGGCAGAAGAGAAAGCCCTGTAGGGACCGTGGGAATGTGGTTGCTAGGACTGGCTCAAATCCCGTGGACGGAGGAGCCTGGGGGGCTGCAGTCCGTGGGGTCTTGAAGAGTTGGACACGACTGAGCGACTTCACTTTCACTTTTCAATTGCATGCGTTGGAGAAGGAAATGGCAACCCACTCCAGTGTTCTTGCCTGGAGGATCCCAGGGACGGCGGAGCTGGGCTGCCGTCTATGGGGTCGCGCAGAGTCGGACACGACTGAAGCGACTTAGCAGCAGCAGCAGCAGGCCTGGCTCCATCATGATTTAGTTCTGTGACCAGGGACAAAATCATCTTCTCTTCTGGACTTCAGTGTCTTCACCTATAAAATGACATCATTGGATTAGATCAGAGTTTCCTAAACTGGGCGAAGCTTCAGAAAGTTTGGGGGAAGCTTTTAAGAAAAAGTCTTGCGACCCTCCCTGGCTGAAAGGTTAGCAGAAGTGCCCTTCCTTCCTTTCTGCTGTAATCCTCAGTGGTTACTGCTGAAACGGGCGCGTGCATGCAACCAGATGTCAAGTGGCCACTGTGAACGCTGATGATGGCATTTCAGACCAAACTTACAGCTCTGCTCTGATGACTGGAATTGATTGCTTTCCAGGCAAATGGCAGCTGCCGTGGGCAAGAAGAAAATTGTCAACAGGTCAAAGATCAAGTTTTTTGTGGAAATTTACACAACCACTTCACGCCCACAAGGTACTCTGTGGACACACCTTTGGATGGAACTGTTGTCGACAAAGCTGTCATCAGAGACCCTCTTCTCAAACACAAGGCCAAGGTCAAGTTCAAGGGGAGGCACAAGACCAGCCAGAACAAATGGCTCTTCCAGAAGCTGAGGCTTTAGGTCTGTCTTGTTTCAGTCATTTAAAAAAAAAAAAAAAAAAAAAAGGCCTCATTTCTAGTTTACTGAATCAGGCTCTGAAATTGTGGAGCCCCAAAATCGTGACTTGCTTTCAAGCTTTCTAGGTAAGCCTGATGCATCCAGCCAGTGCTTGGGAGCCCTTGGACTCAACCAAAGGCCTCAACCTCAGGGCCTTTTCACTTAGCCTTCCTTCTGCCTGAAAAGCTCTTCCCTTAAATGTATCTTTTTCTTGTTCTCTTCATTCATTTCACTGCATAAATGTTGCTTCTCAGAGAAAATCTTTCCACCCACTCCTATGGAATACAGTTTTCTTCCAACCACTGCCCCACCTCTTAACATGATTCTTTCCCCCATGCCACTTCTCACTGTGACCTGACTGGTCGTTGCTCTTCCTCACTGGAGTGTCAGCTCCATGGAGGGAGGGCCTGGCTTTGTCCGCCACTACATCCCAGCAGTTCTGGACTGGTGCCTGGTACATAACTAGCACTTGGTAAATCCGTTTTGAATTCATAAATGAATGGATTGAATGAATGAATATCAGCATCAACGTTCCCTCTTCCTGTGTGTCAGAAGGTGGAGCTGGCAAAGGTCAGCAGGGCCAGAGAAGGGGGCCCTAAAGTTCCCAGGAGCATGGGACAGGCAGTTTCCCCAGGGAGAGTTTTTAAGTCCAGCCAACTTCCTCAGTGCTGTGCTTTGGGGTTTCACTGTACTCACATTTTCCAGGTGCTCACTTTTCACTTTTCGGGAAGATGACGATAAACTTTTCAACTGTTGTTTCATAACTCTTCCCGATCTCCAGTATAGAACAATATATGCCAACAGACATGATGTCATTTGGTTTTAAAAAGGTGTTTGAGCTGGAAAATGTTTCCAAAAGCATTTTAGGAGGAGTTCATAAATGACTAATAAAATTTTTATTTGTGGGTTATTATCTAAAAAATACAGTACTGTATGAAATACTATTAAAGGTAAGGCTTTATGGGTTAGAATTATACTTCCAGTCATGATGTCATTTGGTTTTAAAAAGGTGTTTGAGCTGGAAAATGTTTCCAAAAGCATTTTAGGAGGAGTTCATAAATGACTAATAAAATTTTTATTTGTGGGTTATTATCTAAAAAATACAGTACTGTATGAAATACTATTAAAGGTAAGGCTTTATGGGTTAGAATTATACTTCCAGATTTCTCGTGCTTTAAAAAATAAATATAGTGACCTAAGTCCATCAGCTTTAAAGGAAAAAGTCCCTTTTCCTATAACAACTCATTGTTTGTTTACTTAGGAGGTGTAATTCAAACACATACTCTCCTGGAGGGGTTTAAATTATCTAATTTCTGGCTCTACCAAAAATGTTCAGCTGAAATATCATACGAGCAGCCTTGATTTTAACTGATTTGCCAAACCTAAAAGCTCTTGCTTTCCCTTCTGAATAGTATTTTTCCAAATTTTAGGGAAAGTAGATCAGAGGTCAGATAATTCATGAATGTAAAGAACATGTTTTCAATACTAATTAATATTAGGTGAAGAAATTGAGTTAATGAAAACTTTCAACGGGACTTGTCAGGGTCTTTAATACGCTGATATATGGGTGACTCTCCTGGAACAAAAATCAAGCAAAACATTTCCCCCAAAGTATTTGATCAGAGAATTCTTTATTCTCAAATTATCGTTTAACTCCTTATGGATCCAACATTCCTCAGAACACAGTTTGAGAAACGCTGGCTTACAGAAGACTACTTTTGCCACCCTATGGACTGTAGCCTGCCAGGCTCCTTTATCCAAGGGATTCTCCAGGCAAGAATACTGGGGTGGGTTGTCATTCCCTGCTCCAGGGGATCTTCCCTACCCAGGAATCAAACCTGGGTCTCCTGCATTGCAGGTGAATTCTTTACCATCTGAGCTACGAGGGAAGCCCCGCTGAATTCTCAGATATTATAATATGATTGTTTCTCTGTTCAGAACCGTGGATGACAAGTTTGTATGAAACACCCATGTTTCTGAACTCATTGGTGTTTTCTGCCCTTTGCTGAGCACATGAGAAACGAAGGAGATGGCATAGGGATAGTTTTGGTTTGGAGGATTGTTTGACAAATGTATATATGGATGAAATTCCATTTTTGGCCATGATGGAGTAAATGGGTATTGGACATGCCTTCCTACCAGATGTAATGATTCAATGGGATGAAATATATGAAGCAATTCTTCTCAGGCATTGAGCAATAGACAGCAGGACTGTGATCCTGAAAAGAAACACATGAAATGAACCTTACAGGCAACCTGGCTTTCTGTGTGGGAACAGATACCAGGTCATAGAGCAAGCTGGTGGAGCACCTGCAGAAGATGGCAAGCATGCCTGGGCGAGGAGGCAGAGACTGGAGTTTTGGGGATGCTGAAGCAGCTGGAATTCGCAGAGCAGGGGGCCAGTGAAGGGGACGCTGTGCAGGAAGGGTGCCAGAGTTTTATCTTGGGGATTCCTTCTGGCTTCTTGGTGGAGAGCAGAGCTGTAAATTCATAGGACAAACCCCGACTGGCCTATCAGGGAACATACATTATGGGGATAAAAACTGAAGAGACACCAGACATCTTTAACACTGAAAATTTTGGGAGTTCCAGCCAAGAAGAGTGAAGAGATAGCTTGGTGAGTGTCTCACCATTCAAGTGAGGCTCTAGAAATCCCATGCCTTCTGAGAGAGGACCATGCCACAGAATAAGGTCCATACACAAAACACAAAGCTGAAATAGACCCACCCTAACAAATCCTTAACACAAGCCTCCACAAGATTGAGATTTCATATATGTATGTTTTGACAGACATTTATTTTAAGGAATTGGCTCTTGACTCATGCAATAGTGGGGCTTGGCAAGTCCAAAATTTGCATAGAGAAAGCCAGCAGGCTGGAAACTCTGGAAGGAGTTGATGCTGCAATCCTGAAACAGAATATCTACTCTGAGAAACTTTTTTATTCTTAAAGCCTTCAACTGATTGGATAAGGCTCACCCATATCATCAAGGATGATCTCCTTTACTTAAAGTCAACTGATTGCACGTGTTAGCCATATCCACAAAATACCTTCACAGCAACACCTAGATTAGTTTTAGATTGAATAACTGGGTACTACAGTTTAGCTGAGTTGACATATAAAACTAACCATTACACCGTAATAACAAAATACTACAAGAAAGTAAAAACTACAAGTCAATATCCTTCATAAACACAGATACAAAAATGCTTAACAGATATTGTGAAATCAAATCCAGCATTGTATAAAAAATGATAACACAGTATGACTAAGTGAAGCTTATTCAGGGATATAAGGTGGATTTAACATTCAACAAGTGATCAATTTAATTCACCACATCAACAGAATATAGAAAAATACCACACAATATTTCAAAAATGAATAAACGGCATTTGACACAGTTAAATACCCATTTATGATTTTAAAAACCTCTCAGCAAGCTAAGAATAAAATGTCTGACAAAGGATAGCTATGAGAAATTCACATTAACATTGTACTTGATGGTAGAGAACTGAATACTCTCTAAGACCAAGAACTAGGCAAAGTTGTCCACGCTCATCTCTTCTCTTCCGGCCAGTGCAATAAGGCAAAATAAAAAGTATAAAGACTGGAAAGAAAGAAGCAAAACTGTTTTTATTTGTAGATGACATGAATATGTATATGAAAATTCTGAAGGATCTGTAAAGCCATTAGTGGAACTAATTAGTGAATTTAGCAACATAGCAAATTACAAGGTCAAGTTACAAATATCAATTCTATTTTTTTTATACTAATGACATTTAGAAGATAAAAATTTCAAAACACCATTTACAATAGCATCAAAATACTTGAAACATTTAGGAATAAAGGTGAGCAAATATGTGTAAGACCTCTATATTAAAATTTATACAATATTATTGAAAAAAAAAAGATATTCCATGTTCATTAATTGAAAGGCTCAATGTTAAATCTTTCTCCCTCTTCCCAAATTAATCTACAGATTTAATATAATTCTAATCAAAATCTCAACAAACTTTTTTGCATAAATTGATGAGTTGATTCTAAAATTTATATAAGCATCCAAAGGACTAGAATGGCCAAAATAATCTTTTAAAAGAAGAGAAAGATTAGAAAACCAACAATATCTGATTTTAAGATGTATTAAAAATCTATAATAGTCAAGGCAAAGTAGTATTGGCATAAAGACAGACAAAAAAATGGGGGCATCCAGGAACAGAGCCACAAATATACAGTCAATCAATCTATGACAAAGGCATCAGAGAAACTGAATGAAGAAAGTCTTCATCAAATGATGCTGGAACTACTGGATAAATGCTTAGAAAAAAAATAAACCTCAACCCTTACCTCACACCATACACAAAAAACTAATTTGAGATGAACTGTAGAGTTAATCACAAAAGCTAAAATTGTAGAGCTGCTATGAAAAAGCATAGAGAAATGTCTTACTTCTCTTGGGTTAGATAAAGGTGTCTAACCCAAAAGTGTCTAACCCAAAATGTCTTGGGTTAGACAAAGATGTCTTAGATGGGACAGAAAAGCACTAATCATAAAGAAAAAAATTGGATTTCATCAAAATAATAACATATTTCTTACCAAAAAGATGCAATTAAGAAAATAAAAGCTGTAGACCAATAGAAAATATTTGCTATACCTATATTTTAGAAGAGACTTTTATCCAGAACATATAGAGAATACCTACAAATTAATAAGGAGAAAAGTCAATAATAATAAGCAAAATACTTAAATAGAAATGGCAAGAAAAAGATAAGCAAATGATAATAATCACAAGAAAAGAGAAATGCAAATTAACACCACAATGAGATTACCACTTCATACCCCTTAGAACAGCTCATGCTAAAAAAGACTAACAATAGAAACTTTGTAAATTAACTATACTTCAATTAAAAAAGAAAAAAAAAAAAGACTGACAACATCCAATGTTTGTAAGGAGACAGAATTACTGAAACTTCTCATACCTTTCTTCTGGAAGCATGAGATTTTACAACCACTTTAGAAAACTGGTAGGTTTTTAGCTTCTCATAAAATTAAAAATACACCTAACTTATGATTCACTCCTAGGTAATTGTCCAGGAGAAATAAAAACATATGCCCACAAAAGATCTTATGCAAGAAAGTTTATAGTAGCTTATTTCATAACAGCCCCAAACTGGAAACAACTGAGATGTGATCAAGACAAGAATGGGTCCGTTGTGGTGTCGTTATACAATGGAATACTACTTATGCATAAAAGAGAATAAACAGATAATACTCCATCACCTCACAGATGAATCTCAAAAATACTATTTTGAGTGAAAGATGTCACACCAAAAGAATTTATAGCATATGATATCTTTGATATGGAATTCAAGAACAGCAAAACTAATATAGTAATAAAAATTAAAACAATGATTGCCTAGCAGGTGGTTATTGACTAGATGGGAGCAGGAAACTTCTGAAGTGGTGAGGATATTGTATACCTTGATTGTTGTGTGGGTTAACAAGATGTAAAACATCCAACTGGACACTTAAGATATGTGCATCTCCCTGCATGTACATTTGACCTCTATAACGTGGGAAGGGGAAGTGAAAGAGGAGAGAACGAGATGGAGGAGGGAAACGAAGCTACATTAAATTATCCTTTACCTGAAAGCATGCACACACAGAGAGAGCAAATGCAAATGTGTGTAGGCCCTAAGTTCACTGTGCACTTGACCAGTGCTGCAAAAGAGTACTGTATACTTTAGATTCATTTCAACAGTCATCTTCAAATCTCATGATGAGAAAGGGCTTTCCTCTGTTCGTTTTCTGCTCTCTCGAGCTTTACTACTAAAACACCCACACATGTTTGAAAAGAGAGGGAACACTAATTCTGAACTTCACATTTATTAGAATCCAAGAGAAATTGTTCATTGTTGACATTTTCAGATGTCGTTTCCTGCCACAGTTCTCTTCAGGAGAGGAAACTAGAAAGGAAATAACTCAACTCCTCCCTGGCCTCCTAACTCTGGCCACTTGACTTGAATCTAGTGTTTGATAGCAGAAAAAAAAGTTGTGGTTTTTTTTTTTCAAGAATAAAGAAGTTATTATTTTCATTCTTAGATAACTTTTAAATTGACTTGATATCACCTTCCCATCATGACTGACCAAGTGATATTCTCAACAATAGCGTCTCACTTCCTTAAGAAAGTGTACTGGTCACATCAAAATGTAACCACATGGAAATGAATTTCCCCTTTTCACATCTCTGTCCTTGGTTTCCATGGTAGAGGGCTAATTACCGTTTTAATAGCCCTAATTGATGGGCTTAAAGATCATATCCTTCAGTCCCCACTTGTGTGTATGGTGACCGTGGGGGTGGGGCAGCACTCCCTTTCTCTTGACCCCTAAGCTCCAGCTCCCCCCTATTGGAAGGAGGGTTGCTGGCTCCTGAAAGGACCATGCCTTGTGCTTCTCTGTTTGCAGGACTACCTGCAGCCCATTGTGGGCTGACCAGGAAGCCTCGCTTTGTCCTGGCCAATTGACACAGCTGCATACTCGGTAAATAGACTCAGATGTTGAGCTTTTGTTTGAAGGATCTTTTCAGATTAATGCAGAGAGAATTAGTTTTTAAAACTTAAGCTGGAGCCAGGATGAGTAGAATGGAGCTGTGAGCCATTGAATTCACGTCCACAAAATGAGACCACTGTCTTACAAGGGTGTTTATCCCCTGTTCCTTTGGGAGGTAACATGGAAGGGAGAGGCTCCCACTCATACCATTGTGAGGAGAAGATCTGACCAGTGATTATACCAGTTCCAGCTTCATCCTCCAAGGGAAGAGAGCCCCACCTTTGTTAAGTAAATGCAGAGGCTGCAAAATATTTGTCTACAATTGACTTGAGTTTTCTTATTTCCAGACCACAACAGGTTCTGATAAATGATCGAAGCAGATCCATGGCCCACAGCAAAGACAATTTTAACAGACTGGGCAACTTTCTGAACTCAGATCCTGCATCTCAGATTTTCCAGTCTTCCCCTTTTAGAGCACCCAATCGAGTCCTCACCTATGGGCTCATTCTGAACCATTCCCTGTTGGGACACAAGCGTTCAACTCCCAACTAGTGTCTGGTCTCTTGAGGTGGAATGGTGTCCTGGAAAATACCACTTCACTCAGCACAGCTTGGAACTTTAGTCCAATGCTGTGATTCAGTTCAGCTCAGTTGCTCAGTCGTGTCCGACTCTTTGCGACCCCATGAATCACAGCACGCCAGGCCTCCCTGTTCATCACCATCTCCCGGAGTTCACTCAGACTCACGTCCATCGAGTCGGTGATGCCATCCAGCCATCTCATCCTTGGTCGTCCCCTTCTCCTCCTGCCCTCAATCCCTCCCAGCATCAGAGTCTTTTCCAATGAGTCAACTCTTCGCATGAGGTGGCCAAAGTACTGGAGCTTCAGCTTTAGCATCATTCCTTCCAAAGAAATCTCAGGGTTGATCTCCTTCAGAATGGACTGGTTGGATCTCCTTGCAGTCCAAGGAACTCTCAAGAGTCTTCTCCAACACCACAGTTCAAAAGCATCAATTCTTCAGCACTCAGCCTTCTTCACAGTCCAACTCTCACATCCATACATGACCACAGGAAAAACCATAGCTTTGACTAGACAGACCTTTGTTGGCAAAGTAATGTCTCTGCTTTTTAATATGCTATCTAGGTTAGTCATAACTTTTCTTCCAAGGAGCAAGTGTCTTTTACTTTCATGGCTGCAGTCACCATCTCCAGTGATTTTGGAGCCCCCCAGAATAAAGTCTGTCACTATTTCCATTGCTTCCCATCTATTTGTCATGAAGTGACTTACAGACTCATTTTTCTCAAGCATCAGATTGGGTTGGTTAATTGTCTTTGCTAATAGTTATACATTCTTAGGGAGGCAGATCAATGCTGTAGAAAGAATATGGCCTTCACTCACAGATTTGAATTCAAATCCTGCCTGTGCTACTTACTAGCTGGGAGCACCCAGACAAGCCATTGCTCTGAGCACAAATGTCCTCACCGTAACAATTACAGTATGATTGCTTGTCTCATGGTGTTGGGATGGAAAGAGATTCCTTGTATATATGTGAACATAAGAAGCACATTGCCTAGAGGATTGTAGAGGCCACAACATGCTAGGTCTCCCTCTCCAGGTCTCTGCTTCCAAAAGATTTTTTTCAAGGAATTTTAAAAGATATCAAATGGAAAAAGCACCTAGTGAATTGTAAAGTATGCATATATGAAGCAATGTTCCTTCATTACACTAAATATACAATAAAAACTGAAGAATGGCTGTTGATGGGCACCCCGACCCTAACCTTGTCAAGCACCCGCTATTCCTCCCCCAGCTTCAGCATCTGAGTGACTGTCAGCCCACCCATACCACTGCCTCCCTGCTCCCTGCATACACACTCACTATACTAAAAAAGAACTGCTGACAAAGCAGAATGATGAATAGGAAAGATGAAGGGAGCCATCCTAGAAGAAAATAGGCGTCAGTAATCCAAAAAGGGACAATTTCACAAATGAGGTATAGACGGGGTGATAGGTATTTAATAACATCTTTCCCAAAGGACAACGGACTCCTCCTTGATCCAGGCTATGGTACTGAAAAAAAATGCCATTTCCTCTTTACTTTATGGAGGCCCTAACCCACCTGGGTGCCCTGCCTTGTGTTCCCCATAAAGTACTTTGTGCTGAAGAGTCAGGACACCAGGCCAGGCCTGTCACCAGTTCACTATGGGCCTGTGGTCCCCCACATAGAAGAGTTTTATGAACCCTAAGGGCCCTCCCTAAGCCAAGCATCCAAAACTCGAATTCCCCTGCAGTTTCCCGAAAGGAAGGATGTGAGGGCAGAAACACGGGTTTTGAACCAGCTCCAACAATCAAGAAAAATGCTGACAGGATGGAGCTGCACTGTGGAAACCCACATCAACCCCTAGGTTGAGTCAGATGTCAAGTTTTGACCAACAGGTCCTTTAGACTCTAAGAAATGAATACTGGAAAATAAATCTGTGCTTTGGGGGAAATCATAAGAGAAATTTTGGTTGATTGAGATTTAAATTCCAAAATATACCCCTAAACTATACCCTAGTGTTACTTTCTTTTGTGACTTAGAAGGTGATGAGTAGAAACTTCTCACTCTGACTGAGGACTCTGCAGGGGAGGTCAGAAGTAAGGCATCTTGCAGAGCCTTGAGCTCACCAGCAAACCTTTCTGAGCCTCAGTTCCTTTCTCTGTAGAAAGAGGGTGGGTCTTTCTCAGGGACTTTGCCTTCCATGAAGAGAAGGACAAGGCAAAGAAACAGGGAACAGTTCAGTGCTGCCCCACCTCCTGCCTGTCCCAACCCCTCGCTATAGAGCAAAAGGATAGGTCTATGTTTCATGAATGGGCCACATCCATCCTCGAGGCTGTTGAACAGTTAACCTTGGAAATGTTGGTACTCTCTGTCCTGCTGGAAGGGAGCATTGAGAACTTGGACCTGAAATGCTCAGATGGAAGGCTGCATGGTCAGTACTTGAGAACACTGAAACAGGGAGGGCTGACGCACGACTTGGAGAGTTGGAAAAAAAAAAAATAATAATAATTCTGAGACTTCCCTGGTGGTCCTGTGGCTAAGACTCCGCCCTCCCAATGTTGGGGGGCCTGGGTTTGATCCCTGGTCGGGGAACTAGATCCTATATGCCACAACTAAGTGTTCACAGGATGCAACTGAAAGATCCTGCATGCTACAACATTGCCAAATAAATAAATATATATATAAATAAGCAAATAATTCAGAGCCTGGACCAGGGGCTGCAATGGGAGACTTGACAACAGTGTGTCACCTGCCTCACTTGAATAGTACAATTAAGGAGCAGCAGGCTGAGCGTCAGGAGGCCAGCTGCCGCTTCTGTCTCTCCACTTTGGGCCCCAGTCTCTTCATCTGTAAGGGAAAGGGTGGGGGAAGATGATTTCCAAGGGCCCATCTAGATCCAACTTTCTGAATCACCAAAAAACCAGCTCAGTAGTTATTCTCCTCATCCAAGTCTCTTGAACCTGATTTCAGAAGTAAAGAATTATGACAGCCGAGTCTCGGAGGAGCATTCTTTGATTTAGAGGATTTTGGCCCTCCGGCTCTGTTTCCAAATCTCGCCCAGTGGGCCGTGTCCCATGTTCCTGCCGGGCTCAGCCAGCCTAGAGGTGGGCAAAGGCAGCTTCTGCTTGTGTCCATGATTGAATGAGTGGATAAAGCTACGTTTGTGTTTCCCCTGACCACTGGAAGGCTCCCCAGAGGGGCTAGAACTTGACCCGTGTCTTAAGGGGAGGCAGGAGAAAGTCACTGAATGAACATTCCAGGTAAAGGCAGCCAGCCCCCACAGTTTATAGCATTGCATGAACAGTCTCAGACTGAGTAGTGAATTCCCTGCTATAACAAATAGCCCCCATAGCGTACAGTGGTTTACACCCCACAGACACTGATTTCATGCTTGTACATAGGATGGGTGGGACAGCCACCCTCCACCCATCATTTACATTTTTGAGTTGCCATTTTTAACAGTTAGCTTTAAAAGCTGCCCAGAGGATCATCTCCACTCCAGGCAGCCAGACAGGGCAAAGAGCACGGAGCTGGCCCTTGTCACTTCCCCTCACTGTGTCTACCACTAGGGGACCTGGAAAATAGAGATGTGTGACCAGGAAACATACAGCAACATGACTTTAGGGGAATGCCAGCCTCTGCCACAGTCCGATCCGCTCCTCAGGGATGGATCAGAGACAAAAGTAGCCAGGGGCCCAGGCAAGGCAAGGGGGAGAGGAAAGAAGTGTCAGGCTCCTGGGAGCAGCACTCTGGGGGCAGGCAGACATGTGGCTGACTCAGCCAGCTTCATATTTGGTAAGCCAATTACCCTGTGATGGAACAGAGAGTCCTGGAACCCCACGGTGAAGAGGGGCTCCATGTTGCCCTGGCTGTTTATGGGAAGGAGAGAGAAGGACTGCGACAAGACTGACTTCACAGGCAGCCCTCAGGCCTCCCAGGGTAAAGTTTGGAAAACCCCTGGCTTCCCCTGGCATTGCCCTTGGCCCTCGGCCCCTCCTCCTGCCCAGTTTTTCAGTCCCTCATTCTGGGCGGGCTCCAGTGGCCAGACCGTCGCCCGGCCTGACACCTCGGCTCAGTGCCCAGCCTGTGGGCCACTTGGGGCTCGAGTTACTGGTGGGAGCTAATTCAGGAGCCTGGCCCAGCCCTGTGGCTTTGATGGGATTTCATCACCCGCCTGCGCTTCTTGGCTGGGTGCCTGGGAGAGCACAGTGTTGCCCTGGGCTCTCTGCTGCTACCAAGGAGAGGCGCCCCTCTCTGAACAGAGGAGGACCTGGAGGTGAGGTTTGGGGCACCAGGGTCCACCCTGCCTGAGAATTCAGCCTGCACCAAAGCCATCTGCCTTCGCCCCATTTTCTCAAGAGGCAGAGACAAGATAAAGGAAAGAGAATTAACACTGAACAACTTGTTAATGATTTTATGGCAGGTTAAATAAAATGTCTCAAATAAAACTACAGGAGACCTTCTTTAACCTTACCAGGCTGTAAATATGTATCAACTCAGTCACTATCGGCAATTAAAGCCTAGTTTGGGAACACTGACCTGAGATAAAAAATTTAAAAAAGACATGGTCATCCTGGGAAATGAATCCAGAATAAAAGGAATTTCTTCCACCTTAGCTAATGAGCAGATGTATACGGATGGAAATGAAGGCCTGTGCTTTCATACTGCTCATGCCTGGAGGAGAGGGAAGGTCCCCTTTATGGAGGGAGGGCTCTTGGAAGCATATTAGGGACGTTGTTACAATGCAAATGAGGAAGACCGTTGTGTTTGGGTGGTTTAGGGGCTTAGTAAAAGGAGTAACATTTCAATTAGTGGGGGAAGGAATGAGAACCTGCCTCAAAGAGGCTTAATTGGCAACTTGGCTTTCCCAGGGGGCTTTGAAGTCGCCTTGGAGATGGAAGGTTTTCAGAGATGGGTGGAGAATAGAGCCAAGTGCAGGGCCCCGGGGCGGTGGGAGTGAGAGGGCAGGTGGGGATGCGCAGAAGATGAACCTCAGCGTACCACCCAGTCCCAGTGCTTGCTCTGAACTTCAAGGCTCCTGGACCCATTCCCCAGGGTATTTCACCCAATTCCCCTCTGGGAGGGTCAGGACTGGTCCCTTTCTAAAGCAGTCTCGGTGAAACCACCTCGCTTTTAAGGACTGCAGTCTTAACCTCACCAGAGTGGAATTCCTTTTTTCTTCTCAAGAGTCCCTTTTGCTTGGTCTCTAAGTCCAGCTCAGCAGACTGGGGAATTCAACTCCTAATTGCTGTGTGTTTGGGGGAAGGGTGTGCAATATCGCATACAAATGTGTATTTTCTGTATGTGACTTCCAGGGAGGAGGAGGGTGGGTGTGTGCATTATTACCTACAAATGTGTATTTTCTCTCTTTGCGTATGTGTGTGTGTATCGGAGGACTCCAGAGTCTAAAGATTCAAGTATGACCTGACCTGAAGGCAAGGGATTGAACTACTGACTGTTCAAGGAAGATAGCTCCAATTTTGCTACCAATGAGGTCCAGATGGGCATCTTTCTACTGTCTTCCTTTGCTGTTGCACACTCCTGTGAGCCGCAGTCAGAACAGTTCAGGAGTCACTCAAGTCTTCACATATCTTGATGCACTTGAGGATTTATTCTCAATCCATGTATTCACAAGGTATGATGATTTTTTTTTTCAATATGGAAGAACTCTCCAAAGGGGATATTATAGATAACATGCCAAGATAATTGTTTGAAATGAAATTTGGAAGAAAATTCAACTAACCCTGTGTTTTAGTTGAAAGATAGCCATCTGACCAGGGGTTTGGAGAGCCAGCCAAACCAAGGCTCCCAAGTGGTGAGCTGGTCTTTCTGAACTAGAAAAAAAAAAAAAGAATGAAGAGCTACACAGTGATCCCCCAGCTCCCTAGGTTCTCAGGATGTTGACTTTGGGGAGGACACGCTTAACTGTGCCAAGTAAGCATCTGTGGACGTGGACTGGACTATGCTGGAGGCATGACCCATGAACCCTGAGCTGGAGGACACAGTTACCCTCCGTTTGAAGCAATCAGCCCCAAACATGCCCTTGCTCCGGGCTCTCTCCCTCTGTCCTCTGGACTCTCCCTCTCTGTCCTCCCTGCTCCCGTGGGTGGCTTTTCCTGGAACGCTGGCTCATATCTCTGGAGCCTGTGGTTTGGGGATCGCCATTAGCCAACTACAACAGGGCCTGGAGAGTTTACTTCAGCTCTAAAATGGAAACGGGACCCACCCTCGGGGTAATACTCAACCCTCTGCAGGTCTCAGTGGGGGCCTTTAACAAGTGACCCTCTTTCCACCCCCTCACCTCCGGTGCCTGTGTAGCATGACCACTCCCCTCCCAGCCTCTTCACTTTCTGCTTTCCCAGAATTAGGACTGAAGGAAAATACAGTATCTGTCTGCACCCAGCACATTCCTGTATCCTGGACAACCTGGGCCAGCCAGCGACCACAGCGGCATACCCAGTCTCCACACCACTGTGAGGACACAAAACCAGAGACTCAGCAGAGCAACATCAGCTTCTGATAACCACCATGCAAACAGGCGATCCTGCACCAGTGATGAGCCAGTCACTCAGCAACACCAGGCTCTGCAGCGCCTGGAACGTATTATCGACTCTGCTGCTAATAGTCACCAAGTTGTGTCAGACTCTTTGTGACCTCATGCACTGTAGCTCACCAGGCTCCTCCATCCATGGGAGTTTCCAGGCAAGAGTACTGGAGTGGGGTGCCATTGCCTGCTGTGCTCAGTTGCTAAGTTGTGTCCAACTCTTGGTCTTCCCTGGTGGCTCAGTGGTAAAGAATCTGCTTGCAATGAGGAGACCTAGATTTTATTCCTGGGTCGGGAAGATCCCCTGAAGAAGGAAGTGGCACCCCACTCCAATATTCTTACCTGGAGAATCCCATGGAAGAGGAGCCTGGTGGGTCACAGTCCATAGGATCACAAACAGTCGGACATGACTGAAGGGACTTAGCATGCATGCACGCACGCATCCAGCTCTTGTGACCCCATGGACTCCTCTGTCCATGGGATTCTCCAGGCAAGAATACCAGAGTGGGTTGCCATTTCCTTCTCCAGGGCATCTTCCTGACCCAGGAATTGAACCCACATCTCCCACGTCTCCTGCACTGCTAGGCGAGTTCTTTCCCACAGAGCCACATGGGGAGGTTGCCCACTATAGTAAAGGGATATTTTAGAGTCAAGAGACCTGGGTTCAGATCCTGCTGCTGCTCCTCACCAGCCACATAACCTTGGCAAGTGCTTCTCTGAGCCTGAGTTTCTTCATCTGTAAAGAATCACGCATCCAGCTCTTGTGACCCCATGGACTCCTCTGTCCATGGGATTCTCCAGGCAAGAATACCAGAGTGGGTTGCCATTTCCTTCTCCAGGGCATCTTCCTGACCCAGGAATTGAACCCACATCTCCCACGTCTCCTGCACTGCTAGGCGAGTTCTTTCCCACAGAGCCACATGGGGAGGTTGCCCACTATAGTAAAGGGATATTTTAGAGTCAAGAGACCTGGGTTCAGATCCTGCTGCTGCTCCTCACCAGCCACATAACCTTGGCAAGTGCTTCTCTGAGCCTGAGTTTCTTCATCTGTAAAGAAGGCACCACAGGGCTAAAAGTGTATGTGACAGGGCTTGGCACATCATAGGGGTTCAGACATAGTCCAATGATCAATACCATCAGCTTCTCTCCTAATCACGGCAGACTAGGGATTGGGAAAGGGGTGGACTCTAGAGACCCAAGCAACAAAGGAAAACCAGGTGGCCAACACCCCTGGCTGCTGGAAGCATCGGGCCCTGGGTGTTGGAACTGGCCTGGAGGCCCAGCTGCTCCCTCTGGCTGTGAAACAGCAGTGCCAGGGCCTGGCTCCCACAGCGACTCAGGGTCATTCCTCCAAGACAGGAAGCTCCATGTGGTCAAAGTCTTCTCTCTGAGGCCAGTCTCATTCGAGGCCAACCACAGGTCAGACCACAGGCAGTAGCCCGAACCGTGGGTGGTAAAATGGACAAATTACCCTGACCAGTTCCAATTTCCACTCTCCAGGAGCAATTCCCCCCAGGCCTGTTGCAGAGCCGCAAGTGTGAAATGCGGCCTTCATGGTGGATTACCCACCTAAAGGAAGCTGTCATCTCCAGGCGTCAGTGAGAGCCCGGGGCTAATTCTGCTTCCTCCTGGGAGAATTCCTCTCTGTGTGGAGCCTGTGGCCTGAGCAACCCTTCCTGTCACGGCTGCCCTGTTTCTGTGACAGAAAAGACTGAATCCATGCCGTGTGTGTGTGTGTGTGTGTGTGTGTGTGTGTGTATGTGTGACAGCAGGCCACTGCCACACGTGCTGCAGCCTGGGAAACACATCCAACCCTCTTCTAGAAAGCTTTGGGCGGGCATCTCCTGAAGGGCAGTGACATTCAGAGCTAATAGGTATGCGGTACCCTGCCCTCCAGGGCTGGAGTTCTAGAAGCCGAGGCCCAATATAATTTCACTGTAAAGGGTTTAATTATAACTCGGCCCTGGGATGGCTGAGGTGCCCAGGAGCCCTGAGAAGTTCTCTCCTCTTCAGGAAGAGCAGAGGTTCACGGAGAAGTTAGCATGAGGGGGCAGGGGTAGGAGGAAAGAGGGGGAGCCCCAAGAGTGAGTAGGTGGGACGTGGCCTAAGCAGGGGTCTGAAGGAACAGTCTGTTGCTTGCAACTTGATCCAGCAGACAGCAGGGGCTGGTGGGGTGTTTCAGCAGGAGATGGCACAATCTCGGGTATTTTTCAGCAAGATGTTTCTGGTATGAGAGGTTCAGGTCTGAGGCCCATGTTCTCAGCCAGTACATGTAAGACCTCGGTGGGGCGGCCCAGATGTGCTCTGATCTTTGCCCAGCTCCCCCCGCCCACAACTGTCTCTCTGGCCACCCTCATGGGCACACCAGGCTGGACAGTAAGATTTGTGGGCCCCCCAAGTTTCAGGATCTCTCATTCCATGGGCTGTCATCTGTGTTCTACTCTCCACCAGAAATCCTTCCCTACCAAGCTCCTATCTGGAATCCGATGACACCTCCTCTGAGAAGCCTTCCTGGCCCTCCTCACACACACATACACACCCCGCAATCAGGCTATTCCTCCCCTGACCTCTGTAGGCCAGCAACATCTTTTCCTCTCTTGTTGCTCCCATCGCATTTGGACCCGTGTTGACAACACGGCCTCCTCCATCAGACTTGAACTCTGGGGAGGCAGGGGCTGAATTTTTTCCATTGCTGTTATCGCCCTGTTGGTTATCCTGGCTGCTCAGCGAGTGGTTGACGAATGAAAGCACAGCCTCCACTCGCACTGGGAAGGAAGATGCTTCCTAACTTTGCTAGCACCCATCTTCTCTCTGTCCAGGCCAGTTCAGCTCTCTCTGCCCTGACTGCACTCAGCACCCTAGGGAAAGCAGAGATCCCAAAGAAGTATTTTGTTCTCAGAAGCACTGTGAGATGTGTCCATTGATAGACTCTTCCTGGTGAGGTTTTGGCACACAGGGTCTTCCCTGGTGGCTTAGAGGGTAAAGCGTCTGCCTGCAATGCAGGAGACCCGGGTTCAATCCCTAGGTCAGGAAGATCCCCTGGAGAAGGCAATGGCACCCCACTCCAGTACTCTTGCCTGGAGAATCCCAGGGACGGAGGAGCCTCGTGGGCTATAGTCCATGGGGTCACATAGAGTCGGACATGACTGAGCGACGACACACACACACACGTCTCCAGCAGAGCTCACACACACAGGGGTCCCAAGCCCCCAAGTGCCATGCCTTCGTGAAGCTTAGTCCCAGAACTGGTGCAGGGTCACACCTGTTGTGTTCTGTTGGTTAAAGTAAGTCACCGGCCCAGCCCAGGTGTGAGGAGCAGAGACTCCACAAAGGCACAGGTACTAGAGATGTTCATTCGGCATCACTTGTGTGACACACGACCACATGACCTTTTCTGACTAATATAAGCCCCACAGGTATACTCCACATACATGGTCTGGTATGTGTGCGCTTTGAGGATGTGGTCACATAGGTGGCAGCCATATTTTTTCTTTTAAGTGGTAGGACAGATGTTAATCAGTAATTCATTTTCCAACAGGAAGAGTCCATCATGAGTAGAACTCAAACTGGATTTTGTAGAGGTGAAAGGGCATTTTAAAGGGAGAAGGAGGGAGTAGGGAGGGGAGGCAAACCGGGGCTTAGTACAGTCAGGGAAGTGAGTGGCAGCTTATTTTTGAGAGCAATTCATTTTTGTGTTTTTTAAGGAAAATAGTCAACAATCTAAAATTCAGTTAAAAACCACAGCCCACTTTGGAAAATGCCAAGATTGAATTGTGAATTTTGGAGATCACCTCTCATCACTGTAGTTTAAATAAATGGTGAAAAAGCAAGTCACTCCAAATGGTAATTTTGTAACTATTTACAATAATTTAGGTTCTAACTATGAAGCATATGTAACACACACACTAGCAAAATGACTCTTTCAACTAAACCTACTGAAAAGCAAAACTTGGTGGGAAGGGCTCATCCTGGGCAGAACTGCCTGGAGGTGGTCCTGGCTGCTTCTGAAGAGCGAGCCCGTGACACCTGCTGGGTCCATACAGAGACCCCCAGATGCCTGCCCCGCAGGGCCCACAGACTTAACTCTGCAGGGCAGGCAATGGGCAGCTGCTTCCTGCCTGAGGATCTGGTCCTGTGATGCCTGAGGTGGCCTGAAAGGGGGGCCAGGACTTGGCTAGAAGGGAAGAAGCAGCATGCACCCTGGGTCTAGGGCAGCACCCTGAGGACCAGCGGGTGGGAACGCCCAGCCTCGTCCCAGCGAGCTGCGCTGATGCGGGAGACTCATGTGGCTTTTCCTGTGTCTTGGAGTCTGGGTTGTTATCCCAGGCTTTCTTCTTCTCCTTTAACTCTCATTACAGGGACCACGTGGTCCACATAATAAAGTCCAAACAGTGCCATGGGAGAGCAGGAAGTACATAAAGAGCCAGGGACGATTAGGGGTGAGCAGTGAGTGGGGCCCTGACAGCTGAGTTAGTTCGAGTCCCCAGCCGGTGACCACGCTGATAACAGGCCCCGCAGCCTAACCAGGCCTGACAGGGCCACGCTGGCCACCTCGGGAGCAGCTGCTGCTGGGAGGGTGTGTTCCTCCAGGTCTCGGGCGGCAGCAATGCATTACTTACAAACTCAGTTGCTCCTTCATCCCTTTGTGTAACATACATTTCCAAAGACCCCCTAATATACAGGGTTCTACATAATATACAGGGTTCTACGCTTGGAGCTGGAAGCATAATGGCAAACAAGACAGTTTCTTTATTGAGGGGCCTGAGGACTTCGTAACAACGTTTATTATCATGTCCGAGTCTTTGTGACCCCATGGACGGTAGCCCACCAGGCTCCTCTGTCCCTGGGATGCTCCAGGCAAGAATACTGGAGTGGGTGGCTGTGCCCTCCTTCAGGGGATCTTCCCAACCCAGGGATCGAACCTGCACCTCTTACATCTCCTGCACTGGTAGGCGGGTTCTTTACCACTAGCGCCACCTGGGAAGCCCTGTTAAGGGCCAAATCCTGAGCACAGTGATTTCACTTGTAATGGTGAGAGGCAAGTGTTCCTCTCTCCATTTTCTTGTGGTTGAGTAACTGGCCCAAACTCTCCAGCACGGGGGCCGCTAGTGAATGAGATCGCCTTTGGAGAGCACAGCTAGTGAGAATCCACGGTACTCGAATGCCTTCTCAGAGCCGCCCAAGAGGATCGCCATGCCTGGGTGGCTGGGACAGGGCAGAGGCACACAGGGAACGTGCATTATCAGGGGTGTTGTTGTCATGAAGATGCTGGAACCCCCAGAAGGACTTGCCCTCTGTCAGCAGGTATTCTAACAGGTGCGGGGAGCGTTGGGGGAGGGGGTTCTCAGAGAGCAGGGGTCTTGTCCACACTGTTTGGACCCTGGGGGCCTGGGAAGCTACCTCAGGGAGGGTGCCAGGCCATCTGCAACACCTGCCAGCTCACAGGGCTACTGGTACCTTCAGGGGCTAAATGCTTGCCCTGACAATTGAGCAGCAGGTAGGGGCTGGTGGGGCTTACCTGAGCCCATCACTGGGCAAGAGCAGCTTTCTCTAGACAGACCCTGGGTTGGAGGGCAGGGGCAGGGCTTCTCCCTTCCTGCCGCCACCAACGGCGTGGCTATCCTGCTCACAGCCTCGAGCAGGGGGCATCCTGTACCGCACCCAGCACGCACTGCCGTTTCTGAGCACCCCTGTTCCTGCCCTCCTCACAGAACACAGATTTCTTGCTACGTGGGCCAGTACAACCACCCCAGCAATATAAATACACAGTTTAACCCTTGGTGTAAAAGTCAAGCTCACTTGAGGCTAAAATTCTGTGTCCCCAGGGCACTCGGGGGAGCCTGAGATGTCTGAGTCTGCAAGAGGAGGGTCACATAATATACTCGACTAATCCTGGCCAGGGTCAGGGACGATGCACCATTCACTGAGTGTTCGCAGAGCTCTATGTCGCGTGCACTGACACTTCTCCTTGTTCGGGAAACGGTGTACTGGCTCTCCTCGTGATACATTTCAGGTGCTTTTGTTAAGCAAACAAAATGATCTTACAGCCAGAAACTGAAGGAAATCAAGTAAAACTCGTTCAGTATGAAGGAGAGGAGGCACCATCTCTTTAAAAGGCTCATGGACAGCAAGATCTAGAGGCCAGTCAAGCTGGTTTAGACGGGCCTGTGAGTCAGGGCCCTATCCCACTGGTGCTAGGAAGGAGAGGGCTGATAAGTGGGCCTCAGGCACGGAGCCTCAATCTAGACCTTTCTGCCAGAGCTCAGACACAGTGTGACCTGTATTAACATACAACCAATCGGAGAAGGCAACGGCACCCCACTCCAGTATTCTTGCCTGGAAAATCCCATGGATGGAGGAGCCTGGTGGGCTGCAGTCCATGAGGTTGCTGAGAGTTGGACACGACTCAGTGACTTCACTTTCACTTTTCACTTTCATGCATTGGAGAAGGAAATGGCAACCCACTCCAGTGTTCTTGCCTGGGAGAATCCCAGGGACGGTGGAGCCTGGTGGGCTGCCGTCTATGGGGTCTCACAGAGTCGGATAGGACTGAAATGACTTAGCAGCAGCAGCAATAGCTAATAATAACCCGGAGGAAATCAGTATGTGCGTTTAGGTAGCGCAACAGCCCCAGAGAGTACTTGTTATTATGCCCATTTTACAGTTGAATTTGTTTTTACCATTTACTAGTCCATGAATGTATCATGTATCAGTGGACGTGTCTGTCCCTTGTATTTCTCTGTGTCTCCTCCCTGGTGCCAGATTCTGCCCATTCAAACCCCGCCTCCTGTGCATCTCCTCACTTTTATTCCTGCCCTTTCACTCATCTGATCCCCTTCTCTTCTCCCTTCCTCTGCTATCCGGACCCTCCCCATCGGCTAGCCATCTGACCTCTGGCCTCTTGGAGAATCCCAGGGACGGGGGAGCCTGATGGGCTGCCATCTATGGGGTCACACAGAGTCGGACACAACCAAAGCGACTTAGCAGCAGCAGCAGCAGCAACAGATCTATGTATAACAAACTCAGGTCAAGAGAGGTGAAGAGACCTACTAGGTACCCGCGGGGAGTGAAGGGCAGAGTTGAGATTCAAACCCAGGTGGTGGGTCTGAGGCCAGTGCCTACCTTCTTATAATGTTAAATCCCAGTGTCTACTTTCCGATGGGTGTCTACCTTGGCAGGCATGGAAATCAGTTTGTAAAAACCTGCCAAGGAAGAGAGAGAGAAAAGTAGGCTGCAAGGCAAAAGGAAGCCTGTAAGCATCTGTCATAGGTCTTCTTTAATGGATTAGCAAGACAGCATTATATACTCCTGCCCAGCTGAAGGAGCACTATGCATACTTTCTCTACTTCTTCAAGCCCTTTGTTACCATCAAAGCTGCTTTGTGGTGCTTTCCTTAATATTTAGGAGAAAATTCTCCTGCTAGACCATCATTTCCAAAATGCACTTCTCAGTATCCAAAGTATGTCTACATCCAACGTCACACAACCTGTAAGGGCAAACAACAGGTTTTATTTATCACTTGTATTATCTACAAAGTGGAAATGCATCTTTCAGAGGTGAAGTCACTTGTCCAAACCCATCATCCTCACAAATGGCTCATACAGACTAGATTCCAAGGCTTCCGACACTTGGCAGCATTCTCGTCTCCAGCAGGAAACACCCGGGCTTCTGACAATATCTCGTTATTTACTGGTCCCCTTTGGGGAACAATGAAATCAACGTTCCTCTGAAGCATGAGAGTTTGGATAGATGACATCGTGCATTGGTCAGCGTCACTGCCTCCCCTCCCCTCTTCCAGCTGGTATGCAGGCAGCAAAGGCTGTTCTGAATCTGCAGCACCAAGCTTACCCTCCCCATCAGAGTCCAGGGTACCCGCAGTGCCTTTCTGAACCTCTGTTCTGGAATGAAGGAGCAGACCTTTCAGTCTCCTATTTTAAAGGAACAGGACACGAGGAAATGCATCAGTCAATGGGGAGTGATGGAGAGGAGATAACATCTTTTCATCAGTTTTGCTGCTTGAGAGTTTCTTCCACATACTATGGGGAAAGAAGTAAGGAACTAAAGGTGGAAAATATGAGCTAATACATGGTGCTCACACCCCAGACTAGAGTCTTGCCAGTAGAGTAGATAACAAAATATTTCAGAGAAGAGGCAAGCAGCAAATAAAATCCCGAAAGGATAAGAATTACTTCTTCACAAATGTCTCCAAAACCAAAAAAGGCCAAGGACACAAAGTGCGTGCTGCTTAGACCTAACCTAGGAGCACTGAGCTCATACTCCAAATCTCCTGATACTAAAATATAATGTTTAGACAGAAATGAGCTCCTCTTGAACAATCCCACCTTTGTGTCTACCAAGCTCAAGTGGGCTTGTCTGTAGAATACACCAAAATTTTCAGTTGGAAAACTGTGTGTGTGTGTCCACACTATGTGTAAAAGCTTGCATCGTAGTTGAAACTCTCACCCACCTCTCCTCTGGAAAGTGGCAATGGCCTCCCCGGCCCTGGTCTTGAACCCGCCTCCACGCTGCTGTCTAGCACATCTGACCACTTCAGGCGTTGACAGGGACCCGCCCAGGACTCCCCATCACCCATGAGACAAAGCCCACCTCATGGATGAAGTCCTCCCCTCCCGGCTCCATCTCAGTGGTCGTCATTTCCAGACTCACAATTCATGCTGTAGGAACACGGGGTTCTGTGTTTCCTGTCCACGTCGGGTTGCTTCTCTCCTCCACAGCTTCACTTACACCGGAGCCTCTGTGGGAAACAGCGCCTATCCCTCCAGGAACACAGAACACATCCTGCCTGCTTCTTGTTCTCCCACGAGGCCCTGGACACATCTGCATCTCACACTTAGACTGATCTGGTTTTGTGTCTTTACTTGATTCTGTGCAAAACAACAATTTTCTATTAAGGAATAAAATAAGTCAAAAACTGCTCAACTCTTAAGTTTGCAACCTGTTGCATGTTTATACATTTTTAACCTGCTCCCAGCACAAGAAACAGCCATTACATTTTTGAGGTCAGAGGCTAAGGTTTGATCATCTTTGTAACTTCAGCAGCAAGCACGATGGCTGGCAAGCAGTTGTGGCTGAATGAATCAAAGAATGATTCTCTCCCTGTCTCTTCATCTCTGTTTGACTCACCTTTTCTACCAATTCTCCCTTAACCTGAGTTGCTTAGCGAATAATTCAAAATTTCTTGCTCAATCTTTGGGAGGCTGAATTCTGAGTGATGAGGTTATGAAGTGTTGGTGGTTGGGAGCAGGAGTGGGGTCAGCTTGGATTCTGAACACCAACCCTGGATATGCAACTTGGTAAGATCCAAGGGCTAAGCATAAGGAAAAATGAGTATTTTCTCTTTATAAACTTCGTACTATAATCGCTGTGAAAGCTTACCATCAGTTAAGAAAAAATGAAGAAAGCATATATCAGCCTTTTGGCATTTATTTCTTCCACCCTCAGCTTCTTGTGCCAGGCATTAGCATCACCTCATCAACAGCTGGTACCACAACTGAGAAGGGAAGAGTCTATTCTACCTACATCCATGAAAGCAATTATAGGATAATGCAACATAGAGTAATGCTTCCTAAATGCTAACATCCCCATCCACATAGTCTTCTGTGAAGCCCACAACAGGAAACGGTTAATCTACCATTTACTTAGCACTTACTATGTGTCAGGCACTGGGCTAAGCAACCACTTATATATGTATCTTCATACTTATTCTTCACAGGTACTCTCTCACATGGATAATATTATCCCCATTTTACAGATGAGAAGACTGAGCCACTAAAGCTGGGTTTGATCCTACCCACTATGCTTAGTGCTCTGTGCCTCCATGGTCCCTGATACAGATGAGGACATTATAATGCTGAGATTGAGAATCCCTGATCTAGAAGATGTCCCCAAATGAACCTATGAACCTGGGAACACTGGACGGACTAGATTCATCTCCAGGTGGGCCTCATGAGCAGAGTGAGAGAAGGTCCATCCTGACGGCTTGCTCCACAGTCTCCATCTCACTGCTGGGAACCCAGGTGCAATGAATTATTATGGTGCAGGGTTGCAGCTTGAATTTTTTCTTTTAATTGAAGTATAGTTGATGTATGCTGTTATATGTTATGAGTATACAATATAGTGATTCACAGTTCTTAAATGTTACACTCCATTTAGAGTTACTATAAAATATTGGCTATATTCCCTGTGTTATACAGTACACCTCTGAGCCTATCTTATACCTAATCGTTTGCATGTCCCACTCCTCCACACTTATGTTGCCCCTCCCCACTTCCCTCTCCACTGGTAACAGCTCATTTGTTCTGCATATCTGTGAGCCCACTTCTTTTTTGCTGCATTCACTAGCTTTTTGTATTTTTAATATTCCAGATATAAGTGATATTTTACAGTATTGGTCTTTCTCTGTCTCACTTATTCCACTTAGCATGATGTTGCTGCATATGGCAAAATTTTATTCTCTTTTAAGGCAGCCTGCAGTCCATGGGGTCGCTAACAGTTGGACAGACTGAGTGACTTCACTTTCACTTTTCCCTTTCATGCATTGGAGAGGGAAATGGCAACCCACTTCAGTATTCTTGCCTGGAGAGTCCCAGGGATGGGGGAGCCTGGTGGGCTGCCGTCTATGGGGTCACACAGAGTCGGACACGACTGAAGTGACTTAGCAGCAGCAGCAGCAGGGCAGCCTGAATTCTTATGGTGGATTTTCTCCTGGGGAGTTAGAGCTTTATGTTCACCCAAGGCCTTGTTTTGAAAGAGGTATTTTATGGTTGGAGGGGCAGGGATGGAGAGGAGGGTTCACAATGCATGGGGATTGAAGTATGGAAACAAGTCACTCTTTCCACGGCAGCCAAGGGAGACAGATCCTTCTGGCATGAAGGAGAACCACTCCTCTGAGGAGCATGTCTGAGACCAGCTGGGGTTTCCTCAGCCAAACGCTCGACAAAAGAGAAAGCTCTCCTCTCTCTGGTCTGATGCTCCTTGCAGAGGGATATGTCATCCTGGGAACTTGCCCGGCACCCCTAGGGATCCCCAGGAAGGGACATTCTGGCCATCAGAGCCGTGACCAAGCCAGCGAGCCCAGCTCACGCTCACCAGCCTCAGGCCCACTCCCTGGCTTGAGGACAGACACAAAGCCACCCTGTTCCCTGGCCCAGACCTCTAATGAGCCCCCCTGCTCCCCACCACTCAGACATCCCCTGTTTACACTCTGCTCTCCAGCCAGACCTAATCCCTGGGCTCCGGATCTGCACTTAATCCTGTTTCTGTATATCCTCTAGATCAATACATGTTAATAATAGTTATCACTGTGAGTAAGAACCTTGTTTGAGAAGTTCTGAGCCCTTCAGCTTTGGTGCCAACAGGAGAAAATATGAAATAGGAAACCCAAACATTTACAAACACACCAGAATGTTTAGTTCAGGCTGCCTGATGTAAATAAGAGAAAGCCCAGGAGACATTCGTTTTCCAGGGACTCTCTTCTTTTGTCCCAAATAAAGACTGACTTAAAAAAAAAAATTCTAAGTCACCAGTCCCTGTTTCTTTCTCACTTCCGGGGGCCATAAGATCTTTTTCATGTACTTTGCTTCAACACTATTGTATTTCTTCTGCACTTTGAAACTGAGCCCCTCTCTTTGATGGATATTAGCAAGACGTGATTTCGTGTCTTCCTAATGAACTTTCACTTGGAAAATACCCCAAGCGAGGAAGATGCTAGAAGGGTAATGGTATTTTGTTTAAAGCAAAGCGGACCCTTGCTTCTGATTTCCCCCTCTTTGGTCCACCCCAGAGGACTCATCAGCCAAGAATCACAGATGGGATCATTTACAGTTTTACTTTCAAACTCCCCAATCCTTTAAGATTGTGTTGACTCGGTCAAAGGCTTAAGACCAGCCAGTGTGAGCCGCCTGACAGCCCCATCTTGCTGGCTCTCTGATACTCTGATTGGGATTAAATCTGTACTGATCTGTCAGAAAGTGATTGATGGAGAGGTTTCTTTGTGATGTTCGAGGTAAACCTGAGAGGACGGAAGTGGACATGGAGGCAACATGCTTTTAGAGACTTATCAACCCTTGCTGAGAGGAGACCAGGACAAGGTCCTGCAATAATTATTGGCTAAACAAAAGGAAAATGGAAGACAGCTTGGTGCCACAGCCTCCTTTAGTTGGGGGTGTTATTATTATTCTTATTTTTAACGACTGTGGGGAACAGTTTTCTAAAATCCAATTGATGTCAATTTTCAAAGGGTAAGCATAGAAGAAATAAGTAAGCAGCAAAACTCAAAGCCGTTAGTGCACAGGTTGATTTTCTCATTTTCTCCTCAATGAGTGTTTCCTTGGGGAGAAATTAGCTATAGTAATCAATATTTTCTGTGAATATGAATGTGTTCCACAGCTGGACAATTCAGCAGAAACCAAGTACAGTTGTCAAGGTCACTGATTTCTCAGGGTAGCCAGTAGAAAAATGAGTAGATTGCACCTCTGGAAGCCTGCCTTCTTCTTGCTTAGTGATTTGCTAGTTGTAAAGGCTTGAGCAGGTCTCTGCCTTTTGATTCTGCTCCCCCATCTATACAGTGAGGACACTCAGGTTCTCTCCTTCACGGATTTGTTCTGGGCATCAAACAAGGCCATGAAGGCGGCAGCGCAGACAGCCCCTGACACTCACTGGTTCTCGCCATCCACCCTTAGTGCGCGAGCTTTCGAAGCAGAGGTCCCCTCCTCAGACAGTGTCACCCGCAGGTTGTCATTTAAACTTTCCCAGCTCTGGGCTTCGGGGATTCTCACCCCTGTGCTTTTGCTTGTGTTGGTTATGTCAGCCTGGAATGCCCACCTCCCTTTTCCCTCTTTTGTGTTTCCCAAATGCCCTCCTCTCTCAAGGCTCAGTTCAAGTACTAATTCCTCCACACAAGTTCTCTCCCACCCCTAGAAAAAGACCACACCCCCTCTGAGTTCCTGCTGCACTTACCTTTCACAGCTTTCACTTCGTCTTCATTCAGTCATTTCTGTGCATCATTTGACCTTTTCCACCGTTTCGCTGTGGCAGTTGTCGGAACAGAGACAAGTCTGGTGCCTTGGACCCTATGGGTACTCACTATTTGTTAAAGAAATGAAAACTGCCATGATCACATTCCTTATCCAAAGTTTACTTAAAAAGCAGCTACACTAGTCCTTTGCGCTGGAACCACGTTCACTGAAACACCTACAGAAACTCTTGTGTCCTCACTTAGCGGTTACCAGGGAACCGTGCAAGTGGGGAACGTGTTTTAGTCAACTGATACTGTCCAAAGCTAGGACTGCCTGCATATTCAAACAGTGACTATATAACATAAATGCGATCCGCCCAATCATGCGAAAAAGAATTCCAGCAAGTCGTGTGCATTGAGGGCAGCCAGCCATATACATCAAACCAGGAACTCATAGAGCATCTCATAAATCAGAGCCTTGGCAGAAAACAGCAGTGCATTTCCAGCCTCAGAGCGGGAGGGGTTCAAGTGATGGAATGACCATGTTGTTCCCATTTCAGAACCATTACAGTGGCTTATTGAAGGCTGTTTATGGAAGTCATTTCTGGGGACAGGAGGCAGTCTGAAATGTGTAGCTTAGATGCTGAGAGACGGTCATCTCTGGCATGTTAATAGCTTCAGGGACAATTTATAATCTGATATTTATAATATGAATGGTCTGAGGAATGCCTTAAAACCCGCTGAAATTGAATAAACATCAGCTTCCCTGGTGTCCCGTGGTTTCCCGCAGTGAACACTGTGATTGGCACAGAGAAACTCACAAGTCAATACCTTTTAGGCCACTATAAAAACAAGAGACTGCACAGCAAATCTAAACATGTCGGGTTTATGTACTCTACAAAAGAAAGGGGCGAAGGGAAATGGAAACAATGGAAGATGACGGTAAACACAATTCGAGGCAGCCTTAAAGGAGCAGGGCGGGAAATGCAGAGGCATGAGGGGTTGAGGGCTGGGTGGCACACAGAGCCCGAGACCCAGAGTGAGGGACTCGAAGCTGTGTTTCTGGGTCGGCTGATGAGCTCCTGGAAGGTTCTGAGAAGCAGCTTTGCTGGCCGTGGTTCCCAGCACCTTCACCAAAAATCCAGGGGAGAGCTCAGTAATGCTCAAAGCCCACCAAAGACAAGATGTAATGGGATGAACGTAGGTTTGGGAACCTGCAAACCAGCTCAGTTTCCTCAGTTTCCCAAGTGGTGTCCTCGCCTAGGTTGGAGAACCTCTCTGAGGCTCATTCTTACGGACAAGGGAGAAGAGTCATGGAGGGGAGTCAGGAGCTCTGAGCAATGCTCTCAGAGACTTCCAAGACTGAAAAAGTGACCTTATTTAGAAGTAAGGTCTCTGGGAAGTGAAGTGAAAGTTGCTCAGTCGTGTCTGACTCTTTGTGACCCCAGGGACTACACAATCCACGGAATTCTCCAGCTAGAATGCTGGAGTGAGTAGGCATGCCCTTCTCCAGGGGATCTTCCCAACCCAGGGGTCGAACTCAGGTCTCCCACACTGCAGGCAGATGCTTTACCAGATGAGCCACCAAGGAAGCCCAGGGTCTCTGTAGATGTTATCAACTTACACCTCTCTTCTTAGAAAGACCCTCCACCGTTATTGGGTTAGGAACCCCCGACACACCGTATTTTCCATCTCATCTTCATTTACAGCGGGCCCAAATTCAGTATGACTGGCGTCCTATTAGAAGAGGAAAACGCCCCGTGAAGATAGGGGAGTCCCAGATACAAGAGAGCCAGAGACGGGTGTCTCAGCTTAAGCCAGGGACTGTTGGCCACCACAAGCTGCTCAAAGAAGCCAAGGGCAGTGTCAGCCCAGGATCTTCCAGGGAGCATGGCCCTTGATTTCGCCATGCTCCTCGCCTCTAGAATTGGGAGAGAGGGCTGTCTGTTTTTTAAAGCACACGGTCTGTGGTACTTTCTATGGCAGCCACAGGAAACTGAGGATGACCTCTGCTCTCCTCTTTTCTGCTAAATCTGTACTTGCTAAAACACTTACCCCAAACTCTGGAATGAAACTCCCCCTGTAATAAGGTTTATACTTCTAAGTTTTATTTCTAAAGAAGCTGGTCATCATTTTAGCAGCTTCCGAAATCTCCTTAACTGCTTACAATCCATCTCTGGGGTTGGTCCTTCCAGAACCACTGTAAGTAAGAAATCATTCTGATCCTCCCAGGAAATAACTATTCTTAAATCAGAGGAAGGGAGTGCAGCATTCAGCAGAAGTGGTGGGCTGTGACAAATTAATGACACACTTTGGAAGGGCCCGGATGACACCACCCTTATGGCAGAAAGTGAAGAGGAACTAAAAGCCTCTTGATGAAAGTGAAAGAGGATGCTGCAGTTCATGGGGTTGCAAAGAGTCGGACACGACTGAGCGACTGAAATGAACTGAACTGAACTGAACTGAAGGTGGATTTGTCACTGCCCCTCTCCTTTAGCTTAGCAGAAACAAGAGGGTCCACAGAGCTTTCTTCCAACTTCGTTTACTGGTGGAAACTCAATCCACCTTGCCCAATACATGCACTGAGCGGTGACCACGCTGAGTCCAAGCAATGGGTCAAGAATAGGAGTCAAGGGCTCTGGGGTCAATTCCTGCTCTCACCGCACATGAGCCCTTTCCCCAGACTTCATCTTTAAAATGCGTGTCCCACCTCCATTGCCCAGGGTGGTCCTAGGCCATATTGACAAGATTGTGGAAGTCATGGAAAATCATGAAGTCCTGTGCAAAGAGAAGGTGATGAAATCATTATTACTCTCGTCCTCCACCAGTTGTCAACGCCTGGTGGGGGCGGGGATCTTCCAAGCAGACCAGGAAGGCTGGATCAAAGTGTCCAGCTGGTAAAAAGAAGAGTCAGCTGTAGGGCCTGATCCTCTGGTATTAGCTGCCCAGGGGGAGAGCAGTGAGATGAGCTCTCCCGGTGGGTAATAAAATGAGTCTAGAAGGGAGGAAGCAGGATGTATAAAGCCCAGGAGCCTGATCTGTTTCTGAGATCAAACAGAGCAGCATTGTACCGGGGTGTGGAGCTGATGTCAGCGTCTAGAATGCTGGTTGGAATCGCCCTGGTTACGCAGCTGGACCGGAATAAGGCAAGTCTGTATCTGAACTCATTAATTTTTACAACCAACTGAACTGTTCTGCCTTTTTTTTTTTGGAGGGGGGCTGTTGAGGGAGGCAGTGCAGAGGAAGAACAAGGGAAGGAAGGAAAAAGGGAGGGGTTAGTATGTATGGAACAAGGGGCTTCCCACCAGCAGACACTGTCTCATTATCCCCAGCAAAGCCTAGCTTCAACCCTCCAGCCCCTTGGACCGTTAGGCAGCGCCTCCGCAGCAGGTTCTGCCTGTGGATGGAGAGAAATGGGCCAATGGAACGTAAGGATAATTAGAGTGGCACAAGCCACTCCGTGGAGTTCAAGTTATGTCAATGTTTCCATTATATGCCTCACTTTTGGGGGGTTTATAACGTAGCTATAAAAACTCACGCCAGCTGAGAATTTGGCAGGCCAGGTCGCAGCAAAGGAGGGACTGTTTTTTAATTCAGTTCAGCTGCTCATAACTTAAGAGTGGGGAGCACACTGTACATAACTCAAAGGGGCTGGTTGGAAGTACTGAGTACGGCACTGTTTTGCTGTCTGACCACCCCTCCTCCTGGCATTCTTTTCCACTATCTCAAAAGGAACCGCATTATATAAATTATTACATAAAGCTTCCTGAGCCAAGAATCTACCTTCCCCTCTCCAAGTGTCAGCTAATCTGGCTTCACTCCACTGTTGACAACCATGAGGGTCTTCCCTTTCCAGCAAACGTGCAAACCATGTCACCCAAACCTCTACACAGAAGACGGTCGAGCCTCTGCAGGGGAGCCATTTGGTACAAGAGCTTTTCCAGACAAATCTCAGTATCTGGAGCAGTCCTCTCCTATTGTTGTAACAAGATGTATTACCCCATCACATAGATGGGCTTGTTGCCTTCTCAGGCACAGAGAGAAGAGAGTTTTCTCCACATTTTAGCTCGTAGTCTCTATTTCAGTCAAAATACCCAAAGCCTGCTATATCCTTAGCTTTCCAGAACATAGACCTCACCACTACCATCATCACCACACCACCACCATGAAGCCTACTTTGATTATCCTGCCCAAAGTCCTCTCTTTCACCTTTGGTTTCCTATTTGCTCTTTCCCTGTAATGTTAGTCATTTGATTTTTGTGTGATATTTCAGTTATTTTTGCACACTTTCTCTCTTTTACTGTTTGATGAGACTCTTCTCAGAGTCCTAAGCTTATCCATCTCTCCATACTCCAAAAGTGGCAAACTTAGGTGGACTCCACTCAGTACATTTTGATTAGGATTATTAATTAGCTAATTAATAGCAATCAGGAGCCAGATGGCTGATAGCAGAAATACAAGTAAAGCTCAGAATAGATAGAGACATATCAATCCCTTCTTCCTTAACAGATAAGAAGACAGCATCAAATTTATTCCTTACATTGTTACTGATAATAGCACTAAGAAAATGATAAGAGGTGAGGTAACAATCTCCAACCAGAAAATAGTAATAAGATGCAAGTAATAGCATATGTGTGTATATAAGCATGGGCTTCCTAGGTGATGCTACTGGTAAAGAACTCACTTACCAATGAAGGTTAGACAAAAGAGATGCAGGTTCAGTCCCTGGGTCAGGAAGGTCCCCCAGAGAAGGGCACGGCAACCCACTCTAGCATTCTTGCCTGGAGAATCCCATGAACAGAGGGCAACCCACTCCAGTATTCTTGCCTGGAGAATCCCATGAACAGAGGAGCCTGGCAGACTATATGCAGTCCATAGGGTCACAAAGAGTCGGACACGACTGAAGCAACTTAGCACGCATGCACATATAAACATAACATGGCACCCCACTCCAATAATCTTGCCTGGAAAATCCCACGGACAGAGGAGCCTGGTGGGCTGCAGTCCATGAGGTAGCAAAGAGTTGGACATGACTGAGCAACTTCACTTTCACTTTTCACTTTCATGTATTGGAGAAGGAAATGGTAACCCACTCCAGTGTTCTTGCCTGGAGAATCCCAGGGATGGCGGAGCCTGGTGGGCTGCAGTCTACGGGGTCGCACAGAGTTGGACACGACTGAAGCGACTTAACAGCAGCAGCAGCATATTACCTTATAATAGTAATAAAAAAGTAAACCACAAGGTACGTGTTCTCATAATTGTATGAACAAATACTTCTATGAACAATACAATAAGTGAACAATACTGTAAGTATATTTTATCAATATGCACTGACTTTGCTCTCCATTGTAACTCAGTCTCTAGCCTCTAATACTCTGAAAATGCTTTTATAAACTGTGGATAAGTGACCCTGTAAATGGATGGTATTGATAGCACTGTAGCACACATAACATTCAATAAAAAATTGCCAAATGAATGAATTTCTTAAACTAATTTTACTGAACTAAATAATAATATTTCTTCATATACTAAAGGAAATATTGTTAGTGATGGTAGTTAATTTAAGCTCCATGATAAATACCAAGCTCTAACCTAAGAGCTAGTAATAAATAGAATTTCAGTCTTTCCTAGGGGTTCAGAGGATTTGGGGCCCATTGTCTTAATAAGCAGTGGGGAAACAGACATATGTGTTAGAGTGACTGGGGGACTGATTTCTTCAATACATTTGCACTAAGCTTGACAGCTTGGGGTAGCAGAGCTGGGAGGGCCCAAGGATGATGAATGGGTGAGTGGGCTAAGAAGATATATCAAAGTCAGAGACTCGGACTGGTTAACACAGTAGTCTGGGTCCAACTGTGCTTTCTGGAAGATTACTAGTGTTGATCCATAATGGTTTTTGATTAGAAACTCAAGGTCTCCAAAAATGTAGAAGTAGAACTGAAGCCTATGTCTAAAAGTCAGGACACAAAGTTAATTTGAACTGCTTCTGTCTGTAAGGAACAAAATCTGAACAAATATAAGGTTTTCCATGACAAAAAAAAGATCAATTAAAGATCAAAGGTTATATATATTACATGTATATGTAAATAGAGGAGAAATTAATTATTTAAATAATTAATAAATCACAGCCAGATGGCTGAGAGCAGAGGCACAAGGAAAGCTCATACAGATAGGTACTTATTAATTTCTTCTTCCTTAATAGAAGGGAAAATAGAATGTATTTAGTTTCTATTAGTAGGAAGAAATCATTAGAATAGCTGAGTTATAGGTCAATGGGATGGAGAAGGCAATGGCACCTCACTCCAGCACTCTTGCCTGGAAAATCTCATGGACGGAGGAGCCTGGAGGGCTGCAGTCCATGGGATCGCTGAGGGTCGGACACGACTGAGCGACTTCACTTTCACTTTTCTCTTTCATGCATTGGAGAAGGAAGTGGCAACCCACTCCAGCACTCTTGCCTGGAGAATCCCAGGGACGGGGGAGCCTGGTGGGCTGCCGTCTATGGGGTCACACAGAGTCGGACACGACTGAAGTGACTGAGCAGCAGCAGCAGCAGCAGGTCAGTGGGAAAGTGCCAAGAACTTTTAACTGGGAAGACTGAGTTGGAATCTAAGCTCTACCACTATATATTATGTCATCTTCATTGTTTGATCCTCCAGTGTCTTCATCTACAAAGTGAAGTCAGTATTAACTATACCACCCACATCAGAGAACTAGAACATGTTGTATCAGTCATGAGTGTGTTTGGCTGACAGTGACCAAAGAATGGATTATGGCAGCTTAAAAGAAAATTAACGTGTATTTTCCTCATAGAAGAAGAAGTTGAGGTAGGCAGTCCAGAGCACGCAGCTCAGCGATGCCTTTGGAATTCAGGTTCTTCCTGTATCTCTGCCCTAACATCCTTGCCATGTTGGTTCTCTCCCCCATGCTTGTTGTCTCTTGGTCCCAAGACGGCTAGTGTAACTGCAACAGTATGTCCACATTCAGAAAGAAGGTGCAAGAGGCAGAAGCCTTTCTCTTCATGAGGTGGTTGTCATTTGATTCACCTTTACATCTCTTGAGACACTCTATGTACATTCAGATCAATCAATGGCCAATGGAACTGAGGTTAGCATCATTGGTTTAGATAATTCATCATTATCTTCTGTCACAGAGGTAGAAACCTAACAGTGAAATCAAAGAATGGTTCTACTCTCCCAGAACAACACAGGGCTCTGTCAGCAGGAATGAGGGAGTTAGCTCTTGCTTAAGCAACCAACAAAGTCTACGCCAGGGCAAAACAAGATAAAGTCAAGGTCTTCAAAGAGTGCTTCCCACACCACAACATCGGGAATGTGTTAGAAATGTGCGTTCTCAGGCCCCACCCAGGAACTGCTGAATCAGAAACTCTGGGGTGAGACCCAGCAACTTGTGATTTAACATATCCTGCAGGTCATTCTGATGATTGCCTGGGTCTGAGGACCACTGGGATAAAAATGAGAAAGAAACTGAGGAGTAAAGCTTGAGGATTCAGTGATCTTACTGAAATGTGTTTTCCATCAAAACCTTCCGCTGGGAATGGGAAGGGAGAAGCAGGAAAGAGGGAAAGAGAATTAACCCTAGTTGAGGACCTACCAAAGACAGACAAATGTCCTCGGTGCCTTCACTTATCTCTGTTAACTTAATCTGCACAAATCTGATTTTTTCAGATGAGAAAACTGAGTGTCAGAAAGGTTAAGTGACTTGTCCAGTTTTTCATCTGATGGATATAGTTTTTCAGTCACTAACTCTTTCTCTCTCCCTCACTATGTATATATACACACACACATACACACACACACATATATATATATGTAGTTTTCAGTCGTGTTCCACTCTTTGCGACCCCATGGACAGCAACAACCCAGGTTTCCTTGTCCTTCAGTATCTCCCAGAGTTTGCTCAAACTCATGTCCACTGAGGCGGTGATGCCATCCAACCATCACATCCTTTATCTCCCCTTCTCCTCCTGCCCTCAGTCTTTCCCAGCATCAGGGTCTTTTCTAGTGAATTGGCTCTTCACATCAGATGGCCAAAATGTGGAGCTTCAGCTTCAGCAACAGTTCTTCCAATGAATAGTAAAGGTTGATTTCCTTTAGGATTGACTGGTTTGATCTCCTTTCAGTCCAAGGGATTCTCAAGAGTCTTCTCCATCACCACAATTCAAAAACATCAAATCTTTGGTGTTCAGTCTTCTTTATGATCCAACTCTCACATCCATAAAGGACTACTGGAAAAACCATGGGTTTGACTATACAAACCTTTGTCAGCAAAGTGGTATCTCTGATTTTTAATATGCTTTCTAGGTTTGTCATAGCTTTCCTTTCAAGGAGCAAGAGTCTTTTAATTTTATGGCTGCAGTCACTGTCTGCAGTGATTTTAAAGCCCAAGAAAATAAAATCTGTTACTGCTTCCACTTTTCCCCCATCTATTTGCCATGAATTGATGGGATCAGATGTCATGATCTTGGTTTTTTGAAGGTTGAGTTTTAAGTCAGTCTTTTCACTCTTCTCTTTCACCTTTACCAAGAGGCTCTTTAGTTCCTCTTTGCTTTCTGTCATTAAAGTGGTATCATCTGCATATCTGAGGATGTTGATATTTCTCCCGGCAGTCTTGATTCCATTGTGCTTCATCCAGCCTGGCATTTAGCATGATGTGCGCTGCATATAACTTAAATATGCAGAGTGACAATATACNTTCCTCTTTGCTTTCTGTCATTAAAGTGGTATCATCTGCATATCTGAGGATGTTGATATTTCTCCCGGCAGTCTTGATTCCATTGTGCTTCATCCAGCCTGGCATTTAGCATGATGTGCGCTGCATATAACTTAAATATGCAGAGTGACAATATACAGCCTTGATGTACTCCTTTCCTAATTTTGAACCAGTCTGTGGTTCCACGTTCAGTTCTAACTGTTGCTGCTTGACCTGCATACAGGTTTCTCAGCAGGCAGGCAAGGTGATCTGGTATTTCCATCTCTTTAAGAATTTTCCACAGTTTGTTGTGATCCACACAGTCAAAAGTTCTCACATAATGATGCAGAAGTAGACATTTTTCAGGAAGTCCCTTGCTTTCAGTGAATGTTGGCAATTTGATCTATGGTTTCTCTGCCTCTTTGAAACCCAGGTTGTACACCTGAAAGTTCTTGGTTCCTGTACTGCTAAAGTCTAGCTTGAAGGGTTTTGAGCATAATCTTCTCAGCATGTGAAATGAGCACAATTGTACAGTAGTTTGACATTTTTTGGCATTGCCTTTCTTCGGGATTGGAATGAAAACTGACCCTTTCCAGTCCTGTGGCCACTCCTGAGTTTTCCAAATTTGCTGACATAGTGAGTGCAGCACTTTAACAGCATCATCATTTAGGAATAACTCGGCTGGAATTGCATCACCTCCACTAGGTTTATTTGTAGTAATGCTTCCTATGGCCCACTTGGTTTCACATTCCAGGATGCCAGGCTCTAGGTGAGTGATCACATGATTATCTGGGTCATTAAGACTTTTTTGTATAGCTCTTCCTGTGTTCTTGCCACTTCTTGATCTCTTCTTCTGTGAGATCCTTACAGTTTCTATTCTTTATTGCAACCATCTTTGAATGAAATGTTCCCCTGATATCTCCAGTTTCCTTGAAGAGATAGCTAGCCTTTCCCATTCTATTATTTCCTATTTCTTTGCGTTGTCCACGTAAGAAGACTATCTTATCTCTCCTTGCTCTTCTCTGGGACTCTGCATTCAGTTGGGTATATCTTTCCCTTTCTCCCTTGCCTTTTACTTCTTTTGTTTTATCAGTTATGTGTAAAGCCTCCTCAGACAACCATTTTGCTCTCTTGCATTTCTTTTTCTTTGGGATGGTTTTGGTCACCACCTCCTATATAATGTTACAAACCTCCATCCAAAGTTCTTCAGACACTCTGTCTACCAGATATAATCCCTTGAATCTATTCATCACCTCCACTATATAATCATGAGGGATTTGGTTTAGGTCATATCTAAATGGTCTAGTGGTTTTTCCTATTTTCCATAATTTAAGCCTGAATTCTGCAATAAGGAGCTCATGATCTGAGCCACAGTCAGCTCCAGGTCTTGTTTTTGCTGTCAGTATAGAGCCTCTCCATCTTTGGCTGCAAAGAATATAATCAATCTGATTTCAGTATTGACCATTTGGTGATGCCTATGTATAGAGTGATCTCTTGTGGTTTTAGAAGACGGTGTTAACCACGACCAGTGTGTTCTCTTGCATAACTCTGTGCCATCTGATGAATGGCACAGCTCAAAATGTGGTCTGATTCCAAGATAGTACACTTCCAAAATGGGAGCAATCTCAGTAATCTTAGAATGACTCAATTTTTAAAAGTGTGATTTAAATATGAACTTGTTGTTCCTCTGCAGTTTCACTCTGATCTCTCTTCCACCTTACCTTCACTACAGCCTCTCCTCCCCGACTCCCATCTGCAGATCCTGGGTCAGGGCCACACCTGACTCCTCCCCATCTTTTGGGCACGCCCTGTAGCCTCAAGGCCTCATCTAAACTCCTACTCCCAGGAATTCCCTCCCTTCCCTTTTCTACCCATTGAACTTTATTCTTCTGTAAATAATTAAACAAGTAAAATTGGCCCACTCCGGAATGTTCATGATATAGGGCATGAAAGAAATTTGGCATTCAATAACTGTCTGTGTAAAAAAATGAATGCAAGAATGTCTAGTTTTAATTCTCTGCCAAGAGGCAACTCCAAGTTTTCCTTTCTAACCCAACGGCATTTTGCTTGCATTTCTGATTTCCCAGTCTGTTCTGTGATGAGGTGATACATCTGCCCCCGTCTCCCAACAAGTATGTGAACTCCCAAAGCCAAGGTTAGGTCACACTCATCTCATGGCCCTCCATAGCACCTAGCCTAGGGTCTGAAACTTGGTAAGGGCTCAGACATGGCATACATAGACTTAAACTGTGTGATATGAAATGTACATCTGCACTTTAAAGACCTAGATTTTTCAATTGGCTGATGAATCCTACCATTTGTAATAGACAAAAGCCTGTTTCATATTAATGAATGCTGCTGATATAGGAGCAAAGCTTTCCTTTGGATCATTCTAGTGACTTTTACCTTGCCCAATGCTTAGCTAATCCAATTCTGAGAATACAGCGTCACTGCTGGGTGTTGAAATGGAGCCATTTTGGGAAGCTGAGCGGAAAAAGCTCCCAGGAGGAGTTATTTACGCACCTGCTAGACTGCCTATAATAAATGATACTGGCCAGCTCGCAGTATGCTCTCCTTGCACACCCTGTACTCCGACTGTGCCCTCCATGCCTGAATCTATCGGGAGACTTCCAAGAAGATTTGGAAATTAAACATATTTTTCAGCCTCCAGAAAGTACCAAGGGACAACGTGAAAAGGGACACTGAGCAGTAGATGATTACATTTCTTTTTAAAAGTCTTTAAAAGAACACTTTTTTACAAAAATAGTTGAATGTTGAGAAACTGGATAGTGAAAGGTTAGAAGGAGAGATCGGAGAGAAAATTTTAACATGGAATATAAAATCTGGCATTCTAGACAGATAATACCACAAAACAGAAGAAATCTTATAAATACCAAAGAAAGCAGTAATAATATGTTTAATTTCTCTATCACTCCCTTTTGTCTCCTCAGATATTCTTCAGCATTTTCTGGACATTCATTCCAAATAACTAATGGACAAAGATTTACAGAAAATCTTCCATAGCATGACCCAGCCCATAAGAAGCAAAAAAAGAGAAAGAAGACCAAAAGAATAGCTGCCATTTTTTACATTTTTAAAAATCTTTTAAGAACTTAAAAAGGCTTTCAAATATTGTATTTCATCTCATTCAATCCAAAGTGTTACTCTTCTTTTACAGATAAGGAAACTGAAGAGCACATGACCTGGGTCACACGGTTTGTGCGTGACTGGGGGGGGTCCCACACTT
>SJYX01013219.1:63813-101598 GCA_006410675.1 Oreotragus oreotragus | reverse complement strand
GTTTGTGCGTGACTGGGAGGGGGGGGGGGGACTTCTGTTCTCTCACATCTCTATCCTCTGCCTACAAAGACTAGCGTTAATTTTTTTTTTTATAAAGGTCATTTTATTTATTGGGTGCACAATGGGGCCTGTGGAATCAGAGTTCTCTGACCAGGGATTGAACCCATGACCCCCTGCATTGGAAACAGTTATAACCACTGGACAGCTAGGGCATTTTAAATAAATGTACAGCATATAATGTAATGTTCTTACATTATGAAAAATGTTAAAGAATGTCTTTTACAGATTCCTGGGTAAAAAGATATTGGAATTAATTGCTTACATTCTTGTATACCAGATTTCCTCTGAAAGGACCCAGAGAAGAAGAAACAAAGAAAAAACTTTTCTGGCAGTGGGGACAAGCACAGTGTGCCTTCCTCCAGTAGAAAGCCTGGGGCCATCCTGTTCAACCTGGTGCTGCTGGGACCAGAGGAAGGGGAGACACTAAAGGCCCTCTCACGGCTCTGACCTGTGAAGACTGGCAGTGGATCCAGAAAGCAAGTGGCATAGGGACTGAGGCCAGGCCCCCCAAACCTGACTGCCGTCCCTATTTCAGCTGTGAAGCTTGGAGGGCCAGAGACAATGATGAAAAGGCTGCTGCCCAGAAAAAGTAGAGATTTACAGGTGAGTTAAGGAAACTTAGAAAGCGACAGATAATTAAGTTTTTCATTAAAAGCAATGAAGTGTAGACTGGACATAGCAAAAAAGTCCAAATCAGTGGCACAGAAGAGAAACTCTGTTATGGGGTGTGGAGGAAAAAGACAAAGGGGTTGAAATAAGAGAAAAGATCATTTGGATTAAAAGAACTGATAAGACAGAAAATATAGATAAGAGACGTTCCTGGGAAAAACAAAAGAGAACAGAATAAATAAAGCAACATAACAAAAAACTGTAAAAGAATAAAACTTTCCTGAGCTGATACAACCATAAGGATCAGAGTCAGCTGCCTGGGACAGAAATGAAGTTTATAAACACTAAATTTCAAGAGAGTCTAAGAAATATGGGTTTTATTCCAAATAGCTGTATGTGCCAGGGAAGGCAATGGCACCCCACCCCAGTACTCTTGCCTGGAAAATCCAATGGATGGAGTAGCCTGGTGGGCTGCAGTCCATGGGGTCGCTAACAGTCGGACAGACTGAGCGACTTCCCTTTCACTTTTCTCTTTCATGCATTGGAGAAAGACATGGCAACCCACTCCAGTATTCTTGCCTGGAGAATCCCAGGGAAGGGGGAGCCTGATGGGCTGCCGTCTATGGGGTCACACAGAGTCGGACACGACTGAAGTGACTTAGCAGCAGCAGCAGCTGTATGTGCATATGAAAATCAAGAATTAGGTTGCTAAGAAGGGAAATGTGCCTTTAGGGGAAACATTACCAACGGCTGTCATAATTGGATAAAACTATATACTGAATATTTGCAGATCAAAAGGTCCCACTGAGTACCTGGCAAATCACCTCAAAGATTTCAATTACTAGATACATTCAAGTTCAGAAACAATAGAAGAATTTTACAATTATCCAGGCCTCAGACAGCCCTGCAACATTAAAGATCAGATGACAGTAGAGAAATATCTATAGTTTTGGGTGCAAAAGATTGCCAGTTAAGACTTGTAAGCTCATCCAAGTTGTCATTCATGTCTGAAGGAACTATAGGAAGATTTCTAGCTACTCAGAGACTCTCAAAGTAAGTCACTCACATCCTTCTTGAAAAAAGGTATTTAAGTTACACTCCAGTCAACTGAGATTAATCAAAATAAAGAATGGCAAAGTTCTGATGAAATGGAACCCATGGTGATTACTAAAGCCATTTAAGTATATCATATAAAATAATGTTAAAGCATGATTGTAAGTAAGCTTTTAAAATACAAAATAATAATTACTGAACGAGAAAATAATGTTAAGAATAATATCTGGTATACCTGTGGATGATTGATCTTGATGTATGGCAGAAGCCATCACAATATTGTAAAATAATTATCCTCTAAATAAAAAAAATAACATCTGGTATATATTTGTCAAAATTCAAAGAAAATACATTTAAGATTTGTGTACTTCATTGTTTGCAAACTTTACCTCAAGGGGTAAAAAGACTGCAAGCAAATATTAAATTCCAGTTAATAATGCTCATGCTGAAATATTTCGAGCAAAGTGTTCTGATAGCTTCAATTTACTTTGAAATGCATTTTTTAAAAAAATGGGTTGATAAATGGACAGAAGAATGGATACATACATAGGAAAGCAAAGTATGATGGCAATGGTGGAAACTAGATGTTGGGTATATGGGTCTTCACTGTAGCATCCTTTCAACTTTTCTGTATGTTTGCAAACCAAACACTGGGCACGGGTAGGGGAGAGTAGTGAAGTGAAGTAGCTCAGCTGTGTCCGACTCTTTGCGACCCCATGGACTGTAGCCTACCAGGCTTCTCAGTCCATGCGGTTCTCCAGGCAAGAGTACTGGAGTGCGTTGCCATTTCCTTCTCCAGGAGATCTTCCCGACCCAGGGATTAAACCCAGGTCTCCTGCATCGTAGGGAGACGCTTTACTGTTTGAGCCACCAGGGAAGTCCTATCTGGATCTAAAATCCAAGATTAAATAAATAGAACATGGAACTGAATAAAATAGGGAAGGGGAGAACAAAAGTGTGTTTATTTCCTAACATTGCATAGAAAACAGTTGATAGCTAGTGTTTTTTTTAATTATAGATTCAGAAAATATAGGCCCTTTCAAATTTTTCGATGCAGTCTAAATGGAATTTTGAAATAAGACCTATACATTCCAGCAACTAACACATGCACACAACAAGCAACAAACAAAAAAAAAGAGAAAGAAGGCAAATAGAAACACTATAGCAGAAAATAAATTTAAAGAGCAAGAAAGAATTCTTAAAAAAAAAAAACAGAAAGCATAAAAAATGACTTATTTCAAATAAAAACTAACAGAGTAACTATGACAATAAGCTCTCATATTTGAAAAACCAAACCTATCAATATGCTATCCCAAGATATATACCTAAAATAGAGTATCAGATGAAAGAAAGATAAGCTAGCAAATACATCATACACACAATCTATAAAGAAATCAGGATAAAATGTTTATATCCAAATAGAATTTAATGTGAAAAGCTTAAATGAAATTTAGATAAATATTAACAAAGTAAACATAAAGAAAATATGACTGTCATGAATCATTGTATGTCAGATGTATGTTAGTTGCTGAGTCGTTTCCAATTCTTTGTTTTGTAGCCATGGATTGTAGCCCGCCAGGCTCCTCTGTCTATGGGTTTCTCCAGGAAAGAATACTGCAGTGGGTTGCCATGCCCTCCTCCAGGGAATTTTCGTAACCCAGAGAATGAACCCAGGTCTCCTGGTTTGCAGGCAGATTCTTTACTATCTGAGTCACCAATATAGAACTAAAATAATAATAATAAGGTAAGAATTCTCAGAAATTCAGGGGGAAATTTTGATAGCAACGTAGTAGTAATGGGAGACTTAAGGTAATGTCCTTGACAGTTCATACATGTGTATGTAATACACATACCACCACATAAGAAGCACCCCAGGTATGTTTCAATCAATGCAGAGCTGATCAAGACAATAACTCTGCTTGTTCTAGAGGGTGTATTTTTCCTAATGAAAGCATACTATGTATGGACTTACTTGGCAGTACACATCATGGATTTATACTTGTCTCATGCTATCAAAAAAGCTCTATTTGCACCACGTGTGCTGGTCACACACCGTTCTCCTCCACAAGTAAGACCCAACCAGGCCTATGAGCTATAAAGTTAGAGCTCATTGTTGATTTGGAGGAAAAAGAAATAGCATGAACTGTAAGAACTGGAAAAGAGGTTTTATAACTATTAATATCGAGATAGTTCAAAGTAGTGGGTCCTAGTGGAGAAGGAAATGGCAACCCACTCCAGTGTTCTTGCCTAGAGAATCCCAGGGACGGGGTAGCCTGGTGGGCTGCCGTCTATGGGGATGCACAGAGTCGGACACGACTGAAGTGACTTAGCAGCAGCAGTAGCAGTGGGTCCTAGTGCAAGATGAGATGATAGAAGAAAGAGATTTCAAGTCTTCCAAGCCAGTCTTTGTTCCCTAAGACTAGATCATGCTTCCACAAACAGATAGATGGGAAGAGCAATGAAGTTAAGGGCAAGTTGATAGGTGTCCATGAGAATATTTTGAATTTGCTGTGATGACAAGATAAACCACTGGAGAGGTTTTGCAGACTGATGCTTTGCAGAACAGCATATGGATTAAAAGTCCAGATTGAAGAGTGTTCATTACTTTTGTGATGCAGGTTACTTACAAAGGTACAGGATTAGCAAAGCCTGCTAAAGCCAGGCAACACGACATTTAAATCCAGACAGAGAAGTCTGTGCCTAACTCAACAGGCAATGAAAAGCCAGCCAAGGTTTTGGATCAGGGAAGCTGTCCTAACAGGGAATTCCAGATTCTAAGCCTAATTTCACCTCCCTCTGTGTGTCCCAGCTGATGCTTCTTCTGCCTTACAGGGTAATACAGAGAGCTTCTGCTCCTACCTCCACATGAAAATAGAGAGAAAAGCAGAAATGACATTTCACTTATGTGTGGTTCACAGGACTAGCAGGAAAAGCCTTTGGAGAAGGCACAAGACACTTTGAGGAAACCACATTAATCATCAACCCAGGAAACTGGAACACTCCACAAAGCCATTGCTATAAATTCAATATTTACACAAAATCTGGGGGTTGAAGTTCTTGTTACTCACAGGGAAGGAAAACATGAAAAGCTGCCAGAAAGAGAGCCCACTTGCTATCTAGACTCCCCAAATCATCCTCAAGGGCAACATTCTCAGATTACAGAGCAGGCAACAGTTGCCAATAGATTGCCTTGACTAATAACATGTTCATATACTTTGTTCTTCCTAATGACTGTGCCCATTTTGAGTGGAGGAAACCTTAGCCCCAAGGGCATAGTGACTTGTCCAATGTCACACAGCAAGTAAACGCCCAAGCTGATAGTCAAACCCAGTCTGCCCTGCTACTCAACCTCACAAACCACACCAGACAGAGAGACAGAGAGAAAATTACCTGTATTGTGTCTACCCACGCAAACTTCATTTGGTCTCCTCTTTGAAAGATGAAACCCGTGGTGTTGAAGGAACCTGCACAGACTCACCTGGGTTTAGGGTGAAGTCACTGGGACCCTCTCTATAATTTCTACCAAAAAAAAAAAAAAAAAGCATCTGTGAGCTTCCTTCAGGAACCTTACAAAGCTCAGCCTGCTTTGGCTGGGCCCAGCTCAGAGCTCTTGGACTAGAATCTCAAGGTAGGGCCCTGGAACATGAACTCCTAATAAGCCTCTCCAGGAGATCTTATACAAACTGAAGAACAAGAGCCACCGGGGTTTACATTCCTGACCAAACAACACTGGAAGAGTGAAACCAGGCCTTGTCCCCAAGACTGAGGTCAGGTGGAACAGGGTGCATTGTCCTGCCATCACTCCCAGGTCCAGATGGGCCCTTCCAGCCCCTGCTCATTGCTCTGCTCAATTTAGCCTAGAGCTAGTCCTCCTGAAGGACATCCCTCTGCTGTTTTAGTTTCTAAGATTTGTCCTATAAGCAATCCTTCTCTCCTAATGAGGTTATTGGTGCCATATTACTACCAGGAAGGTGGCCCTGGTGTGCAGCTCGATTAATTCTTTATATTTCTTTATTTAGCTGCAGCACTTGTTCTAGATTTGCTAAATAATAAAATGTTGTTAATGAGCTAGAGTATGGGGCTCATTCAGTTCAGTTCTGTAGCTTCCAAAGTGTTGATACCTGTTCTTCCTTATCCCATTGTCAAATTTTTCTTCTTCCGATGCTGGAAACAGAGAGCGAGACAGAGAGATGGAGAGAGGAAACCACTCGAGCATCAGATGGCAAAAGGGTGAACATCCATAAGGACTGATTCTCAGCCAGATTGTGACTGACTGCCCTCAGAATGAACCTGCAAAGTTATCTCTTAACATAGGGAGGTCTGTTCCTCGGGAAGCCCCACTCTGGAGGGTCTGGTTGCAGTGTCCCCATGCAGCAAGTTCTGCTATTCTCTGGAGGAACCAAGGGGAGACCTGGATTGGGATGGTCTAGCCTCGTTACCAAAAGTGTCGTCCATGGACCAGCATTAGCAGCATCACCTGAGAGCTCATTGAAAATGCTGACTTGCAGCCCCACTCCAAAGCTGCTGAACCAGCAGCTGGACTCAACAAGACCCTCAAATGGTCCTTACACACTTTGAAATTTGAGGGGCACTGCTCTAGGTCCTTCCAGTTTAAACCAGAATGTCCCAGGCTTTCCTCAGAGAGAGTCACCCTCTAGAAACCAGCCCATGCCCACCCCAGTGGTAGCACTGCTCTTTTCTTAAATGCAGGCATGGGTGAAAGCAACACCCCCCTCCTTTTTTTTTTTTTAAGAAAAATCAAAACAGAAAAGATCAAGAAAGGGTTTATAGGCTTGAGAAGTTCAAAAGCCCATATTTCATCTCACTTCCATAACCACCAATCTGCCCGCCACCACGCCCAAGGCCTGCATCTCTGCTCTGCCAAGCCACAGCTGAACAAAAAGCCAGAAGGAAGCACTCTTTCTGACCCAGGAAAGCCAGGAATGCCAACACAGAGAGCAACCTTCTCACCCACAGAATCACAGCAGATGGGAGTGGGAAGGGCCCTTAGAAGTCGTTTCCCACCATTTCATTTTACAGAACAAGAAACTGAGGTCCACGGGAGAAAAGTGGTTTGTTTAAGTGACCCCGGCCCATCAGTGACAGAGAGCTGGAGGGGATAGGGCCCAGGTTTCTGTCTCGAGTTCTCTTTCCACGGTACCAGGAGACCTCGGGAAATCTGTGCATGGACTACACCCAGGCGAGCTTCCAAAAGCCATTTCACAGATTTGCACAATGTTAAACTGTATTCTACAACAAATGTAACATTACTCAGCTGTAACCACTTCTGAGGAGAGATAATCCCAAGGAACCAGTCTGGTGGCGGGTCTCAGAATATCAGGCAAAAAGTGAGAACCCAGCCGAGCCATTCTCAAAAATTTGAACTGAATGCGGCATCAGATTAAGAAATGGAATCAACATTCTTTTTATACTCTCTTTTTTTTTTCACTCATTCTCCTCCCATTCCAGCCACCACCACCACACCCCCTGACCTGCCTCTGGCAGCCACCAATCTGTTCTGTTTCTCTCATTAAAAAAAAAAAATTTAGATTCCACACATAGGTGAGATCATGCAGTATTTCATTTTCTCTGCCTGCCTAACTTCACTGTCTTGTTCCTAACAGGCTGCCCCCGTTCACTTTCGGAACTTTTACAATTATGCGTATGAGAAGACCGGTACCACCAGCTCAATGGAATATCTCCATTGAGTGATATTCAATGCTTGTTTAAAGTCACCATTTTTTTCCCTTCAAATGCATACAAAACCGACTTGAGAACCAAGACAGAATAACATAAATGTCTGTTAAAACCAAAGTCTCAACCAGCAACCCCATAACCTAGCAGACTCCAAGGAACTCAGATCCAAAATGACCAAGTAAAATAGGTGGAAAAAAACCCACGTGAGAAGGTGGTTTTGAAGGAGGAGGAGGGTAATTCCTCAAATCCAGCAGAATCCGCCTCAATCCTCCAAGCTTTCTCCGCTACCTCCAGAAGCCAGACCACCTCCGAATCTCAACCTCACTTCCTGTCCCTCTGATGCCTAAACTGTCAAACATCAGCCTCGTGTTTTTTCTATCCATGAGTCAGATTTCTAAACCCAGGGCTCCTGGAATCGATCCCCTCCTCTTTTGTGGGTTTTCGGTTTTTTTTGGGGGGGGGGTCTATTTTTTTCCTTTTGGTCCTGAGCACCCTGCGGTTTTTCTAAAATGGAGCAAAGAGTGGCGAAAGAGAAGCAGCCAAGTCCCTTTCCTGCAGGGATGTGAGTGACTGCTGTGTTTCCACGGCTCGCCTTCCACTGTTCTCCTGACCCCTGCAGACTCCCCTTATGAGTGAGTGTCCCGGAATGTCTCTTTATTAGGTGTCTGGAGAAGTAAAGCTGTCGTGATGCCAGCGCCCCCACACTGAGGACTTTATTAGTTTTTTAATTTTCTGTCTGGGTGCTCCTGCGGCATCAAACTTTCCACAGCTGTTAGGAGCTATTAAGTAAGTAGCCTCATCGGGCCCTTTCCCCACCCCCACCCCGCTTCTTAATAACAGGAGATATTTCTGGACATGCTACATGGAGTCTTTAAAGAAAGATACTTTGTCTGTCGGGTGAGAAATTGTTGGGGGTCCAGGTGGGAGGAGGATAAGTTGGCCTAAGAAAAATGCCTTGTTTTTTCTTCTTTGCATCTTGGCTTAGAGCAGGGCTGTTTGGGTGGTGATGACGTGGGGAAACGACCTGGGGGCAGGGGCATGCAGAAGTGAGAACCCACTCTCAGCCTGTCTGCCCAGCAAGTAGGGGACCGGAGGGGCGCTCTGACTGTTTTCAGAGCTGACTTGGCATCTGGCCCAGAACTTGATGCCTGGTTCAAAGCGTTCCCTCCTGAGTGGACCTTCTAAGACCTGCAGTGAGGAATAAAACAGAATGACTTGCAAACTTTCCCCTCGTAGGCACACAGCTGTGGTTCTGGACTAGAAGCCAGGGCTATTGCTCGTGTCCCCCTGGAAAGAAATCCTGACCCCCACCACCACTACGCCCTGCTCCCTGCCAGCGTCCCTGAGTGTCCCCAAGCCGGCCATCCACAGGACCCCCTGTGTGTCAATGTAAAGATGGGGGCATGTGCGCACACACTGACTCACATAAGCGCATGCGCACACACACATGCACGTCCATGCAGAGTGCTGCATTATTAGAGCAAGCAAACTGGCGTTTTCTCACCACACCCCTGGATCTGGAAGGTTAGACCATTCAGTGGACAGAGGACAGACTAAGGGACCGGAGAGCCCAAAGAATGCTCAGCATCCCTCCCGGCTCCAGCCTGCCCGGCAATTTGACTTCCCTTGGCCTCCTTTAAGCCTCTCTTTGAGAAGACCTTATTTGCAGGGTGAATGTGAAAGCCTAGAAAGAAGAAAACCCTTTGGTGATGCCCGCCTCGGGAACAATTTTGCCTCAGAGAGCAAGCTGGTATTTGGGGTTAATCCCTCTGTGGAAACACTGGGTTGAAAGCCCGGAGGAGGTCAGGGGTCTGATTACGGCTTCTGTTTACATATAAACTTCCTGGTCCTAAGAGACGATAGCAAAGGTGGGGGAAGGGAGGGGGAAAGAAAAGAAAGAAAAGGAGAATTTTTTTAATTAAATGGCCTGCTCTCTGAAAAATAAAGTCAACAAAAAGGTGGAGCTTGTGGAATCAAGGTTTGATTTTAATGTCTAGGTACAGATTATTTCTTAAAATTTCTCCGTCAGGATTTACATAATATGGTTGAAGCATTTTTGAAACAAAATTTAAAATTTAATACTGATATATATGCATATATTTATGTGCATAAGTATATTTTTTAAAATAAGAAAATAATCTTAGTTATCTCCTGAGGACCCGAGGTCTGATTTTGTTGTATTTTAGAAAGAGGGTTCTGATTTGATTTTTGTATAGTGTGGGGTTTTTTTGGTCAAGGAAAGTCATGAAGACTCTACAAGAGGTGGATGAGCTGAAAACTGTGGTATTTAGGCCAATTAAAAACTGTTATAAACACACACATACAAGAAAAGCCTAGATGACAGTATTAAAGCCAAATAACCTCATTCTTTCAAAAGAATTAAGGAGAAAAAAAAATTTCCTCCACATGCTCAAAAGAAGGCAAATCAAAACTATTTAGTTGGTGGGAAGTGAGGTAGGGGGGAATGACAAAATGGTCACCAAAAAAAAGAGAAGTTTATTTTTAAGATCCATAACTTGAGTGATTTTTTAAAAAGATTAAATTTTAAGACAAAATAGTTGCTTTTTTTTTTTTTTTGAGAAAGATACATGGGTTTAACAGTCTGTCCCAGACAACTTTAAGAAGATTAAACAAAATATCCATGAAGAAACCTATTGCTTTGGGGGCATTTACAACCAGATAAAATTCAGGTACGTAGGATTTAAATCTCCAAACTTCCCCTAATAGAAAAGAAATTCCAATTACGTGATCACTAGTTTCCTTCTGTGTTTCTAACTGGTGAGATTATTTGGAGGCTTTTGCAAATACTATAATGATGTTTCTCAAGTTATCAAATAAAAAGGAAAGCATTTCTTCAATAAATCCTCATCTTTCTACCTTGAGTCTCCACCTAAATAATTATTTATGGAAATCCAGACACTATAACATTTTGAAAATGAATTTGTCAACAAAAATATTTTTTAAAAAGCGAAACAAAGTTGAGATCAAATCTTTTAGGGTATTAACTGCCTCTTCAAAAGAATCAAGACAATTTCTAGTTCTCTCACTTGTCTCCATACGTTCTATGGTCTCCCTAATTCATCAGCTACTTGGTTCCTGCTCTGCCTCTTGGCCTTTTTCCTTTTACTCCTCTCATCTCCTAAATAAGAATGGTTTTTTGCTATTTCTAACATGAATCCTTCAGAGCATCTGACTGCAGGAAGGTAGCTGTTTCAGTTGCAGGAATAAAGAAAAGACAAGGGAAGGAAGAGAAAGAATGACACCGATAAACAATTCAGCAACAGACAAGCGGATGCAGAGTCCAAAAGTTCATCAGCTGAGGCAGTCAGAAATGCGCCAACTGAAGGCTCGCATTGTGAAGGGACATCTAACACAAAAGGTCTGCGAGTCTTAGGGGCCCTGGTTTTCCGTCACTCTCCCTTGCATAACCACTTTTGAGAAGGTGAGGCATTTTGCCAGGCTGAATATGGTGGCTGAATAAAGGGGAAAGAATTCGGGACCCACTGGCAAATATCAAAGGTTGTCAGAGAGCAAGTGGTGAGTCAAAGGGTGACATCAGACCATGTTATGGGCAGAAGCAGAAGGCAGCCTAACAATAGCTGCCCTTTGGACTCCAGAGGCCAAGTGCCTGGGCTCTGGGCTCCATGGTGGACTATGGCCACAACGACCACATCATTCATCCTCTCAAATGGGGCACTTTGGAAAGTAAAAGTCAGGAGTCTTTTCGAATTATTCTGGGGCAACACGTATGAAATAAACCGCTCTAGGCAAACTGGGGCATTGCTAACCCTAACGAGACTCCCTCCAAAGTCTAGGAGATGAAGTTTAGCTGCTCTGAGAGTCTCCTCCACAAAGCTCAGTCCCCAGCTAAGCTGCTTTTTCCTGAAGGGGAAATGTCTCTGGTGGCAGAGGAGGCCATGAGAAAGTGCCTTGGCCAAATCAGTGTGGAAATCATATTCTCAGCCCCTCTGGGAGACTCAGAATATAAATGCAGTCATCCCTCGGGACTGACATGGGATACCCAAATCCAGGGATGCTCAAGTCCCCCATATCAAATGGCATAGTCCTGGCTACAGAGGGCCAATTGTATTAGCACATTACAGACTTCCAGAAGGCTTGCAGTGAACTAAGGCATTCTTCAACCCAGAGTATTCCCAAAGGTTCTGGACCACCATGAGGTGTCTGTCAGCCCAACACCTAGAACATTCAGGCAAACATTGCTTTAAACCTCGAGAGTCAGAGTGTAGAGGGAAGGGCTGGGATGACAGGCCCTCTTCTGCGCGAAGCTGGCCAAGTCCCCGGGAGCTGCCGGTATTCCTGAGGGCGACACAGGCACATGCTCAGCGGGGTGAGGTCACACAAGAACCTTCCCCGGCGCAGCCAAAAGGCCTGCAGAAGCACATCTGAAGCCACCCCATGTCGTGAGCAGGAAGTCTCTGAGTTCACATTAACGCAGACAGGCCTCCCCGGCCCACATAATCCATTTCTTCAGACAGCTGCAAGGACTGCAATAGATGTTAAGGAGATGGTGAGCCCAACCCAAACTCAGCTGAGGCACAGAGAATATCTGTCTTCCTGTAAGGACTGCCACCTCAGGGGAAGCCTGAGGCGACACCTCATCCATCCTGCTGTGTCTCTGGCCTGTGCGTCCTGAGGTAGGGCCTGAGAGAGCATGGGGGACGCAGACCCAGTCAGGTGACACTATAAACAGGAGAGTGAGTTCTGGGGAGGGAGGTGATAGGAGGCAAGCCAGAGGCGGCCTGAGCACCAGCAAAAAGCACATCTCTGAATGAGGCGGGCAGTGATGCAGCCTACGAGGAAGAAAGTGCTGGTCCCATGAATGCTCCACGGTCCTTACCTGGGTTATCACAAAATCCTCTGAGGCCGTCTCCTCGTGGCCAGTCTCCTGCTACTCCTATTTGCCTTTCATTTTGCAGCAGGAAACCCACTAACTTAACAGAAGCATCTCAGAGCATCTCATGAGTTGGTGGGCAGGAAAGCCCTAAAGAAAGGTCTTGGTGATTGCGGGCAGGGTGGGGGTGGGGATCAACAATTCTCATCACCAGTGTCTCCACTCCTTCACCTGGTGCCCAAGGACCTTCAAGAGCACCTCTAAGACGCTCTCCTCTTCCCCACCCTCCCTCACTTCCACCTGCCTTCACTACATCTACTTATACCCAGATGCTCATGATCCCCAAACATACCACTCTTCTCATAATCCTTTGCTTTTCCAAATGCTGTTCCTTGCTTGTAAAATCCCTGTCTTCCCATCAAAGTTTTCCTCATGTACTTTAAGACCTACCTGAGATTTCACATTTTAGCTGAGCATCCTTCTCCGTTGCGCCTGCTCCATCCCCCCTCAAGCAGAATTCAAGCCTTCCCCATGGGTGCACCCGCATCAACTCATCTGGCCCTCATCACGCCCTAGGGTAATCTCCTGACCTGGACTCTGAATGCCTGAGGGCAAGATGCTGTCACACCAACTCCTTTATCCCCGAGCCGACCTCAACGCCTGTTGCAGAGTCAGTGCCCAGTTGATGTGGTGTCGTGGGCCAACAGACAGAGCACATTCAAGAGTTAGTCTTCCCCAGCCTTTAACATTTTAGATTTGAAAATTAAAGGCAACAAAAACATGTCTTTATGTTGGAATCTGAAAAGAATGATCAAAATGATGAAAATGTAGAAATATACCAGAAATTCACAACCATGACTAAGCAAAAAGATGTTCCTGGAGGTAACCATCCTATCAATTCAGTTCACAAGAGATGGTGGTCTGAATGGTTAAAGCCCTTTTAAAGGGGATTAGAGTCCACTACCTCAATCCCCACCCAAAATCCAAAGTTTTCTAGAAGGCAGGTATAAACATTGGCACAGACAGTTACCTTCAGCTCAGAGGGGTTTCTAAGATGGAAGAAATTAGGGTAAGCAAGAAATATGGGCAGGCAACTTGGACTGAAGTGAGAAAAAAGGAAATCAAGGGGAAAAGATGGTACCTGGGAGACGAGAACAAAAAAAAGCACAGGGCTATCAGTAAAAGCATAGTCCCATCAGAGGAGAAGGATCTTCTCCAAGAAGTACCTGTGGCCCAAGGACCTAGAAAACGGAAGTGAGAAGTGAGAAAGCAGCATACATCATCAGCAGTAAAGAAGCACACGTACATCATCAGTAGAGCTCAATAAGCCAGCCTGCAATTTGGCTGTTCTCTGGTTAATCTCCAGCCACCAAAATACAGCCCAAGACTTTGTCAAAATATCCCTAACACACTTCACAAGCTGTTTAAGGCAGAAAATCTGTGTATGGATTTGGGTACGAACAAATCCACAGAAATTCTGAGGCCAAGAGCAACAAGGGAAGGACAAAGAAGAAACAGGAAACATGGAAAGGGGGGCTAGTCAGAACACAGAATGACAAATGCGGGCCATTCTCTTCTCCCAGCAAAACCAGAGGGCAGTGGAACTTCACAGCGCCTCAAAGGCTTATTGTCACAGAGAAAGGTCCAACAAAACAGTTAGAAAGGATAGTTTCATCATGGGGAAAGCTGTGGAGCACGGCTGAGTGAACTTCATGTAGGTGGAATCATAACGCTGCAAACTCAGTCCTTGAGATCACAGCCTCTCGCACTTGGAGGGAGATGGTCTAAGTCAACCGCACTGCGTTTCTGAGACTCTTCCACGGGGGCTGTTTCACGAGATCAGTCAGTTTCTGCTCCACCATCTTTAGGTATCTGGACTTATAGAAANGGAATCATAACGCTGCAAACTCAGTCCTTGAGATCACAGCCTCTCGCACTTGGAGGGAGATGGTCTAAGTCAACCGCACTGCGTTTCTGAGACTCTTCCACGGGGGCTGTTTCACGAGATCAGTCAGTTTCTGCTCCACCATCTTTAGGTATCTGGACTTATAGAAAGTTCTTGCTTATAATGAGCCAAAGTCTTCCCCTACAGAGGAGGAGGAGGAAAAGCTGGAAGCTAACAGAGTCAGCTACACTCCCCCAGGATGGGTCCTCAGATATATGAAGGCAAGTCTCAAGCTCCTCACTAAGCCCCTCCCTCACTTTCTGTGACACAAGCTTTATGTCACTCCCCTGAGGCTGTGCTCTAGTTGGAACCCAGTGCAGAACGCCTGTGGGCCAGATCTCACTCCTGTCTATCATTATGCAGCCATTCGGAGACTATTCTGGTGCAACAGTGGCTATATCTCAATGCACTAAGAACAAACACTTAAAAACAAAACCAGCTGCATAGGTTTGTGTTGTTCCTGCCAAAAATCTATGGTGTGAGTATAAGAGCCAGCGTAGCTGCCACTGGGCTAACATCGCGCGCCTTTTCCCCTCCCTTGCCTTTTCCCTCTCTTCTTAATCCTTGTGTGTTGAAATTTAATCTTGTCGGGGCTTCCTCCTCTCCCTTCCAAAGAAATCTTCACTCCGAGTGACCTGCACCTCAATATGTGCCCCTAAAATTATTGTTGTTGTTCAGTTGCTAAGTTGTATCTGACTCTTTGCGACCCCATGAACTGTAGCATGCCAGGCTGTCTTCTGCTATCTCCTGGAGTTTGCTCAGACTCATGTCCTTTGGGTCGGTGATGCTATCTACCTGTCTCATTCTCTGCTGCCCCCTTCTCCTGGTGCCTTCAATCTGGAAGGTACCAGCATCAGGGTCTTTTCCAGGGAGTCAGTTCTTTGCATCAGGTGGCCAAAGTATTGGAGCTTCAGCAGCAGTCCTTCCAATGAATATTCAGGATTGATTTCCTTTAGGATTGACAGGTTTGATCTCCTTGCAGTCCAAGGGACTCTCAAGAGTCTTCTCCAACACCACAGTTCAAAAGCATCAATTCTTTGGCATTCAGCCTTCTTTATGGTCCAGCTCTCACATCCACACGTGACCACTGGAAAAAACCGTAGCTCTGACCAGACGGACCTTTGTCGGCAAAGTAATGTCTCTGCTTTTTAATATGCTGTCTAGATTTGTCATAGCTTTCTTTCCAAGGAGCAAGCGTCTTTTAATTTCATGGCTGCAGTCACTGTCTGCAGTGATTTTGGAGCCCAAAAAAATAAAATAAGAATTCCCAAAAGTACCACAGAAGACTGAGAGGCACTAAAGAATAGCTCAGCCCACCAAAGCTGGAAATGGAGAGAGGTTCCCAGACAGGACAGGGGTTGCTGATCCCATAGCCTCTAGTACCGGCTTCCTGAGACTATCTTCTCTTAGTACATCTGGTATCTCAGGTCAGGAATCTAGTCACGTCTCTCTTAATAAAATCAAATTCCTGCCCTCCAAGCTAACCACAGTCAGAAACTAAAAAAAAAAAAAAACCAGGAGGATCACCAGGAGCCAGAGTGGTATGATTTACCTGCAGGAAAAGAAATAGCTCCTCACTTTCAGGCAGCACTGGCTGCTTAGTGACTATTTCCACATTCATCATCCCATCTGGTTCTCAGGGGAATCCAGGGATACAAGTAGGACAGGAGTTATTTTCATTTTCCAGATGAGGAAATTGAAGACTAGAGGAGAAAAAGTGATCTCCCCAAATATGCAACAAATAAGAGAAAGAGCTGATTCTAGAACCAAGGTCTCTAGTCTCTTTCTGATGGTCACTGATGCACTGATGCAGTAACAGGCTTACAGTATCCCCATCTTAAGTGCTTTATGCATCCAGCAACAGCCCAGTGGAAGTTAACACTTTAGGGGGACCTAATTGAGCTCAAATCGAGTAGCTTCTATCCTGCAGCTCTAACCCTCAACCCATGATGGCACAGCAACATCCTGTGAGATAAATGTCATCTATGTGGGGCCCAAAGGAACACTCTGCCACACCCTGGGGCACCACAGGCCCTGCTGACTCAGGAGGGGCATTCCCACAGGTGACCACAGTTGGCTCCAGGCTGTTGCCCTGGGAGACCAGAGAATCAGCAAGCAAAGAGCTGCCTGCCCTGCCCAGCCTCTCCGGGGCAATAGCTTAGCCCCAAAGCTGGCAAGCGCCCACCAGCTGGGTGTGACTCGGCTGGGTGCCCGGTCCTGCAAGCCCATCCAGGTCTCAGTTCCTGGTAACACCCTCATGCTTCACCCTCTTGCATATGAGAGAAGAGTCATCAGTCTGGCAGCAGCCCAGCTCAGCAGCTGATTGGAACAGGGAACAGTAGAAATCTTCACCAGACCAACCTTTCTTCCATAAATTTACTCAAACATGCAAGAATACATTTATGATCTTCTTACTAGCAACCTGGAAAAGACAGTCTGTAAATGTTGCTCAGTAAGCATTTCCTGGGCATACAGTCACACAGACCTGCAATGGGGGGATGGCCATGGCAAGATGCCGTGCAAAAAGGGATGTAAAACTACCAGAGTACTAACTACCTCAATTCAGATTCCAGTTCACCTGGATAATAACTCTGTGACCCTGGGCACGTTACTAACCTTCTCTGTGCCTCAGTTTTATTGTCTGCAAAATGGGGATGATAGCACCTAGCATACAGATTTATGTAAATTCAATAAGATGGTCACAACTAAAGCACTTAAAACAGTGCTCTGAATGTAGTTAGCCCTTGATATATATCTTTGTTATAGGAATGATTTTACTTAATTCCTTCAAGAACCCCAAAAGACAGAAACTATTACTATCCTTATTAAGCAAGTTTCCCAAGGTCACACTGCCAATAAGAGGCAAACTTAGCACCCTAAACAGGTTTATCTGGATCCAAGCCCCAGGCTCTTCTTTACTGCATAAAACAATACAAATACCTCCCAAGAACTCATGGTCTAATATGACATGAGGGAATTAATATTTTATTTGTGTTATATAAGTACTAGACGCTTTGCTGGGGCTTTACATCCATTTACCTAAGTAAACAAATAACTCTGGTTCAAATCAACGTAATTAGGGCCTCACCAACTGCCACTGAAAATCAGAAGAGGGCAAGTGCCACACAGCCGGTCTTTCCAGGTCCCTTTCTCTCTCTTCTGCCCCATGACATCTCCTGGCTCCCAAAAGTGGCTCATGTAGGCAACCGTAGCTTTTTTCCTTTACACTTTTCTGACTTCACCAAATATCAAATCTGTAAGAACAAGCTACACACAAATCAGGGTTTATTCAGATTTCCCCATCCCCAACCCCAGCCACCCAGATTTCCAACAGTTTGGGGTCAAGTGTGCTTTGGTTCCATCCTTAACAACCAGTATGGACTTAAAAAATTTTTTCTTATCCATCTCAGGGAAGCAACTCAACTTGGCAAAATAAACTATAACTACAGACGTGAGTCTGAGTGAACTCTGGGAGATGGTGATGGACAGGGAGGCCTGGCGTGCTGCGATTCATGGGGTCGCAAAGAGTCGGACACGACTGAGCAACTGAACTGAACTGATAGACGGTGAATATAAATAATATTGCTCAGGGTGAGATAGTTTCACAGCATCATTAATTTAATGGACATGAATCTGAGCAAAATCCAAGAGATAGTGAAGGACAGGGGAGCCTGGCGTCCTGCAATCCATGGGGTCACAAAGAGTTGGACACAGATTAGTGACAGAAAAACAACAGCAACAACTAATTAAGTACTCAGAAGACAAGAGATTTCAAGGAAATCTTGTCTTCACGAAAACCTAAAAATGTAGATTTGAACAACCATATTTATCCAGATGGTGATTGCAGCCATGAAATTAGAAGATGCTTACTTCTTGGAAGGAAAGTTATGACCAACCTAGACAGCATATTCAAAAGCAGAGACATTACTTTGCCAACAAAGGTCCGTCTAGTCAAGGCTATGGTTTTTCCAGTGGTCATGTATGGATGTGAGAGTTGGACTGTGAAGAAAGCTGAGCACCGAAGAATTGATGCTTTTGAACTGTGGTGTTGGAGAAGACTCTTGAGAGTCCCACGGACTGCAAGGAGATCCATCCAATCCATCCTAAAGGAAAGCAGTCCTGGGTGATCATTGGAGGGACCGATGTTGAAGCTGAAACTCCAATACTTTGGCCACCTCATGCGAAGAGTTGACTCATTTGAAAAGACCCTGATGCTAGGAGGGATTGGGGGCAGGAGAAGGGGACGACAGAGGATGAGATGGCTGGATGGCATCACCGACTCGATGCACATGAGTTTGGGTAAACTCCGGGAGTTGGTGATGGACAGGAAGATCTGGTGTACTGTGGTTCATGGGGTCACAAAGAGTTGGACATGACCNTTTTGAACTGTGGTGTTGGAGAAGACTCTTGAGAGTCCCTTGGATTGCAAGGAGATCCAACCAGTCCATTCTGAAGGAGATCAACCCTGGGATTTCTTTGGAGGGAATGAAGCTGAAACTCCAGTACTTTGGCCACCTCATGCAAAGAGTTGACCCACTGGAAAAGATTCTGATGCTGGGAGGGATTGGGGGCAGGAGGAGAGGACAATAGAGGATGAGATGGCTGGATGGCATCACTGACTCGATGGACATGAGTCTGGGTGAACTCCAGGAGTTGGTGATGGACAGGGAGGCCTGGCGTGCTGCGATTCATAGGGTCGCAAAGAGTCGGACATGACTGAGTGACTGACCTGAACTGAACTGATGGAATCTAGGCTGCCAGGCTCCTCTGTCCATGGGATTTCCCAGGGAAGAATACTGGAGTAGGTTGCCATTTCCTTCTTCAATACACTATTGATGTTCATACTATGTACAAAGTACATAACGAACAAGAACGTACTATATAGCACAAGGAATTCTACTCAGTGCTCCGTGGGAACCTCAATGGGAAGGAAATCCATTATCCAAATAAGAGAGGATATGTGTATTCGTGAAGCTGAATCACTTTGCTGTACAGATAGTTGCTCTGTTTGAAAGGTGGAGAGCAGCTCCCCTTACACTCAAGGAATCTTATCAGATTGGCTTGGACACCTAGAATTGACATCTCATTCATTAGTGTATAAACTCAGAAGTAGAGCTGGCCATGAAAAAATTTTCATTTTTTCTTGGACAATATTCTAAACAAGACCACTACTCATTTCTGTGCCCAAAGCACTCCATAAATATGCCTTCCTCCCTCCCTCTTTTCCTCCCTTCCTTCTCTCCCAGCAGCTCAGGTAAAATATATTCAGCTTGGTCAGCGCATAGTGGAGGGTCACAGGGGCAAGACGGACAGACTCTAAGGAGACCCCTGTGATTCCTGCTGCTGCTGCTAAGTCACTTCAGTCGTGTCCGACTCTGTGCGACCCTACAGACGGCAGCCCACTGAGCTCCCCCGTCCCTGGGATTCTCCAGGCAAGAACGCTGGAGTGGGTTGCCATTTCCTTCTCCAATGCATGAAAGTGAAAAGTGAAAGTGAAGTCGCTCAGTCGTGTCCAACTCTTAGTGACCCCATGGACTGCAGCCCATCAGGCTCCTCCATCCATGGGATTTTCCAGGCAAGAGTACTGGAGTGGGGTGCCATTGCCTTCTCCCCTGTGATTCCTACCTACGTGTATTCACACTCTTGCATCGTCCCCTGTCCCCAAGTATGGGCAAGACCGTGACTTGCTCCCAACCAACAGAACATGGCAGAGGTGATAGGCCATCCCTTCCATAACTACATTATATTATGTAAGACTCCTTCTTACAAGCTCCCTAGAGGCTCTTCTTTCTGGCTTAGAGGTGTAAGTGGTCATGTTGGAGAAGTTCATGTGGCAAGGAACTTTGGGTTAGGAGCTGAGGGTGGATGGCCTCTGAACAACAGCCAGCAAAAAGTGAAACAAAACAATTCAAGCTACAATATCAAGGAACTGAAAGCAGCTGATAGCAACACGGAGTGGGGACATGATTCCTTCCCCAGCTGAGCCTTCAGATAGAAACTCAGTCCCACCTGGGTTGCCTCTTCATGGGTTCATAAGCAAAGATCCCATCCCACCTGTGCCTGGACCCCTGATCCACAGAAGCCACGGAATAATAAATGTGAGTTGTTTTAGGAGGATGGCATTGGTAAAACACTTTTTCCTGCCTTCTAACCCCTCCCACTAATACAGAGCCTTCCAAACACAAGGACATTTTCCCCAGCTCTGAGCCCCGATCAGATGAGAAGTTACAGAACCACAGTTCTGTCCGAGTGGCCCTGGATTTATGAATGGCTCTTGCCTCCATTAGGCTGTGGGAAGGGGCCAGGGTGTCTCTGCTCATGTTTAGAAGTCCATTTGTTTCCATTTCTTGTCAGCAGTTTGCATAAGCGAGTGGTTTTATTTCTTCTACGAGAAGAGGGAAAACGCACGAGTTACCCCAGCAGTGGAAGATTTGTCAAATAAAGCTTTTAATAATGGGGCTGTTTGACAGTTTTATAGTTCTTCAACTTCCCAGCCATTTGAAGGTGGTAGGTTTTCAATAAAAATTAAGTCCTTTTCCAAGAGAAACTCGGTCCCCTGTTATTTTAAAACAACTAGTCCAGGGTGCACTGAAGCACCTTAATTCCACTACCGAAAGTAAATCTCCCTCCTTTTCCGTATTAATAACTCGGGCAATCCATCAGCCTGAGACGGACTCTGAGCTTTTTGCACTAGTATATCCAGGTGGTCTGATGGACCACATCTGTAACTAGACTTGCTGGGTGATCATTAGGCTGTTCCTGAAAATAAATGGCCTGGCCTCCTCCGCAGCTCACTTAAGTATGCCAGGGAGAGGCCAACGACCTGGACTTCATTCTTTAATTTCCCTGGATTCTTCTAAAGTTCTTCTAGATCAAAGGAAGTGATTCAGAAATTAGAGTAGAATGAGGGAGGTATCTTGTCAGAAAGAACCCCAGATTTGAAGTCTGAAGACCTTCATTCTTAGAACGAGCTTCATCACCTGCCTCAAATTGTATGACCATGGGTTTATCATCTGATTCCTTGGACTTTTTTATTTTTCCATTTGTCAATGGAGGAGTGGTGAAAGAAGGATGAAAATGGGCTTAGAAGTCAGGATTCATTTTTAAATTTTTTTATTTTTATATTGTAATATAGCCAATTAACAATATTGTGATAGCTCCATTGTTAATTGGCTACATTCCAATATAAAATAAAAATATTTTTTAAAAAAGAATCCTGACTTCTAAGCCCATTTTCATCCTTCTTTTATCCTTGTGATAGCTTCAGGGAGACAGCAAAGGGACTCAGCCATCATATCCGTGTATCCATTCTCCTCCAAACTCCCCTCCTAGCCAGGCTACCACATAGCATTGAGCACAGTTCCCTGTGCTGTATAGCCGGTCTTGTTGGTCATCCATTGTAAAACTTTTTTAAATTGGAGTAGAGCCAGTTAACAATGTTGTGATAGTTTCAGGTGGACAGCAAAGGGACTCATCCATCCATATATGTTTGCATTCTCCCCCAAACTCCCCTCTCATCCAGGTTGCCACATAACATTGAGCAGAGTTCCCTGTGCTACCCAATAGGTCCTTGTTGGTTATCCATTTAAAATGGCAGTGTGTACCTATCCATCCCAAACTCCCTAACTATCCTTCCTCCCAGCCTCCCCCACTGGCAACTGTAAACGCCTTCTCTAAGTCTGTGAGTTTGTATCTGCTTTGTAAATAAATTCATTTGTATCATGTCTTTTTTGATTCTGCCTATAAGGGATGTCATATGCTATTTCTCCTCCAAAGTCAGGATCTTGGGGCTCAAATCCTGTCTCCAAAACATACCAGAGTGACCAAGGGAAGATATCTAATCCCTCTGCACCTGAACTCCCTCCTGTGAAAAATGTGATCATAGTTTCAGGCAGTTCTTAGAAGCTCAAAAAGTCAAGAAAAAAAATTAAGCCCCAGAAATGAGTAATTCATAGTAAGTATAGGGCCCTTTCTTTGCCAAGACCTGTTCTTTCTGCCCTCGTCAGAGAGAGTAGCCAGTATCTAATGGAGCCTGCACTGGGTCCAATGTCTCCATTAACTAAATGCCATAGCAACCAGCATCTCTCAACATCAAGTGATGCTCCAGATCCAGGATAAACAGCCAAAGGAATGGTTGGCTCTGAAGATAACGGCTCAGCAGTGGGAAGGGATGGGGGGAAGGACTGTTGCCATTTATTATAAGCCTTGTGCATGATTTGGGTTGTTTTGCAATGTGCATCTATTGCTTTGATTNATCTCTCAACATCAAGTGATGCTCCAGATCCAGGATAAACAGCCAAAGGAATGGTTGGCTCTGAAGATAACGGCTCAGCAGTGGGAAGGGATGGGGGGAAGGACTGTTGCCATTTATTATAAGCCTTGTGCATGATTTGGGTTGTTTTGCAATGTGCATCTATTGCTTTGATTAGAGATGTGCTTTTTATTGTAAATGCAAAACAAATAAGATAAAAAGTGTGCCACTGAGGGCACCAAAAGGATGCTGGTTGTTCCTCAAGTTGACCCTCGGCCTGGACATTCAAGGGCTTCCCTGGTGGCTTAGATAGTAAAGAATCTGCCTGTAATGCAGGAAACCTGGGGCCCATCCCTGGGTCGAGGAAATCCCCTGGTAAAGGAAATGACAACCCACTCCAGCATTTTGCCTGGAAAATCCCATGGACAGAGAAGCTTGGTGGGCTACAGTCCATGGGATCGCAAAGAGTCAGACACAACTAAGTGACTAACACTTTCACTTTCTTTCTGGACATTCAAGGGCCCCCTCTCACCAGGCCTGGGTTTCTCCTCCTCTTCCAGGGCTGCAGAACCATTGATGACCACACAGCAGTTCCCCAGACCTGGTTTCTAGGAAGCAAATACGTCCACGCCCTCTCCTTCCAAAGTCGCAAAGGCATCACCCGTCATAGGTTCTGTCATATCCTGGCTTCTACTCTTCATTCTGGAAATGCCAAGACCCATCCTTGTTCATCCTTACTTGGTACCACAGATCTTCGCCCAGACTCACCAGTGCCGAATGTTTCAATCCCTGGGAAGCCTTTCTGGGCCAAGGATACATGCCCCAGTGATGCTCTCCTATCTACAGCCTGTTCCCCTGAGACCCTCTTGCGCCCCATGACATCCACATGGAGCACTTTGTATTCTATCGAATCCAGAGTCCCCAACTAAATCCCCGCCCATTGCCAAGGGCACTATCTCAGGTGTTGTCATCACTTTTTTCATCATCTCCCTCATCACCCTCACTATCAAGCACTCTCCTTAATAAGTCAGAAATCCCAGGAATTCCCTGGCAGTCCAGTGGTTAGGACTCTGCGCTCTCAATGCCAAGGCTGTTGTTATTCAGGTGCTAAGTCATGTCTGACCCCATGGACTGTAGCCCACCAGGCTCCTCTGACCAGGCGGTTTCCCAGGCAAGAATATTAGAGTAGGTTGCCACTGTCTACTTCAGGGGATCTTCCTGACCTGAGGGTCGAACCTCCATCTCCTGCATTGCAGGTGGATTCTTTACCACTGAGCCACCAGGGAAGCCCTCAGTGCTGAGGACCTGGGTTCAATTCCTGGTCTGGGAACTAAGATCCCACAAGCTATGCAGTGAGGTCAAAAAAAAAAAAAAAGAGTCAGAAATCCACCCCCACCCATAAATCCCTGAAACCTCCATCTCCTGCATTGCAGGTGGATTCTTTACCACTGAGCCACCAGGGAAGCCCTCAGTGCTGAGGACCTGGGTTCAATTCCTGGTCTGGGAACTAAGATCCCACAAGCTATGCAGTGAGGTCAAAAAAAAAAAAAAAGAGTCAGAAATCCACCCCCACCCATAAATCCCTGTGTCCACGCTCAGAAATCACTGATTTTCTTCCTTCACATCTAAAAAGCTCAGTGTCCTTCACTCCTGGCCCTCGTCTCTCCAGACTGAAAATGCTGCCTCTCCCACATTTTAAATTTTTTACCATTAAGTTTCAGAATCTCATGCCTCTTTTGAAACACAGTGACCCTTTGCCACTGTCACACTGACCTAGTCGCTCCCTCCTCTGAGTGACCACGATCTCCGCCAGCTGGTCTCCTTCCTGACCACTCTCCCCCCGATCCCCGCCACGGTCTGCAGATGAGTTAGCTCTGCCCCGGGTCTCCGCTCTGGCAAAGGAACCTGCTTGGAACAATATGGCTCCATTATGATCATGCTGTCACTCCTTCCTGGAATTTAATTGGATTTTTTCTCTTCCCTTTGTTAGTCGAAATCACATAATAAAAATCTCTCCGAGTGCAATCACTTTCCATCGGCACCATTCCAAGGCGTGTCATGATGAGGTTTGATAGAAAAGAGGCTCTCTGCTTGTCCACGGAGGAAATAAATATTTGACTTGCAACCAAGACTTTATTTTGAGAATGGATTAACTCATACAACTCCCAAGAGGGGAAGGGAAGTGGAGATCTCCAGCTCCATACTTAACGGCAGAGGTCTGTTCATCAGCCAATTGCATAAAGGAATCCTGCACATGAAATTATTTTGGAATTCCAGCAGGGCAGAGTTTCATAAAGGATGTCCCACAAGCTACCTAAATCAGAATCTCCTGGGGTGCTTGACAAAAATACAGATTCCTACACCCAACTTCAGACCTGCAGAGCCCAAAGTTCTGGATGATGGAAACTGAGAGCCTATCATTTTAACAGTAAGGCATTGGTTCTCAAATTTTCATGTGCATTGATCAGTTAGGATGCCAGGGTTTGGGGGTGGGGAGTGAGGAAGGAAGATACCCCAAAGTAGATGTTTCTGGATGAAATCAAAGTAGAGGAAATGTTTGGTGTCCTATCAGACAGTCGGGTTACAGCCCTACAAGCAGGCATGAAGACATTTCTTTCGTCCCACATGGACAGCCTGTGCATTTAATTTACCCTTGTCTCCGCCCTGTCTTCATTTCCCACCAGGTCCTATGCATTGAGGGTGAGTTTGAAAAGCACTTTTCCACTTTGTAGAAGCTTTGTTGGCCTTCTCAAAAGTGGAACACCAGACTTAGAAGGAGAGTAATCATTTGCATGTTAATACATATTTATATTATGTACACTGTGAATAGAATGATGAAATTCTAAATAAGGAGCCAGAATCACAGTAACTCACCAATGTTTAGCATGAAATAAACAACTCTTTACTTACAAGTGGGCTTCCCTGGTAACTCACTTGGTAAAGCATCTGCCTGAAATACAGGGGACTCAAGTTCGATCCCTGGGTCCGGAAGATCCCCTGGAAAAGGAACGGACAACTCACTCCAGTATTCTTGCCTGGAAAATCCCATGGACGGAGGAGCCTGGTAGGCTACGGTCAATGGGGTCACAAAGAGTCAGACACAACTGAGCGACTAACACTTACTTACTTACTTACTTACTATATGTACACACACACTCCTATATATAAATTAAAACACTGGTTCTAAAATATTTAAGCAATCAATATTGCAGATTGATATCGATGTGCAAAGCAGTTAATTATGCATCATTTCAGTTATTATTCATGTGGATCTAAGGCCAAAAGCTTCCCTGTGTTTTCAAAGATAAGGACCTATTTCAGGAGCAGTCAGATCCAGTAAAGACACTGCAAGATAGAAAATGGATGAAAACGCCTCAGGATGAAGCAGAGAGTCCTGAAAGTTTTAAGAGGAAAATGTTGATCTTTTTCCATTGCTTTTCTATCCTTCAGGTTCACCTCCAGACCTGTGCAGGTGTATTCACAGTCTCATTTGAGTCCTGGAGAATGTTTTCCACCAACAATATTCCCCACCCTGTGAATTCTGAAATGCTTGACCACATCACATTCAACTTGGCTTTCATAATTAACAAAATGTGCCTATAGAATATTTTATTGAGAGTCAATATCAAAATCATGCTATAACCTGTATCAAGTAGGTAAGCTTCTCTTCCATTATTTCCTTAACGATAAATGTCAGGAGTAGGCCTTACATGGGTACATGACTGGGGGGTAAAAAGTTAGAAATATCTTTATGGCTTTTGATGCAGACTGTCCTTTACTTTTCCGAAGAGTACCATACCCCTTGTAATAATTTTCTATCGCTGCTGTAACAAAATAACACAAATTTAGAAATGTCCATCTCTAAGAATACAAGTGGGAGCTCCCTGGTGGTGCAGTGGTTAGGACTCCACCTTCCAGGGCAGGAGACAAGTGTTTGACCCCTGGTCAGGGAACTGAGATGCCATATGCCTCCAGACAACAAAGCTCGTGAGCCACAACTACTGAGCCCACATGCTCTAGAGGCCATGCGCCAAAGAAAGAAAGAAATGAATAAAAGACAGGGACATGCTGGGGACATCCCTGGTGCTCCAGTGTGTAAGACTTCACCTTCCAATACAAAATGTGAGGATTTGCTCCCTGAGAGGGGAGCTAAGACCCCACACAGCTCATGGCCAAAAAGCATAAAATAGAAGAAATGTTGTAATAAACTCAATAAAGACTTTTGAAATTAAAAAGAATCAAGAGGGATGCATTCACCAAGATCTCAGCCTCTTTCTTAGCATCACTTTTAGACACTAGGTACCAGGTAGAGCCTTGTCACAGTGGGGTCTCGAGGAGCCGAGTCTAGAACAGGAATCAGTGGGTGTGGGAGATGTATCAGGGGATGCTGTAGGGAGTAGCACCTGCTGAAAGGTGGAGAAGGAAGCAGAACCTGGACCAAAGGAAACTGCAAGCTGCAATGCAAGGCTGGCAAAGGCCTCTGGCAACTCCACTCCGGATCTGAGATGCCCGTCAGGTGCGTCCCAAGCTGGGGGAGGGCAGCTTAGGTCTGAATATCCATGCACTGGTCAGGCCTGGGAGGATGGGGCCCCAGGAAGAGGGTGTCACCTTGAGCAAGGCAGGTCTTTTTCAGCTGAGACCATCCTCAAAGAGGGATGACGGCTGCAGGTCACCAAGCTACACTCCCAGCCTCCAGGAGAACAAGGCTTCATCCCAGAGAGGGAGTCCAAGTTGAGCTTCTTAGCATCCTTCAGAAAGACAGGATGCCTCTTAATTAAAACCAAATGTAAAACATTGTACCCAACCTCAGGGTCACACAGAGTCAGACACGACTGAAGTGACTTAGCAGCAGCAGCAGCAGCGACCTCTTCTTGATGGGACCCCGAGGCCTCTCTTCAGCTCTGGGCCTTGACATCACTGTGCCTCTGTCTGGGAGCTCTCAGTGCTTCCCTGGCGGCTCACATAGTTAAGAGTCCGCCTGCAGTGCAGGAGACTCAGGACTGATCCCTGAGTGGAGAAGGTCCCCTGGAGGAGGGCATGGCAGCCCACTCCAGTATTCTTGCCTGGAGAATCCCATGGATGGAGGAGCCTGACAGCTACAGTCCATGGGGTTGCTCTCCAGTTACAAAGTGCTGCAAACACTTTTCTTTATCACCTTCCTGCTCGTTTTCCAGAACTTCTTCCACCTCACAGCTTTCCTTCTTTCTAGACAGTTCTCCCTTTCCTTTTGAGCCTCCCTCTGCCTTTTTTAATGAAGGCCTATTTTCCCACTTGTTTCTCTTTTTATTTATATATTTTTTCAACCTGATACTGAAAGCACAGCCTGCCTTTTCCTAAGCAAGGCAGACGATTTTGAACTATAATACAACTGACATAGGTTAAGCTCTGCTAAACTCCATGACATGAGGATTATAAACTAAAGGTCAGCCCGTTCCTTCATACATTACTATTGGGGAAAAAAAAAAAATAGCCCTAGAAATGGATGAAATTTGGATGAATTGGAAACTCCTGTCAAGGTTACAGAAGAAATACCAGTGTTGGAATAAAGTTCTGTTTCCAAGACTGTATTTAGGCAGGATGGGAGCCCTGTGGTTCCGACCCAGAGTCCCCTTCATCAGAATGGGTTTCCCCTTCCTCCTGCAGCCATAGCTAGTCATCAGAGGACCCCACCCCCAACTAGCTGCCCCCTTCTGGGGCAGGCAGGGTCTATTCCACTTGGGGAATTTTGCAAAGCTTCGCTGAGAACTGAGTTTCCATCTCCATGGGGCGGCTGCTCTCAGAGTGACAAAAGACTGACCCCCAGGTGAAATGACCAAAAGTGAGTGCAGCCCTGTCAGCCCCAGGGAACACTAACAAGGGACCTGGCCATGCTGAAACAAGGGACACTCTGCCACCCTGGATTAAGCCACTTGACTGACACACTGCATAGACTCAGCCAGGAATGCATGACTTCCAGTTGCATCTGTTTGCATTGGACAAAACTCCAGCAGGTGTGTTATCTCATTGGGGTTTATCCGTAACTCTGTTGGGTGGATCGAGCAGAGATCATTATTTGTACAGCAATTTTATTTCCTTCTTTGCGTAAGATAGCAGATACTTAAGGCCACCATGCTGCGCCACACTCTCCAGAAAGGAGCATAAACTCAGGTGGACCAAAAAGGACCAGCTTTGGGCTTCCTTGGTGGCTCAGTGGTAAAGAAGCCACCTGCCAATGCCGGAGACACTGGTTCAATCCCCGATCCAGGAAGATTCCACTTGCGGTGGAGCAGCTAAGCCCATGGGTCACAACTACTGGACTTGCGCTCTAGAGCCCAGGAGCTGCGACTGCTGAAGCCTGAGCACCCTCGAGCCCGTGTTCCCCCAAAAGAGAAGCCACCCCAATGAGAAGCTCAACTAGAGCGCAGCCCTCACTTGCCACATAGAGAAAAGCTCGAGCAGCAATGAAGACCCAGCACAGCCAAAAATAAATGAATGAATACAAATCTTGAAAAAGAAAGAAAAAGAGGAAGGGACGAGTGCTGACCCTCAGACCGTCACAGATACACTCAGACCCCAGAGGGTGGTGGAAAATAGGCATTTCCTTCACCCATCTCGTCTTCTTGGTTCTGGCCCATCCACCTCTAAGGAATAGCTGTCACCCTGCACCCTCTTGCTCTTGGATGAGGCTCTGTTTCTCACTGCTGCTGCTGCTGCTAAGTCACTTCAGTCGTGTCCGACTCTGTGTGACCCCATAGACGGCAGCCCACCAGGCTCCCCCATCCCTGGGATTCTCCAGGCAAGAGTACTGGAGTGGGTTGCCATTTCCACAGTCTAGGCTTTTATCCCACCTGTGCTANTGCATTGTAGAAGGAAATGGCAACCCACTCCAGTGTTCTTGCCTGGAGAATCCCAGGGACGGAGGAGTCTGGTGGGCTGCTGTCTATGGGGTCGCACAGAGTCGGACACGACTGAAGCGACTTAGCAGCAGCAGCAGCATGTACATTTTCATTGAAATATTGGAAACTGTCAACATTAGTAACACTCATAAATTACTTAAGCTGTGCTCTTTAAGAATAAAGATGTTCTTCATCACAAGTGTATTATACCTAAGAGTATTAACAATATGCGTGCGTGCTAAGTCACTTCAGTCATGTCCAGTTGTTTGTGACCCTATGGCCTGTAGTCTGCCAGGCTCCTCTGTGCATGGGACTCTCCAGGCAAGAATACTGGAGGGGTTGCCATGCCTTCCTGCAGGGGATCTTCCCAACCCAGCCAGGGATCAAAGCCGTATCTCCTACGGCTCCTGTATTGCAGGCAGATTCTTTACCAGGGAAGCCCATTAACAGTAATTCCATAATATCTATTACCAAGAGCCTGTTTAATATAATAAGCAATCATGAAGACGGTAAAGTCCCAGGAAAGTATAAAGACCAGCAAGTGATAGTCTGCAGAGATTATAAAAACTGTGTCCCAAGAAGAGAAATGAGCAAGACTTCTCTGTGTTATTCCCACAGTGACTTGGGGTAGTACCTGCCCTCCTCCACCACACCAGGCTCTGGCAGATCATTTGACCCAAGGCCTTGGAGTGAAGGAGACCTCTGTGGGGCGGCTGCCTTGGCCAGTGAGGTCATCCACCAGGGCCGACGTGCTCTGACTTGGGCTGGGAGGCAGACACAAACGCTCCTCTTTTCTGTGTCCACCACAGAGAAAGCCAATGACCTATTTCATGGTGTCCAGCTCCTCACCTCCCAGCAATGTAAGCATCAAAAATCCCAACTAACTCACAGGCTTCAGCTTTCTCTCATTTTCCTGCCCACTCCCCCAAACCTCCAGACTACCAACAGGGTTGGCTGAACTCAGCCAGACCAAACATCCAGGTGGGCCAGTATTAATCCTCTCCATTCAGACTGGACTTGCTTTTTCAACTTGAAGACTTTTTATAGTGATTTCTAGATGCCAGAAAATTGTAGAGTTCAAAAGTTAAAAAAAAAACCCACTCCATCTCTGCTCCACTCATAAGAGCCCCTCAACGCTGAACTAAGCTCCTTAAGAAAAACAACCCTCTCCTTTTCAAATCTGTATCCTCTGTATGGTGGGTTGAATGGTGGCCTTCAAAAGACATAACCATGTGCTAACCCACCAGTACCTATGAATGTGACCTTATTTGGAAAAGAAGGCCTCTGCAAGTATAAATAAAGATAGATCAGCCTGGATTACTCGTGTGGCTGGACCCTAAATCCAACGACAAGTATCATTATAAGAAACACAAGGAAGAGAAAGACACTTAGAAGGAGGGAAAAGACACATGAAGCTGGGGGCAGAGATTGGAGTGATGCTGCCACAAGCCAAAGAATGCAAGGATCACCAGAAGCTGGATAGCACAAGAAAGATTCTCCTCTAGAGCCTTTAAAGGGAGTGAAGCTTTGACAATGCCTTGACTTCAAACTTTTGGCTTCCACAAGTATGAAGGAATAAATGCTGTTGCTTAAAGCCCCCAATTCTACAGTAACTTGTTACAGCAGCCCTAGGGAAACAATATACCCTGGTAGCACTGTCCCTGATAGACAGTTCGAATAAAGCATTTTGTTGAAGAACTGGAAAAGCTGAGGATGTAGCTTTATAACTTTTTTCATACTCTACTGAGAAGGAACCATCTCTGAAGGCCACTGGTCTCTGGCTAACAAAGACTAAAGCTTCGTTATTCTGGTGTCCACTGAACAATTTGTCCCTTTAATGAGGTGTTTCAATTTCACTTTATATTCATTGTTCTGCCCTCCTTGATTTTACTGTAAGTGACTGAACTGGCTTCTGATGTATTGCCAGCACACCGTAAATTATGAGCCTCTTTCTTTAAGGTTGGGGAGGGAAGGAACTCTATTTCCCTGTTCAGTTATTTCAGGCAAGGGTGGGAGCAGGTTTTCTGTGCCAGCAGCATCCTGATTGTGATTCAGGATGTGCGGCCAAAGGCAAACAGTTCCTCTTCAAATTCAATCAAATAGGAAGGAGCAAAGGGCCAAACAAGAAAAGCCGGGTTCTCTTTGTGTGCACAGCCAAGGGGTCCTGGGAAGCTCACAAGGGATTTCACCCTATCTTGGGCTTAGCACGACTGAACTTAAATGGTACTCAGGAAACTTCTGCATATATTCAGAACAAGTTTCCAATGCCTCCTTACAGAATCACAATCTGGATAATCCCAAATCTACTGCAGTGGAAGTTATTTGCAAGCTATAAGGACACAGGCTAACCAGAATTAAAATCTTTCTTTTTTATCTCTTCACCTTGGAAAAAAATCCTGCATGCAGCTTCCATGTTGTTAATTGTGGCGAATAAGAACCAAACGATGGCCTCTGTGGCATTCTACTTGTTGATACATGGTGCAACTCAGAACTGTGTTTTTTTCACTCATTAAGTCATGATCCTTTCAAGGATTGAGAAATCAGTTTCATGAGTGGTGCCAGCACTTTCGCTCAAACGAAACAGATGAGAGTAGAAAATATCTCCTAGCCTCCCCTAGCCTCAATATGTAGCTTGCATAGTAAGCATAAGCACTGTCCCATGGAATATTGCTTCATTTCATATGTATGTATATGTTACTTGTTTGTGAGAGAAGAGGGACTCTATGCTGTGAGTCCTAATCCAGAAAAAGAATGGAAGCCACTCTCTTAGAGGGTCTGCCGCACCAAAGGAGAAAGCACTCTCTCCCCTTGTCCACATCCCAGTTCTGTTCTCAGATGGGAATTTAAGAGAACAATTCATCACATAGCCCATGCGAGAGAAGCGTCCATTCCCCTGTTGCTGTGCCTTTCTCCTGTTCAAGCTCCATCATGACTGAAGCCCAGGCCCCTGCTCTTGGGTCTTTATTTCCACACCTTGATAGCTTACCTGGCTCAATTCCATCTTCCTGGGGCCCTCTCTTCTTCCCTGTAGCCCCAGAAACTCCATAGATTTTCACGATTCTTCTGAGATAGACTCAAACATGGAGATCCTGAAGTCTTTGAGGAGAAAAGGAAACCACCTTGACTCCTTCACTAACCATCCCTTTGTCTTTCTATCCCTTTCTATGTCCAACTCCCTCTTTTGCCGTTTTGCCAGAAGATGGTCCCTCTGGCCTCCAGTAAAGATTCTCTCTCACTCAGGCATTTGCCGACTCCCCTAGCCTCAAGGTCCAATCCTTTGGCTGATGTCCCAACACCATGCCTCGTTCCCCGCCTCATGGATCCGCTACAGGCTTTCTGATCACACATAAAGAGGGTAACTAGAGCTTGCTGACCACATGCGATTAAGAACTACAACTAACTAGGTTAGCCGAGCAGTACAGACTGGAATGGGCACTTCGGCATCAGCAGAACTGGGTCCAAGTTTTGGTGTTGTTGCTTTTCTTGCTGTTGATCTAGAGCAAATTGCTTAACTTCTCTAAGCCTGCAAAATCAAGATCATACTAACACCTGTCTCAATGGAGTTGCTGAAGCTTGTTTTATTTCTTCAAGGTTGATTGAAGTTTCTGTGATGAATTCCTGTTGTGCCTCTTATGAATGGACTTCAAAAAAAAGTCTTTATTCTTTCAGTGCTTTTAGGAATCTATATTACCTGGGGAAAATGTAGAAAACAGAGACTTTATAAAAAATACATATTATCAAAGGAGTTAAGCCATTCCCAACACGTTACAATTACAGTAAGTAAAAAGAAAGACACAAAGAAGGAAAGAAGGCAGAGAAAGAAAATTCTCTGTATGGTCCAACTTCCTGCAACTATACCACAGGGATCTTCTGCGTTAACACCAGACCAGACTCATCTTTCTGCCAGCAGCATCCTCTGGTATGATGGATCTGCAAATCTATTTCAGCACAAAAAAAATCCAGTTAATGGAAAGCAAGTGTGTGAGGAAAAAGCTGCACTCACATTCTCTTGTGCATTCTTTATACAACGAAGAAATGATTCAGTTACCCAAAATAACCAAAGGAAGTGCCCTTTGCATCTGGAATTGGTCTTTCTTCTAAGGTGACCATGGATGATGTGGCATAAAAAAATATGCAGTTGATTTTTTTTTTTTTATGCAGTTGATTTTAAAATGGTTTTTAAAACCTTCAATAATGCATCTGCAGCACACCAACAGGAAAAATATGAACACTTCATTTTTTTAATGATCAAAAACATAAGCAGATAATTCAGAGAAGAAACAATGTTTCTTACAAATATATAAAAATGTTAAGTTCACTAATGATCAAAGAAATATGGAAAGGCAAAATTGAAACTCATCTGTGCTAATCAAATGTGTAAATGTTGAAAAAGATAATTAATGTTAGTCTAGGAATAATAAACTGTGGAAAATTCTGAAAAAATTTCAATTCACAATAAACTATGGAAAATTCTGAAAGAGATGGGAATACCAGACCACCTGACCTGCCTCTTGAGAAACCTATATGCAGGTCAGGAAGCAATAGTTAGAACTGGACATGGAACAACAGGCTGGTTCCAAATATGAAAATAAGTACGTCAAGGCTGTATATTGTCACTCTGCTTATTTAACTTCTATGCAGAGTACATCATGAGAAATGCTGGGCTGGAAGAAACACAAGCTGGAATCAAGATTGCAGCAGGGAGAAATATCAATAACCTCAGATATGCAGAGGACACCACCCTTATGGCAGAAAGTGAAGAAGAACTAAAAAGCCTCTGGATGAAAGTGAAAGAGGAGAGTGGAAAAAGTTGGCTTAAAGCCCAACATTCAGAAAACTGAGATCATGGCATCTGGTCCCATCACTTCGTGGGAAATAGATGGGGAGACAGTGGAAACAGTGGCTGACTTTATTTTGGGGGGCTCCAAAATCATTGCAGATGGTGACTGCAGCCATGAAATTAAAAGACGCTTACTCCCTGGAAGGAAAGTTATGACCAACCTAGACAGCATATTCAAAAGCAGAGACATTACTTTGCCAACAAAAGTTTGTCTAGTTAAGGCTATGGTTTTTCCAGTGGTCATGTATGGATGTGAGAGTTGGACTGTGAAGAAAGCTGAGTGCCAAAGAATTGATGCTTTTGAAATGTGGTGTTGGAGAAGACTCTTGAGAGTTCCTTGGACAGCAAGGAGATCCAACCAGTCCATTCTGAAGGAGATCAATCCTGGGATTTCTTTGGAAGGAATGATGCTACAGCTGAAACTCCAGTACTTTGGCTACCTCATGTGAAGAGTTGACTCATTGGAAAAGACTCTGATGCTGGGAGGGACTGGGGGCAGGAGGAGAAGGGGACGACCAAGGATGAGATGGCTGGATGGCATCACGAACTTGATGGACATGAGTCTGAGTGAACTCCGGGAGATGGTGATGGACAGGGAGGCCTGGTGTGCTGCGATTCATGGGCTCGCAAAGAGTTGGACACGACTGAGTGACTCAACTGAACTGAGGAATAATAAACCATGCATTCTTTTTTGCTGATGGGATAGAAAAGAGAAAACTTTCTGACAGCAATCTGGCAATATAAACCAATAACTTTAGAAGTTCTGTACCCTTTAAATAGTAATTTAAATTCCATGACTACATTGAAGAGAAATAATCAGAGATGTAGACATGCAGACATGTAGACATAGATGCAAAAAAAAACCTCTCATTACAATAATGTTTGTAATAGTTAAAAACTTGACAACAGCCTATGTGTCTAATAAGAAAATTGAGAACTTAGATGATTCATCAATATAACGTAATATTATACAGCATCATGCTTTCAAAATGTATAATGGCATGGGAAAAAATGAAGTGTAAAACTTTACACATAGATGGTTCCTTGTTAGATAAAGACATAGATAAAAGAAAGTTCAAATAAAATGTACTAAAATATTAATTAATTCATTAATTAATGGCTTTCCTAGTAGCTCAGTTGGTTAAGAATCCACCTGCAATGCAGGAGACCCGGTTTGATTCCTGAGTTAGGAAGATCCTCTGGAGAAGGGATAGGCTACCCACTCCATTATCCTTGAGCTTCCCTGGTGGCTCAGCTGGTAAAGAATCCACCTCCAATGCGGGAAACCTGGGTTCAATCCCTGGGTTGGGAGGATCCCCTGGAGAAGGGAACGGCTACCCACTCCAGTATTCTGGCCTGGAGAATTCCATGGACTGTCGAGTCCTTGGGCTCACAAAGAGTTGGACACCACTGAGTGACTTTCATTTCACTTCAAAATAAAAGTTACCATTGGATGGTAGGATTATAAGCAAATTTATATTTTATATATTTCCAAACTTTTTAAACTGGGTATGTTTCACTTTTATTATTATGTGTTTCACTCACTACTGTGATATAGCTGAGCTGTAGCAGGGGAGTGGGCCGGGAGAGGGAGTTGATTGAGCATGGACATTTAGCTGTCGACTCCAATGTGCTGGATGGTGGGAGAATGCATGTATCCCAAGTGATCCCATTCCTTAGAGGGCTCAACACATATAAAGATGCACAGTCTGAAAACATGAATTAACCAATAAAGGTCATAACCAGAGCAAAGCCTTTTACATGGTAAGTACTCAGTAGAATATTTCACTTCAGTAACAGATAAACATAACAAGCAGTAAATGCTATGAACAGGAATCCTGTGGCCTGCAGAAGAGAAAAGAACACAGTAAGGGAAGACACGCTGGGGAGTGCGGGGGCTGCTCCTTGCCCTGGAGCTCCACGGAGGGCCACTGTGCTAGCAGGGAGAAAGGGGAGGGGTCATCTGTAGGAGAGATGGGCGTTTCTCATGGCAACCAGAGATAAGAAACAGACCCTCATTGGTCTGGCAGTTTCTATCTGCTCCTTTCAGTCATGTTAGTGCCTCCCTAAGTGTTCATCTGTTTCCTGGATCAAGAAGGGACAAATGGAGGCCCAGGACTTCTGGATATTCAGCCAGTGGTCATCACTGTACAAGCCAGGGCAATGTCCTCTGCGTCTCCAAGTCTTGGTTGTGGTTTAACTGAGTCCTGATTAGGGTGGGTCCTGAGAAACCCTTTATCGGCACCGCACTTTACAGTGTAGCCAGCACTTCCAACAGAGAGTCTTTTCCTTAATCTCCCACTGGCCTGTGTATGGGTCTCAGTTTACAGCTAAGGAAACAGAGGCTCACTGAGGTGAAAGGATCTGTGTAAGCCCAGAACTAGCTAGTGATAAAACCAGGGCTTCAGTTTAGCCCAGTGCTTTCCCCCTGTAATATAGGAATAAGTCGTGATAATGTTCCTGGAGAAATACTCTTCCCCAGAAAGCGCTGACTCCCTCTTTCCCCTTGTATGAAATCAAAGAAACCCAGTGCTGGTCAGCATCTTCTCTGCTTCTTCTAGTCCTACGTGCATCAGCACTGGGGGCCAGGAAGTAACACAAATAAAAATGTAAGTTATGGTCATTGAAGATTCCAAAGCAAATGATGAGAATCCACTCTCTGCTTATGTTTCGTGGGCAGATAGGAATGCTTCCTGAGGGATTCCTCTCTGCTTCCATCAAAATCCCACAGCGATCTGTGAACCTGAAAAGTCTGAGAATTACTGAAAGAACACTACAACAGAACCAGGGTTGGATTATATAAATCCTCAGCATAGCTCTGAGAGTCCCCGTCACCACAGAAAAATCAACAAAATAATGATAGGGCAATTCTACTGCAGATAACTGCTTCATCCTCAAACTGGGAACAATCACACACACACACACACACACACACACACACACACACACATTCTAAGACAACAAAGCCTAAACAGAACAAGCCTCTCCTTCTGTCAACCTAGTGAAGTTACAAGGCAAGGACTGGTCAGGAGTCAAAGGCAGTACTTTTTTAGTAGAGGGGTTGAACTGTTTGGGTGAGACTTAGGAATCCAGAGCAATACAAAGTCACAAGAATTCATAAGGCTGTCCAAGACACCGTAAATACTCTAAGATGGCAAACTTGAAGCCAGGAGGGAAAGGAACTTAGCCCAAATATATTTGGAAACCTATATCTTAGTATCTACACCAACATGTCAGAGGTATTCATCAAGTGTTGCCCCTCAAAAGGTCCCACATGATTGATCCACTTTCATAAACAGAAATAGATTTCACATTAACACTCAAATGATGCACTAGCTAGAAAGCTGAGATAGAGTTTAATGTCCTAGCCATATGAAGGCTCTGCCTGTCAGGCTTGGTTTATTTTACTCTGTTAATCCACCTGTGGCACTTTCTTTCAGAGCTAGTGCGGTGGGAAGGACCCGCCTTCTTCCAGGATCTATTTTTCCAAATCTAAAATTAACAAGATCCTAATAAGTAAAGGAGTTTGTTAGTAGAATTGGATGTTGGGGTTTGAGGGACCTGGGATTTTTGTGTGTGTGCGTCTTATTTTTTTTTTTTTTT
>SJYX01013219.1:11262-44548 GCA_006410675.1 Oreotragus oreotragus | reverse complement strand
TCACTCTTCTCCAAGCTTAGAGATGTCCTGCGAAACACGTGTTCAATTACGATCTTTTGAAGGGATGAACAAAATATGGTCATGAAAAAGAGCAGCAAAAGAAACGCGTCCAAACGCAAAGACAAAACAATATAGGTGAAATGATGGCCCTGAAATGATGGAGAGGGACATAAGAAAGCAAAAGCAGGGGAATGTGATTCACCACATTTTCAGAGAATGACAGTCTCTATCACCCCTCTCCCATCTCTTAACACGGGGACTGAGCGTTTTTATGTGCCTGGTATTTTTCTCTTCACCAGAATTCCGGCTCAGGCGCTCCCTTTCCCCCTCCCCCGCGGGGTGGTCCTCCCCTCCCCTCTCGGGAACAGCCGCGGCCGCAACCCTGACCTCGGCTCCCACGCGGGGCAGCAGCCGGGCAGCCGGCGGGCGGGCGGGCGGGGCGGGAAGGGGGAGACGCGGCTCCGGGCACCCGAGATCCTTAACTGTAGCTTCCAAAGCCCTGCTCGATCCTAATCAGTGTGGGAAAGGAGCGCGGGCCGAGCCGCCGGCCGGAGCCGCCGCCTCTTTTCATAAACTTTATCGCTGCGCGCAGCCGCTGATAAACCACCGTAAATAAACGAGCGCGGGTGCGCGGCGGCCCCAGGCTGCCTGCGCCCGCCCGGCCGGCCCCGCGGCCCCGGGGGAAATGAATCACTCGCCGCCCGCCGAGTTGGACAGAGTTCCTTGCTCTCCTCCTCGCCAGACCAGCGCCATAAATCACGCGGCGTTCCTCCCTCCCCAGAACCCCCTCACCTTTTGTTTTATGGATTCAATAAAAAGCCCAGGAGTTTGCTTTCTGGCTGCCGCCCCCTCCCGCGCCCCACTCTCGTCCGGGGAGCTGAGTGTGTTGTCCTGGGTTAGCCTCCCGCTTCAGGTCAAGCTCCTCTGGCCTGGGTTGGGCTCAGGCCTGAGCCTGTTTTACGCAAATCCCCTTTGGCTCCTGCATAAGCTGAGAGGGGCTGGAGCAGGGGAAGGAGAGAGTGGGGAGGCGTCATCTGAAGTCTGGTGATAAGAGCGAGTTCCCATACAGTGGCCTTGGACGCGTGCGTGGATGGAGAGCTGGCTGCTGCCGAGTCCTGGTCGGAGCCCTGGGCTCTGGGCTTGGCCTACACCCGGCGAACAGAGGCAGGAGTAGGGTCTGTGCACGGTTCCGATTGCAAGGACGGGAGAGTGGGAGCCCTGTCTACTTCGTGAGTGTGTTCTGAAGTCCCCAAGGTGCTGTTCAGCAGATCTCTTGATCTTATTCTCTAGATCTGGAAATTTGATTTGGGGGTCCTGGATACAGTTTCGAGACTGCAGTTTGCGGAAGGCGCCTGAGTAGGAAGGAACGCGGAAAGCTGGGGTGCAGAGGCAGCCCCAGGCACACAGCTTCGTCTCAAGGACCAGGTCTTGCGCGCACCTCTGCCACCTTCTGGCGCTGGGCCCTAAGGCAGCTGCCCCATTCTGGTTTCTCGTGGGTCTGTCCAATGAGTGAATAATTCCTTAAAGGAGCCTCCAACTTTCCCAGTCTGTGGGGGAAAACATTCTTCTTATGAATCATTACATTTCTGAGGCGTCTTATCACAGGTCTCTCTTGTGAAGAGAGAGACCCTGGGGTGTGGGCAGTTTCTGTGGCCGATGACTCCTTAGTGAGATTAACCAGACTTTCCTCCCCGTGGAGGTTAGAGAGGCCCAGGATGCCTCCAGCCAGAACGGAGTCTGCCTGTGGAGCAGAAATACATTTAAATGTCTTCAAAGATCAAACCTAACACACTTGAACAGCATCCGTTCACTGCCTTTCCAGTCCCCAAGTCTCAGCTGCCTGGTGACTGTGGTTCTGCTTCTCATGGGGGGGACTGACTCGGAACATTTTATCCAAAAAAGTCAACATTTCTCTCAGGAGAAAGCAAGGCTGGAGAGGAAAGGAGTTTCTGATGGCAGCTCTGGGGCAGCAGAAGCTGCCGGCTGCCTGCGATGATGCACTTTGGTCAATACTCCTGAGGGAAGTTGGGAGCCACCACCCCAGCCATGGCCAAGAGGAGGGCTCACTCACGAAACAGGGATGGACAAAGGCCTGCTTCTTTCAGAACCCTTTTGTGACACTACAACGTGTCCCAAGGGAGTGTGTGGCCCCAGACAGGCTTCACTTCCTGCTCTCTGGACAGAAGGCCACTCAGTCTCCTTTCCCTTATTTGCATAATGTCAAGAAAAATGAGTCTTACTGAATTGGCATTTGTTTAAAAATATTGGCAAGAGTGTCCCAACTGAGATGGGAATTGATTCCTCAGAGAGAAGTGGACATTGACTCGATCACCGATTTATTATGTGAGTGTGATCAACACTTAAGCCTCAGTTTTCCCATCTGTGAATCCTGGTGACATTTAAGGTTCTTTTTTTTTTTTTTTTTTTTTCTGATCCGTCATATTGGGACTCTAACAGACCAGGGGTGATCATGGGTAGAAGTAAAATTTTAAACTTTGCAGAAGAGAGATAGGTAAGGGAAACTTATCTAAATGTGACTCCACGAATTCTTGCTTTCTAGTTTGTTCACTGTCGTGGGGGTCAGCAGCAAGGAGGGGAGAAAAACTCACAAAGATAGAGCTGAATGTCATGATTGGGCTAATCTGTGAATTGTTGTACAAGAACAGAAACTGGAGGGTAGTGGTTTTGAACCTCTTCCAGTCATGGAACTTTGTGGAATTTGATGCAAATCTTACACTCTTCTCTCTCTCTTCCCCTCTCAAATGCACATACAAATTCATTCTTGTCTCTGAAGATTATTTCAGGGGTTCACAGACTTCTGAAGTCCTATCCAAGGACCCTGTTAAGAACGTCTGCTCCAAGAGGCTAATAAAATATTGACCCTATGTTTCCTTCGGAGTAGGCAATGGCACCCCACTCCAGTACTCTTGCCTGAAAAATCCCACGGACAGAGGAGCCTGGTGGGCTGCAGTCCACGGGGTCGCTAAGAGTCGGACACGACTGAGCGACTTCACTTTCAGTTTTCCCTTTCATACTTTGGAGAAGGAAATGGCAACCCCCGCCAGTATTCTTGCCTGGAGAATTCCAGGGATGGTGGAGCCTAATGGGCTGCTGTCTATGGGGTCGCACAGAGTTGGACATGACTGAAGCAACTTAGCAGCAGCAGCAGCAGCAGCATGTTTCCTTATCTGTAAAAAAGAAATACTATTCACCTCCAGTTAGCTTCATAAAGGAGAATAAATAACCTATGCTATTAAAACATATTGGTTCTTTGCCTGGCAGACAGATAATACTGATGCAATCCTATTATCATCATCTGCCATCATCATCCCTGTTTGGCTTTGTGGGATGTAAATTTCCTTACTAGTGGAAGCCGCTCTGTCTGTTAAATTCCCGATAGAAGGCCTTCTGGTAAGCTAGCACTGTAAGTCTTCCAACATGCCTATTAGAAATGTAATGAGTCCCTGCGGAGACTGAAGGGAAGGCTGGAGGTAGCTCTGCAGGCACTCAGAGGATAATAATAGCTGGAGTAGGAATCACCAAAGGATACCCTTGTGACTTTGAAAGTCAGTGTAACATTCCACAGTTTTCCTTTCTCCCAGAGTAGGTTGTAATATTAGAGAAATTAACTCTTTGAATCAAAACCAAGGTTTAGGGAAAAAGCTTTTGAGGAAGTTAGCTAATACATTAGAGTCAGTACATTTGGCGCACAGATGAGAGTCCATGGTCTTCAATCTTCCTGGCTTCACAGATTTTTTGAGAATCAGATATAAGCTATGGTTCCTGGCCCCAGAAAATGCACGTGCACTGGACAGTTGCACTTACAATTTACGGAACTGACACTGCGCTTCATCTGTGGGCCACCAGATTCACAGAAGTTGCACGCCACCTCTTTAAGACCTCTTCTGCCTTAATTGTTAAAGACTTTTGGGATCCATAGATGATTCGTTTGTCGCTTCAGGGCCAAGCCTTTGACCATTTTCTCAGAGCCTCTGCAAACAGAGGAAGGAGCAAAGTGTTCTTCCCACAGCTGCTGTGAAAATAACTAGGCTTGGGACTCTCGGGGTCGGTTATGTTTGGAAAGTATCATCGCCACAGCAACTCTTCCAGAAAATGACATGAAACTAGAACCTAGAAGATGGGGAATGAGGATGGATGGGAGGCCTGGATATTCCAGGATAATGAGTCCGGTATAGTCAGAAGATGCAGACAGCACAATCCTGGGAGAAGTGAAAGCTCAGGGTTTCAGGAAAGCCCTGATGAGCAGCAATCTTCCCTAGGCAGGAAGTGGTAGAAGAAGCTATTCAGCTTTTCAGCAGACGGAGGGGCTGTTCCTACAGCACCTGTGTCTTGCCTTACTGTGGTTCATAAACTTCACTGACCTTCACTGGGAAAAGCTGATCTGTCTCCTCCTCACCGTTGACCTTAGCCATGTAATTTGCCCTAGCCAGTGAAATGAGCAGGAATGGTACCCATCACTTCCAGGCAGAAGATTCCAAAGCCAGCTCGAGGTTTATCATGCTCTGTGCTCCCTCTGCCATGAGACCAGCCCTGTTGCCAATCTGCCACTCCGTCGTCCTGCTCCCAGAGTGAAGGGAGAGCAGAAATACAACCTGCTCTGGGGTAGTCCTGCTGTCAGCCTATCAGAGAGTTAAGGCAAGTGCACAAAAAGTGCTTGCTGGATGAGCCATTGAGGTTTATTCGTGACTACAGTAGAGCCGAGCCTACATACTGATACAGCACTTTCCTTTGGAAAGGAAGAAAGATGGGTGCTCAGAATGGCCATTACTTACCAGCAGGGCCACTGATGACAGCACCAGGCAAGGCCAACAGGAGTCATGTGCACATTCCTCACTATTTCCATCTTTCCTTCTCCCTGACACTGTTTCCAGCATCCTCGCTATCCACCATCACCCACACTCTAGAGCTCAACTAAGAGCCAGTAGCCCAACAATCATGCCACCTGCAGGGAGTTGAAGGGGAGTCCCCAAAAGATATGTTCCAGAACCTGTGGATGTGACCTTATTTGGAAAAAGGGAATTTTTAGATGTAATTAAGGACCTCTAAATAAGGTCATCCTGGATTACCCAAGTGCACTATAATGTTCAATGACAAGAGCCCTTATAAAGATGAAGAGGAGAGTGAATAAGTCAGAAAGAGAAAAACAAACATCGTGTATTATTGGCTTTCCTGGTGGTTCAACTGGTAAAGAATCTGCCTGCAATACAGGAGACCTGGGTTCGATCCTTGGGTTGGGAAGATTCCCTGGAGAAGGGAAAGGCTACCCACTCCAGTATTCTGGCCTAGAGATTTCCATTGGCTGTATGGGCCATGGGGTCGCAAAGACTCAGACATGACTGAGCAACTTTCACTTTCACTACATGTATGTGGAATCTAGAAAAACAGTATGCTGCTACTGCTGTTGCTAAGTCGCTTCAGTCGTGTCCGACTCTGTGTGACCCCAGAGACGGCAGCCCACCAGGCTCCCCTGTCCCTGGGATTCTCCAGGCAAGAATACTGGAGTGGGTTGCCATTTCCTTCTCCCAGAAAAACGGTGTAGATGATCTTATTTGCAAAACAAGAATAAGGACACAGATTTAGAAAACAAATGCTTGGACACCAAGGTGGGGAAAGGGGGAGGGGGACTAATTTGGAGATTGGGATTCACAGATATACGCTATTGATATTCTGTCCATGAGGTTTCTCCAGGCAAGAATACTGGAGTGGGTTGCCATGTTCTCCTCCAGGGCATCTTCCCAACCAGGGATCTGAGCCACCAGGGAAGCCCAAGAATACTGGAGTGGGTTGCATATCCCTTCTCCAGGGGATCTTCCTGACCCAGAAATCGAACCAGGGTCTCCTGCATTGCAGACGGAATCTTTACCAGGTAAGCTAGCAGGGAAGCCCAGCTAACGAGAACCTACTGGACAGCACTGGCAACTCTACTCAGTGCTCTGTGGTGACCTAAATGGGAAGGAAAACCGAAAAGAGAGGGGATACATGCATACGTATAGCTGACTCACTTGGCTTTACAGCAGAAACTAACACAACATTGTGAAAACATGATACTCCAATAAAAATTAATTTAAAAAAAAGATGAAGAGGAGAAAGCGGAGGTAGACATTGGAGTGATCCAGCTACAAACCAAAGAATATGGAGAGCCTCCAGGAGCTAACAGCGCCAAGAGAGGACTCTCCCCTATCGCTTTGGGAGGCAGCCTGCCGCCCTGCTAACTTCTTGAGCTCAGACTTCCGGTCTCCAGAACTGTGAGAAAATAAATCATCATTGTTTAAAGCCACCCAGTCCGTGGTAACGTGTTACAGCAACCATAGAAAACTAACACTCCACCTTAGCAAAATATCTTTTCTTCATGAGGTGCTCCTTTGATGTAATTTTCAAGGGCAAGAAATACAAACCAGTATACTCATGGATTAGGAGGAAAGCCTCTCCTCTCTGCCCAGTCCTAGGGCGGGGATGCAATTTGTGTTTGAAGAGGGGAGATGCCAGCTCACAGAGTCTGACAGGTCTACTTCCTCTCTGAAGGAGACACCAGCAGTTATAGAAGTTGAATCCTTGATTACGGGCTCTGCAGAAACTGGTGCTCAAAATAAATAGCTGCTAGGGTGGAAAAAAAAAAAAAAAAGCTCAGGGGACGGTACAGAAAATTTTGGAGACTCAGGGATGGAGAAAGATCATGCAGTCCAGCATCTTCAGACAGGTTTCTTTGTTTTTTGTTTGTTTGCTTGTTTATTTCTATTGAGCTATAGTCAATTTGCAATGGTGTTTCAGTTTTGAGGGTACTGCAAAGTGGTTCAGTTATACGTATGTATGTAGTTATACATGTTGATTTATAGATTCTTTTCCATTATAGGTTATTGCAGAATATTGAGTATCGTTCCCTGTCCTATACAGTAGGTCCTTTTTATTTACCTATTTTATATATAGTCATGGAGAAGGCAATGGCACCCCACTCCAGTACTCTTGCCTGGAAAATCCCGTGGACGGAGGAGCCTGGTGGGCTGCAGTCCATGGGGTCGCTAAGAGTTGGACACAACTGAGCGACTTCACTTTCACTTCACTTTCATGCATTGGAGAAGGAAATGGCAAACCGCTCCAGTGTTCTTGCCTGGGGAATCCCAGGGATGGGGGAGCCTGGTGGGCTGCCGTCTACAGGGTCGCAGAGTCGGACGCGACTGAAGCGACTTAGCAGCAGCGACAGCAGCAGCAGCGTATATAGTCATGTGTATATGTCAATCCCAAACTCCTAATTTAGTTACCCTCTCCCACCTCACCCGTTGACCCCCTCTGCCCCAGCTAGTCCCTTTAGTAATCATAACTTTGTTTTCCATGTCTGTGACAGAATTTCTAGAGGTATAAGACAGCTTAAAGCATTTTTGCATATTTGTATTTTGATTTTATCGAGGACCTGGAGGCCCCGAGAGGGGTGCAGACTCCTCAGGTCTAATTTGATTTTCACTCCACCATTCAGCACAGAAAGACACTTACTTCTTCCCAAAACTATAACTGTCCAACCTCTGTGGTACTACCCCCTTCCCCCACTGCCCCTAACAGGGTGCTCACTTACTAACTGGTCTGCCTGGCTTGGGTCCTTCTCCTCGTTCGGGGGTCCACACCACATCACTTCAAACACCCAAAGTGCCTATTCATCCCACATCAAATATTATTTTTATTTTAAAAATTTTCCATGATTCTTTTATCATTTTTGCTTTTGAAAGGAATTGCCTATGAGTAATTTGATTTACTACAATGTTCTCAGCAATCTTTACACAGACCCAGCAAAAGCTAACCCTAAATTGTTTTCAGATGCAATAAAACTTTCATGAATACTAAACTTAATGATTAAGATCCACATCATACTTCCTTATACAGATTTAATCCAATCAATATATATATTACAGACAATACAGGTTATTATTGATTACCCCTATTTATAGACCTAAAGCAGAAGGGCCATTCTCACATGGATACCCATCTGGGAATGAAAGAAGCCAAGAAGACTGCAAACCACGTGTTCAGACTCTTAAGAATTGCTCCCTTTCCGTACAGACCAGCAGAGCTACAATTCAAAAGGCTCACAGCTTTTCAAAGAATGTTGAGGCTATGTAAAAAACACACGGTAGTCAGCCTGAAAGCACTGGAGCAATTTATTTATCAAAATAAATAATTATAGTAATATATTATAATCATTATGATAGAAATCTGTAAGTTCATACTGATGAAAGTAAAGAAAGAAGGAAGAGGAAACTTTTCCTCACAGTAAAAATCTAACTAATAAGTGGAGAGATGATGGAATTAAAAACATCACAGTAATAATTAAGTAATCCAAAAACCATCAGTAGATATTAAAACTGGTAGGTGAAAGTTTAAGAAATGGGAGATTTGCATAGATTCAGAGTACTTCCACACAAAATTCTTAATAATTATAAAGAGAAAAAGGGCAATTTTACAATGAAAATTCAGGAGGAAATATCAGATGGTAAATGCAAATTGAGGGAAATTCTACAAAATAATCAGAATGTGGTGTTCAATACTATCAAACTTATAAAAGCTAAGGAAAGATTGAGAAGCTATCCTAAGTGAAGGAACTAAGGAGATGACAGCCAAATGCAACAGGTGAGCTTGAGTTGGATCCTTTTGTTATAACAAACATTCTTTGATTGTCAAAACTTGAACAGCATCTGAGGCTTAGATGGTAGTAATGTATCAATGTTAATCTCCTTATTTTAATGATTGCATTATAATTATGTAAGGGAATTTGTAAAAAATTGCACACTAAAGTAAGCTCAGAAAAAAGTAGGGATTTTTTGTCAACTTTCGTCTAAGTATGAAATTATTCTAAAATAAAAAATTTAAAGAAGAAATTTTGGCACAAGGAAGTCAAAGTGGTGAATATCAAACATATTTTTATCGCTTCTTCCAGGAAGTAGGCTCCCTCCCTCAAGGACAGGGTAATAACCTGTCAGTTGAGGCAGCCTAGCTCTAGCTAGAAAGACTTACATGCAAGGTCTATAAACTAGTCCTGTCTCTTCACTACTTTTTATTTTATTGAAGTATAGTTGATTTAGAATGTTGCATTAATTTGTGCTGTAAAGTAAAGTGATTGTTTCTTTTCTTTTATTCTCATATTCTGTTCCATCGTGGCTTATCACAAGATGTTGACCTTGTCCTTTATCCATCCTATATACACTCATTTGCATCTGCTAGTACCAGACTCCCAATCCTTCCCTCCCCTCACTAATTTAAATTCATAATGTGCAGTAGTCAATTGCAGTCAGTTTTTACTTAGCAAGAGTTCTTTCATTTTACCTTTAAATTTGACCTGTTTAATGAGGGGGAAGAAAAGTGTCTGAAAAACAAAACACTTAGGGTATTGAGATGGTTCCCATCTAAAAGAACACTTGAATAAGAGTTTTCTTTTGAATCTAATTTTGTAATGTGAATGCTGGTTTTCCTCAAAAGGAGGACCACCAGAAATGAATGGGCTCTCATCAGAGAGTAATATGAATAAAAGCCACACCAGCTCACCACCACACAGAACAATGCCTTCCTGTGTTGGATTCTCCTGTGCGCTCCACTTCTTCCCACTAAATGATGAATTTCCAGTGAAAGATCATACAGTGTATGTCTCTTCTTGTCTCCCAATGACTGGCTTGCCTGCCCTCCCTGCCTCCCTCCCTCTTTCCCTTCCTTCCTTCCTTCCTTCCTCATTGTCGTAATGCACTCAGCATTGTCTGGGTGGATCAGTAAGTCTATTTTTCTTACAGACTTTAGGAAATCTACAACACCTAGCAACCTATCATTTAGCTTAATATAACCTGTGGAAGGCAGAAGAGAAGGAAAACCAGGACTGTGAATGAGAGGAGACATGCAGTCAGCACATACACTTTTCCCTTGTTAAGAGTGAATGAAGTCTGCAGACATCCAGAGTTCTGGATGCGTGCTGGGGTGAATTCCATCTTAGCTGTTTCAACTCTTTTTTATTTTTTTTTTTCAGAGTGACACTCCTGGGGAATCTTTGGAGTATTTCCACAGCATTCCATATAAAGCTGCGCTGACCTTCCATTCTCCCCAAGTGGAACAGATGCCCCCAAATCACGACCCTGCTCTGTTCCAAAAGTTTTTTAAATTATTATTTAGAATGTGGAAATCATGTTACAAATGATAGCTTGATTTCTAGATTAGCCACAAAACTTCCCGTAAGTAGTGTAAAGGGGACTTTCCTGGTGGTCTTGTGGTAAGACTCCACGCTTCCAAAGCAAGGGGCCTGGGTTAGATTCCTGGTCAGGAAACTAGATCCTGCATGCCACAACTAAGATCCTGCACTGTCACATTAAAAAAAAAAAAAAATCAGTATAAAAAATAATGAATACACACACACACACACCCAAACTTCATCATTAGAACTGCTAAGGTGGCATCTTCAGGTAATGGCTGTGAGTCATGTGTTCATAGTTCAGACACTACCTTGAAGTAAGTGATCCATGTTGACAAATGGCTCCTTAACTTGGAAATCTGATGTGACCAAGAACATAGAGCAGTGTTCATGCTAGGCCACCCTTACACTCATCCCCACAGGTATAGACCCCCAAGAGCTACGCTACATTTCATCAGACTCTGAACCTAGTCTTGCTGTAATTTTTATTTCACCCCTTGTGGTACCACAGTACGATTTCTTCTTTTCCTTCTCTCTCTCTCTCTCTCTCTCACCCTGACCCTCCACTCCCGCACAATCTGTTCTACTAAGCATGGTATTTGGGCAGAAAATGAGGTCTGGAAGGAAATTTGGGAAAGCAAATATCACTTATCATTTTACCACTTAATACATATTTCACGTAAGATGGGCTTCTATGGCCACTTGGCAGAATTCTCTTGTTTAACACATCTTGCAAATATTCTGTTTACCATGAAAGTGAGGAAAAGGAACAGGAAGAGAAGGAGGAAGACCTAAACAGCTCTTGGTAGCACCTCGGTGTTGTGACCACATTTGGCTAAAAATTTATTAGATATAACATGATTTAAGTTTCAAAAAATGATAAGATCATAGCCAGGATGATCTCATTGAAAGTACAAATGTCCCTGAAATTCTTATTCTGTGACAAAAAAATAAAGGCATATCTGTCTGGTATTCTCTTTACATGTTCTTCCTTAAGGCAAAGTTTCTAAAATAATCTCAGACGTGGTGTAACATTTGCCAAACAGCTGTTCTAGGGAATGCCAAGAAGATAATCCTTGGGTCTTTCATAGTCTTTTGTGTTTTTTCTCTATTCAGAGGATTCTGGGTCTAGGCCAGTGTATTGACGCATGTTCTGAAAATTCAAAAAGTCTAATGGTACTTGAGGTCTTTTACACCTATTTTACTGACCTAGTTGAGAAGGGAGTTTGTTGACCTCTTGGCAAAGGGATTGACCTCAACTCTGTTTCAAGAAGACAAATGCCTTTGAAAATGAGGCTTCCACTGAAGATGTACCTGTCTACATGCTCTCTCTCCATCCCCAAGACAGCTCCCCTCCGGGGTGGATAAAACCCCGGAGCAGGGAATTACAGACTCGATCTTAGAGCTGGAAGGAAATTCTAGAGTTCATGTGGCTCAGCATTCTCCTTCCTGAGAAGAAGGAGACTTCTTCTGTCTAACAGAAGTTAAATTTTCTATAAAATGAAATTCCTTTTATTTTTAATTTTTGACTTAACATTTATTTTATATTGCAGTATAGTAAGTAACAATAAGGTGTATAGCAAAGTGATTCAGTTATACATATACATGTATCCATTCTTTTTTAACATTCTTTTCTCATATAGGTTATTACAGAGGATTGAGTAGAGTTCTTTATGGAAAATGAAATTCTTTTTATCAATAAATATGTACAGAATCTCATGGATATTTTCATACACATGACTTTATCTTTCAGTCAAATGAGTTTGTTGAAAGAGTTTAAGAAGGGGGAAAAGGATTTTGTGTGTTTATGTAGATCTGGATATAAAACCTTGAGGTCAGCCCTGTCTCAAATCTTCAAAACACCGGTGTTCTCTGATGCTGCTGCTTCTTAAATCATCCTCGTCTGTCAGACAACAAAGGGAACTGTTAGCAGAAGAGGAAACAGGGGCGTACAATATGGACGGAGGCCTGGAAAACATGCTGAACTCAGGAGGAGGCAACACAAGGGAGGAATGTTCACGGTTCTTTGAGGTCCCGACAGACTGTTGTAGGAAATCTTTTTTTTTTTAATGAAATCTAATCATTTGCAACAACATGAATGTATCTAGAGGATATTATGCTCAGTGAATTGAGTCAGAGAAAGACAAAGACTGTATGATCACATTTAAATATGGAATCTGAAAAACAAAACAAAATGAAAACAGACTCATAGTCCAGAGAACAAATGGGGGATTGCCAGAGAAAGGAGGGATGGGGGATTGAGCAAAATAGGTGAAGGGGATAAAGAAGTACAAACTGCCAGTTATAAAATAAATAAGCCATGGGGGATGTCATGTACAGTGTGAGGAATACAGTCAATAAAATTGTAACAACTCTGTGTGGGGACAGAAGGTTGCTAGACTTACTATGGTAATAATTCCATGATGGATGCAAATATCAAATCATTATGTGCTGTATCTAAAACTAACACAATATCGTATGCCAACTATATTTCAATTAAAAAATTAATTTAAAAATATACTTTATTGAAACTGATATATTCAATATATCATCATTTTGATATGCAATCAATATTTAAAAATTGCTCATGAGATATTTTACATTCCTATTTTCTGTGAAGTCTGCAGGCTCTGATGACTTTCACACTTGCAGCGTATGTCAATAGAGATCAGCCCCATTTCTAGTGTTCAATATCCACATGTGGCTAGTGGCAGTCACACCACGCAGCACAACTCTAGAAAGTGGTCAGGTCCACCATGGTCCAGGAAACTGACCTGTCTTATGTTCCAAATAGAAATCTGAGGGCTTAATGAGTATGCAGAATGGGGCTGAAATCAAGGAGATTTTCATGAGATCTTCAGGAGGAGTAGTCAGTGCCTTGTGGAGCTCCAGCCTGCCTTAGGGACTTGTGAACAGGGTCTCATCAGACCCTGTTCCAAACTTTTCCAAACTCAAGATTTCACTGGCTAACTGAGAGTGTGACTGAGGAGCCAAGCAGCCCAAGAGGGACACTGACTTTCCTTACACCACTCAGCTATGGAAATTTCCAGGGAAGAAGCTGCTAGAAAGGGGGCCAAAGGAATTCAGTAGACATAACTAGACAGAAGGAATGAATCAATTGAGAGAAAATGGTCTGCCTGTAGTCTATTTTGTTCTTCGAGTTTTTTCGGGGGGAAAAGATTTTTCTCTCTTTCAAAGGATCTTAGACACCAAATATTCCAGCTAGAAGAAATTGAAAAAAAAAATTACAACTGATATTTTCGTATTCCAGGTGTGATAAAAACACTTTACTTGTATTAACCCATTTAATCCCCAGCAGGTACTATCATCTCCCTCTGCAGTAATCCCATCATGTTAAATCCTGGGTACCACTTTTGACATTATCTTTGAAAACGCCAAGAGAAGGGCACCAGTTGGAGCTGTGCAATCCCGCAGCCTTGCCTGTGTTAAAGTGGAAGAGACATCACATATCCGGCATCTGCATTTTACTGATGGAGAAGCTGCTGTTCAGTAACTCACCACACAGCAGCTTATTGACAGAGCTGATTCTGAAGTCTCCACCCCCAGTTTGGAGGCTGATGCCTGTGCAATCCACCATGAGCTCCATTTTGGAGGCTGTGAGTGACTTCAGTATCCCTCCCTTTAAATAGCTCACAAGTAATAGGAGAGATTCTGGTCATATATACATAAAAACCAGTACATCTTCACATTCAAGTTCTGCTTAATGGTTTCATCATCTTCTGGTTGTACATGATTTCTTCTTCTTCAAGCCCCCAAGTCACCAATGAGTGAAGTCGCTCAGTCATGTCCGACTCTTTGAGACCCCATGGACTGTACCCTACCAGGCCCCTCTGTCCATGGGATTTTCCAGGCAATAGTCCTGGAGTGGATTGCCATTTCCTTCTCAGGGGATCTTCCCGACCCAGGGATCGAACCCAGGTCTCCCACATTGTAGACAGACGCTTTATCGTCTGAGCCACCAGGGAAGTCACCAATAGGTCTCCACATTCTTACATCTCAGCAGGGTATAGTGGTTGCAGACATGTGCTCTGAAGTAACCTGGCTGTATGACCTTGGGTAAATTTCTGTGCCTCAGTTTTTCTCTCCAGAATGTGGAGAAAATCAACAGAACCTATTCCTAGGATTTTTATGAGAATTAAATGAGTTAATTTTCTAAAACAATTAACATAGTGCATGGCACATAGTCAGCATAGTATGTGTTTCATAAAATGCCGGATTATTAAACAGCCTTCTAGCTCCATTGTCTTCCTACAGTATCAAAACACTCTTGCCAAAACCCAAGTCGGCTTACTGTCGTCCAGGCTCCACATTATCTGCTGCTGCTGCTAAGTCGCTTCAGTCGCGTCCGACTCTGTGTGATCCCATAGATAGCAGCCCACCAGGCTCCCCAGTCCCTGGGATTCTCCAGGCAAGAACACTGGAGTGGGTTGCCATTTCGTTTTCCAATGTATGAAAGTGAAAAGTCAAAGTGAAGTCGCTCAGTCGTGTCCGACTCTTAGCGACCCCATGGACTGTAGCCTACCAGGCTCCTCCGTCCGTGGGATTTTCCAGGCAAGAGTGGAGTATCTAGTAGCTCTCAAACTTGAATTTGCACAAGAATCCACTGGAGTGCTTGCAAAAAAAAAAAAAAATGTACACTTCTGAGCCACTCCTGGGACTTCGGCTTAGAAGATCTGGGTGGAGCTCAGGAATCTCCATTTTTACCACATACCCCCAAGGGATTCCGATGTAGGTGGTCTCATAGCACAATGGGAGGGGGAAAGGCCTCCCAAACAAAGTCTACTTCCACCACAGCTCTCAGTGACCTTGGTCATCTGGCCCTTGTTCACTACTCTAACTCACAGCTCAAAACCCCGCCCCTAATCCTGCCTGCCAGACCTGCGTCAGGAAAAATGAAAAGCCATGTTAAAATCAAGCCCAGTGACATTCCTCCATATGACTGCTGTGTTATACGAGATTACGGAAAAATAGCTGAGTTGGCACCCAGCAAAGTCTCTGTGGGCCATGCCAATGGGTCACCATGGGAACCACGTCTCTGTGACTTAGTCCAGAGTGAGCATAAAAGCTGAGAGGGACAAAACACATCGTGTTTCTCAGTGCCTGTTCTCTTTCTCAACCTCCCTTAGAGACCAGACCTCTTTTTTTCTTCTCTTAAAGTAACTCCAGGGGTTGTCAGTTCTAAATTTGAGGCAAGGAAGGTGAGAAGGAACAGAGTGGAGACAAAAGCAGTCCTAAAGCCAAGGGATAACTCAGTGAGATAAATGGCACGCTGAAGGCTAGGAATGCCCTGATCCAGACCCGGAAGCCATGCAAAGTAAGGCTTTTATTCTTTCATGGCAAAGCTACTTAGACCAACTCTGATGTTTGATTCCCTAAAAACTAAGTCTTGACAAACTAGTCCAAGAACTTGGTAATACCTGGTTTTCCCAGTTATATAATGGTGTTTAATTGGAAAGCAAAAGTCCCTGAGCTTCCTTCTCAGTGAACTCCAGGTCAAGCCCATTCAATTTTTTTTGTATTTAAAGTTAATTCCATCAGCCAACAGAGGAGGAACTCCCTTCTCTGCCTGGACTGAATAGTGTCCCCTAAAATATATGTCTTCCACTGTATAATCATAAGGGATTTGATTTAGGTCATATCTGAATGGTCTAGTGGTTTTCCCTACTTTCTTCAATTTAAGCCTGAATTTGGAAATAAGGAGTTCATGATCTGAGCCACAGTCAGCTCCTGGTCTTGTCTTTGTTGACTGTATAGAGCTTCTCCATCTTTGGCTGCAAAGAATATAATCAATCTGATTTCGGTGTTGACCATCTGGTGATGTCCATGTGTAGAGTCTTCTCTTGTGTTGCTGGAAGAGGGTGTTTGCTATGACCAGTGCATTTTCTTGGCAAAACTCTATTAGTCTTTGCCCTGCTTCATTCCGCATTCCAAGGCCAAATTTGCCTGTTACTCCAGGTGTTTCTTGACTTCCTACTTTAAATAAGGAGTTCATGATCTGAGCCACAGTCAGCTCCTGGTCTTGTTTTTGTTGACTGTATAGAGCTTCTCCATCTTTGGCTGCAAAGAATATAATCAATCTGATTTCGGTGTTGACCATCTGGTGATGTCCATGTGTAGAGTCTTCTCTTGTGTTGCTGGAAGAGGGTGTTTGCTATGACCAGTGCATTTTCTTGGCAAAACTCTATTAGTCTTTGCCCTGCTTCATTCCGCATTCCAAGGCCAAATTTGCCTGTTACTCCAGGTGTTTCTTGACTTCCTACTTTAGCATTCCAGTTCCCTATAATGAAAAGGACATCTTTTTTGGGTGTTAGTTCTAAAAGGTCTTGTAGATCTTCATAAAACCGTTCAACTTCAGCTTCTTCAGCATTACTGGTTGGGGCATAGACTTGGATAACTGTGATATTTAATGGCTTGCCTTGGAAACGAACAGAGATCATTCTGTCATTTTTGAGATCACATCCAAGTACTGCATTTCGGACTCTTTAAATACTACTTACATGAAAGTGAATCAGTTTCGGGACTATTGCCATCTTAATAGCAATGTCTTCTGATCTATGAATATGCAATGTTTTAAAGTCTGTTTAGATCTTTAATTTCTTTCAACATTTCATGGTTTTCACATGATAAATTTGCACTCCTTTTGTTAAATTTACTAAGTAGTATTCTTGATTCTGTAGACTTTTTTTATTGGCTTCTTAATTTCATTTTCAGATTTTTCATGACAAATATATAGTAATATAATTTATTATATACATATAATAGATTATATGTAAATAATCAGTTATACTAATTATATATTGAATATGTAATTGATTTTATATATTGAATATAATCAATTATATATATGTTAATCACACTCTCAATTTCAAAATTTACTGCAAAGCAACAGAATTTCAAGATAATGGGATACTGGCATAAAGACAGACATATTACTGAATGAAAAAAATGAGTTATAAATAACGTCAACAATCCCATTTATATAAGAAAAATATTTTTTACCCTTAAGGAAAAGTCTCACAACATTAACATTGTGTGAGTAACAGCTCATGCAGATAAGGGTAAAATTAAATATAGAAGCTTGAGGCCTGGTGGGTGGGATTCAGCATCCAGGGTGGCATGGTGACCCAGGTGTAGGCACTGCCCAGGGTCAGGGCTTCATGAGAAACGGGCAACTCCTGTTTATTCCAAACTCCCAGTGCCTCTCAGGCAACCTGGAAAAACAATTCCCCAAGCAGGAAACCCGCCGCATATTCCAGCTTGGAGCCCAGAAAGCCAAACCCTGTGACAAATTTGAAAACAAAACTTGAAAAAGCAAGCTCTCACAATAGACAGAGTTTTTTATGTTTGTTTTTTTTTTTAAAAAGAAAAACCTTTATTTTCCTTTCTTATTAATAAGTGCTGCACATTTTTTGTAAAAAACTTTTTCAAAATACAGATAAGCAAAAAGATAAAATTTCCCATAATCTCACCACCAAAGATGACCAATGTTTTTTACTGCAAAGGTGAGATTTTCCCTATAGGCAAAAACATTGTTGACACTCTGATTTGTTTTCTCATTGAGTAATACGTTGTAAACGTTTTTATGTCAGTAAGTATACATGGATCCATGCAACGCTCGCTTTCACGTCAGTAAGTATACATGGATCCATGCAACGCTCGCTTTCACGTCAGTAAGTATACATGGATCCATGCAACGCTCGCTTTCACGTCAGTAAGTATACATGGATCGATACAATACTATGTAAAAGACCTGTTCTTGCTATTTTTCCTCCTCTTGCAGTTTTTTTAAGCATTACTTTTTTAAAAACCACTATTGATTTCTGGCTGTGCTGGGTCTTTGCTGCTGTGCGCAGGCTTTCTCTGGCTGTGAGACCGGGGGCTACCCTCTGGTACGGTGCCCGGGCTTCTCATGGTGGTGGCGCCTCTTGTGGGGCACAAGCTCTAGGCGAGCAGGCTCAGTAGTGGCTGCACACAGGCCTAGTTGCCCTGTGGCATGTGGGGTCTTTCCAGGCCAGGGATTGAACCTGTGTCCCCTGCATTGGCAGGTGGATTCTTTACCTCTGAACCACAAGGGAAGTCCTCGCGAAAGTTTTTCTCTCCCTGTGACTCAGCCAGCAGGATGCCTGCTCCTGGCCTGGACCCAGACCTGGCCAATCAGAGCCTTCTGTTTCCCTGCTACCACGATTCATCCAGGGCTGGGTATGTGACCCACATCATTCCAGGGAGCCAGGTTCTGTGCCAGGCCCAGCGACGGTGTGACAGGTCCAGTAAGGTCCAGGCTTCCTCCCGGCGGCTGACCATTCCTGTGGTATTCCCACCCAGTCTGCCCACTGAGGCTGTCCTCTGCATCCTTCCATCCACAGAGCCCTGCAGATCTTGTGAACTCTCCTACATGAGTCCCTTGTCGGCAGGAGAGCAAGAAGGTGAACTCACATTCCCCCTACAAGCTTGACATCACATTCCAAATTTCTTAATGTCTCCCACAGTAGCTAGAATGTTGTGTAAGTTCTCTACTAATATGTCTTAACATTTAAAGAATGTGTTCTCCAAAAACTCTTGGAGTAAAAGTAAGATACTTCCTGTTTCTCCTGTGTCTTTTGGAAACTAGACTCTTATCAGATATCTGATGTGTAAATATTTTCTCTCATTCAATGGGTTGTCCTTTTACTCTAATAGTTGCTTGGATGCATTAAAGTTTTTAATTTTTAATACTGAAGTATGGTTAATTTACAGTGTGTTAGTTTCAGGTCCACACCAAAGTGATTCATATATATATATATATATATATAGGCATCACGGACTCGATGGACGTGAGTCTGAGTGAACTCCGGGAGATAGTGATGGACAGGGAGGCCTGGCGTGCTGCGATTCATGGGGTCGCAAAGAGTCGGACACGACTGAGCGACTGAACTGAACTGAAAATATATGTCTATCTGAAATCTGTGAAAGTGGCATTATTCAGAAATAGGGTCTTTGCAGAAATATAATTAATATGAAAGTGAAGATGAGGTCATACTTGTTTCCTGTAGTCCTCCGCTTGGGTTGCTGTAACAAAAATACCACAGGCTGGGTGGCTTATAAAAAATAGAAATTGGTTTCTCACAGGTCTGGAGGCTAGAAGACCAAGATTGTGTGTGTTTCATAAAATGTTCGATCATTAAACAGCCTTCTAGCTTCACTGTCTTCCTACAATATCAAAATACTCCTCTCAAAGCCCAAGTCAGCTCACTATCCTCTAGGCTCTGCGTTATCTAATAGCTCTCAAACTTGAGTTTGCACAAGAATCTGCTACAGTGTTTGCAAAAGCTAAATCCAGCATGGTTTGTTTCTGCCAAAGACCCTCTTCCCAAATGCAGACTGCAACTTCTCCCTGTGTCCTCCCACGGTGGAAGGGGCTAGGAGCTCCCTGGAGCCTCATTTATAAGACACAATCCCATTCATGAGGACCCCACCCTTAAGACCTAAGCAACTCCCAAAGGCCTCACCTTACATTACAGAGTAGGATGTCAACTTGTGGGTTTGGGGAACGCAAACATTCGGACCATAGCAGATGAGGTCATGCTCCGTTAGAGTGGCAGCTGAATCCAGTCACGGATGTCCTTTAAGAAGAGAAGGCACATAGAGGAAAACCCCATGTGAAGACAGACACACAGGGAAGAAAACCATGTGACAAAGAGGCGGGATTGGAGTCAACAGGCCAAGGAGCGCCTGGGATCCCCGGCCACCATCAGAAGCTGGAAGAGGCAAGGGAGGACTCCCCGCTGGAGGTGTCAGAGGAGCACGGCCCTGCTGACACATTGATTTCAGACTTCTGGCCTCCAGAACCGTAAAAGAAGCCATTTCTGTTGTGTTAAACTGCCCAGTTTATGGTATTGTCATGGCAGTTCTAAGACTCTGGCCAAAGGTGTTCTTGGTAATAGAAAATGCATACTCTGCTGGCTTTCAGATGGATCATTGCACAATCAGTGGGTCAGTTAAGCCTGAAAACATCACTAGAATAAGCTCAGCTCGTGGAAAATAGGAAAGAAATTTCCTTAAGCAAAGCCAGTGTAGGGTAGAGTTAGCGTTCCCTGCTGGAGGCAAGTCCTTTGATAAGGGCATTCCAGTTTCCTTTAGGGTCTGTCCTCTGTCCTTCTTGTGTGCAGTTTTTCATGAAGAAAGTGAAAGTACAAGTCGCTCAGTGGTGTCCGACTCCTTGCGACCCCATGGACTATACAGTCCGTGGAATTCTCCAGGCCAGTATACTGGAGTGGGTAGCCTTTCCCTTTTCCAGGGGACCTTCCCAATCCAGGGATCGAACCCAGGTCTCCCACATTGCAGGAGGATTCTTTACCAGCTGAGCCACAAGGGAAGCCCAAGAATACTGGAGTGGGTAGCCTCTCCCTTCTCCAACGGATCTTCCTCACTCAGGAATCAAACCGGGGTCTCCTGCATTGCTGGTGGATTATTTAACCAACTGAGCTATCAGGGAAGCCCAATGGAGTTTTGCATACAATCTGTCAAAATGCCTTGACATCCCCTAACAAGGAGCTGTCATGTCGCCCACCCCTTACTGCTTGGACTCACTTCTGGGGTGAGCCAAACACAGCGACACAAGAAAGAAGAGATGTACATCCTCATCCATCAAACTACTGATCCCCAGGGGACTGTCCACTAGCGCCTGCTGCCTGGACACCAGGAGGTAATCAAGACTGGTTCTACTACCAGAAGCAGTTTTTATTGCCTGCAACCCACAACTCTATGGAGACATCTGCCTGTATCCAATCCCTAAACACCCCTGTCCTCTCAGAGAGAGGGAAGACAAAAAGAATTTCTGGGAAGGTCTGATGAAATATAGCTGCCCTCCAGACATACACACACACACACACAGCTGCATCTGTTGCCAAAATACAGCTAAAAATATAGTCATCATGTTTTTCAAAGAGCCTCATATACAGATTTTTGACATAAATATATTTCGGAAATCAATATAGTGCTTGCAGAGTTAAAGCTTACTGATCTTAATGACTGCATTTGTTTGCAACTTGAAGTACTTTTTTCCCTCCTGTTTTCTGTTGTTTTTGATCTTTGATGTTCATTTCAGGTATTTGTTGTCAGACCCCTCCAATCTCAAATGGAAATAGGTGAGATATAAACTATAAATAAATAAACAGAAACTAAGGAGATCAAAACCTCCATGAAACTTATCATAAGTGGTCTTATTCATAAGTGGTCTTACTCATACGTGGTTTAAATTTAGCTTCCAGAAATGTGACATTTCTTCTCCAGACATAGTTGAATTGGGAAGATGACAGATTGGATCACAAAGTAAAACATGCCCCACCACATCTTCCTGGATGTTACTAACATTTTCATGCTATCCTCAAACTCGGACACCATTCCCTTCAAAGATCTGCCTTAGACCCTGAAATATATTCTTCCAAAGGTTGGGCAGCATCGTGAAATAAGGCAGACAATTCCTGAACCACCAGCCAGAGGTCCTGGGTGCAAAGGGCCACGCCACACCCTCTCCGCTCACCAGAAACTTGTGCAGAGGACAGGTCACGCTGGTCTTGCTCTGTTCTGTTTCCATATTTTTTTAACTGAATTGGTGTGCTCACCTGACAGGGCTGGTCCATCCAGAAGGGATTTCACTGGGTGACCACTTGGCCAGAGAAAAGCCATCTTTGTTTTCCAACCCCCTCTCCCGTCCCCAGGGCCTGAAAATAACACCAACACCAACTTCTCTCAAATCTGAGGCACTATTGTGCAAACTTAAATAAGTCAGTCACTCTTTCTTTGCCTTGGGGAGGAGGAAAAAAACAAAACAAAACACAGATGAACTCTTCGCAAAAAAACCAGACCAGAGCACTGAAAAGAGTAATATTCTCCACAGTCGGATGAAAGATGGCATGTACATGCAGAATGGGTGGCTGTATGTTATTAAATTTCTATTACACTTGGATTAGTTATAGGGTGACATTTTGACTGTTTCCTCCTTGTAATTCTCATAACTCCACCTGCCTGACATTTCCTTCCTCTCCAGCAGCCCTTGGAGAACAGGTCCCACTCTGTGGGAGGGAGGCCACCCTGCAGAAATTCAGGGACAGTTTCCTGGGAAGGCTGCCCTTGAGGCACACACAGGAAATTTCAAACACCCTCAGACACCAAGAGGTTCATCGCTCCTCACCCCCTCCCCCTCTGGGACTTGATCATTCAAGAACTACCCATGGAAGAACACAGAAAGTTCTTCATAAAAAAAGAAAAAGAATTCCAAGTCCTTTCCCCTCCTAATAGCCCTCGGGGACAAAAACTCAGTGAGTCACCAAAGAGACACTTGCCTCCTGCCCTGAGTGGGCACTCGGAAAAATCACAAAGACGAAAAGCTTAACACTCATTGTCCAGAAGAAACTCAGAGGGCAGTGAGTGGACTGGGAGAGTGGAAATGGGATGCCAAGAACTGAGATTTATGAAAAAGATAAAGGAAAGACAAAAGGCAGTGACCTTGAACAAACAGAACCATTATGGAAGCGAATGACAGGCAGAATGTTTACGAGGTGCCCACACCCCACCACCACCCCCGCTTTTTCCTTGGGTCACAGCCAGAAGTGCAGTGGCTTCACATATGAGATTCAGCAGACTCCAGCCCCCAACTCCCTTTGAGAGAACTCGTTCAAGCACAGATTCACGCTAATGCATACTCTTCTGTCTGGGATAAATCCAAAGGGTATTACCTGCCCAGTCCCTGAAAGATCTTGTTATGTACGTGAGGTAGGGGGAAGACGCACCTGGCCCCCTAACCTGGCTCTGTGGTGTATGAGATCATAAAAGAGTGGTGTTAGCACCCGGTCCTGAAGCACAGGCATTAGTGGTCCTGCCAATACGAAGCCAGTGCTTCTCATTTCTCCCTGCTGCTGCTGCTGCTGCTAAGTCGCTTCAGTCGTGTCCAACTCTGTGCAACCCCATAGACGGCAGCCCACCAGGCTCCCCGTCCCTGGGATTCTCCAGGCAAGAACACTGGAGTGGGTTGCCATTTCCTTCTCCAATGCATGAAAGGGAAAAGTGAAAGTGAAGTCACTCAGTCGTGCCCGACTTTTCGAGACCGCATGGACTGCAGCCTACCAGGCTCCTCTACCTGTGAGATTTTCCAGGCAAGAGTACTGGAGTGGGATGCCATTATCTTCTCCCATTTCTCCCTAAAGTATCCCAAATAGGAGAGGAAAATGAAAACATACCCCCAACAACTTAACGCAAGGACCTTGCATACTCTATACACTCCCCTCCAACATCCTCTCACCTACATTCAAGCCCAAATATTCCCTAAAATCTATGGTTAAGCTTAGAAATTCACACATAATTTGTAGCCCACTACTCCATAATATGGGCTTCCCTGGTGGCTCAGCAGTAAAGAATCTGCCTGCCAGTCCAGGAGACACAAGTTCAATTCCTGGGTTGGGAAGATCCCCTAGGCAAGGAAATGGCAACCTGCTCCAGTATTCTTGCATGGGAAATCCCATAGACAGAGGAGCCTGATGGGCTACAGTCCATGGGGTCGCAAAGAGTCGGACACAACTAAGGGCTTAAACAACAACTCCGTAATATATCTTTGCATTAATACAAAAATAGTTCAAATGACCACTGAGGGAAATTATATCCCATGAAGATACACCAAGCTTATCTTGTGGATTAATGTATTTCACTGGGTCACCATCCCACCAGCAAACCAGGTACCCCAATTTGAGGAGCTTGATCTTAAACAATCACTTCTCTTGAAGAAGACAAGTTCTCACCAGTCATCTGCACACACATTTGGACAACCACCCTTTATTTTTAGTTGTCACCAAGAAAGCCTTTGATAGGTGAGCAATATTCCTATAACTAGATGGAAACTTGGTCCAGACTCACATGGACCAAGTCTCACCCTTGGTCTATATGAGTTTGAGGCTCTCCTCCAACAGCCTGTCCAGGACATTAGGTCATCTAGGACTTGTTCTCTCTGGGATCTCCCTGCCATCAATCTTTGGTCTCCTGGACAGTCTGGTTGGCTATCTCAACACACATTTTATGCTTCCTCTACAATAGTTATACGAAACCGGATAACCCGGTCTGAGGAGCTTGATCTTAAGCAATCACTTCTCTTGGAGAAGCAAATTTCTGGCCAGTCATCTGGACACACATTTGGGTAGTCCCCTTTATTTTCAGTTGTCACTAAGAAAAGTTTTTGATAGGTGAGCATAACATTCCTATAAATGGATACAAAGCAGGACATCAGTGCTGATGTGCCTGCCTCTCCTCAGAACCCTCTCTGGGGAAGTGGTGGAAGCACGGTCTGTTCATGCTTCATCTCTCAAATCTTAAAATGGCCTGCAAAGCTCTGCATCATCTGGCCCCTGCCCAACTCTCCAGCCTCATCTCACAGTTCTGTCTTCCCCTCGATCACCCCATTCTAGCTTTGATCCTATTAGACCTTCCTTCTAAAAGTAGTGCTGCTTTGTGTAGAGCGGACTTTTGGACTCAGGGAGAGGGAGAGGGAGAGGGTGGGATGATTTGGGAGAATAGCATTGAAATATGTATACTATCATGTAAGAAACGAATCGCCAGTCTATGTTCAATGCAGGATGCTTGGGGCTGGTGTATGGGGATGATCCGGAGGGATGATGTAGGGTGGGAGGTGGGAGGGGGGTTCATGTTTGGGAGTTTGTGTACACCCGTGGCAGATTCATGTCAATGTATGCCAAAACCAATAGAGTACTGTAAAGTAAAATAAAGTAAAATGGAAGCTATAAAAAAATAATAAAATAAAATAAAAGTAGTGCTGCTTTGCTGCAAATTCTTCTGGAAGGAAGGAAATGGTCCCACCCTTGATCTATGTGAGTCTGAGGCTCTTCACCAATAGGTGGTCCAGGACCCCAGATCATCTAGGACTTGCTCTCTCTGGGATCTTCCTGCCACCTGTCTTTAGTCCCCTGGACAGTCTAGTTAGCCACCTCAACACTTGTTCCATGCTTCCTCTACAATAGTCAGTCTTGTACAACTGGCCCCAACCAATCTCCAAGAACTAAATCAGGCATGGTAATTCTCTTTCTCTTTCCGTGGTTCAAGAGTGGCACATGACTTCAGATCAAGCAGTGATGAAAGCTGAGAACTTTTGCTTGATGGTTCCAGTAGAAACAATATGTACTTCTTTCTCTTCACATGGAAGGAAAGCAGGTATTCTAGGAACTCTTACAGATACTTTGTAAGCAGAGTAGAAGTTTGCTTTAAGATAAAGCTGAAACACAGAAGGCAAAGAAGGGTTAGCAAAAGAAACTGTGTCCTTGGTTACATCCCTGAACTACTCAATTAAAGAAATGTTGAGGCTAACCCTCTTGAATGCTTATTTTCAAGAACCAGTACACATCTTCATTATTTAGGGCAATTGGATTGGAGATTGTTGTTGTTCAATCATTAAGTTGTGTCCAACTCTTTGTGAGCCCATGGACTGTGGCACACCAGGCTTCCCTGTCCTTCACAATCTCTCAAAGTTTGCAGAAACTCATGTCCATTGAGTCAGTGATGCCATCCAACCATCTCATCCTCTGTCGTCCCCTTCTCCTGCCTTCAATCTTTCCCAGCATCAGGGTCTTTTCCAGTGAGTCAGCTCTTTGCATCAGGTGGTCAAAGTATTAGAGCTTCAGCTTCAGCATCAGTCCTTCTAATGAATATTCAGGGTTGATTTCCTTTAGGATTGACTTGATTTGATCTCCTTGCTGTTGAAGGGACTCTTAAGAGTCTTTTCCAGCACCGCAAGTCTTTTCCAGTGAGTCAGCTCTTTGCATCAGGTGGTCAAAGTATTAGAGCTTCAGCTTCAGCATCAGTCCTTCTAATGAATATTCAGGGTTGATTTCCTTTAGGATTGACTTGATTTGATCTCCTTGCTGTTGAAGGGACTCTTAAGAGTCTTTTCCAGCACCGCAGTTCAAAAGCATCAATTCTTCAGCACTTGGCCTTCTTTATGGTCCAACTCTTACATCTGTAACTAGAAAAACAATAGGTAAGTTTCCTCTCTTGAGGGAGTTAACAATCCAGTTAAGAGAGAAAATGCATAGCATCAGTTCAGTTCAGTTCAGTCGCTCAGTCATGTCCAACTCTTTGCAACCCCGTGAATCACAGCACGCCAGGCCTCCCTGTCCATCACCATCTCCCGGAGTTCACTCAGACTCACGTCCATCAAGTCCATGATGCCATCCAGCCATCTCATCCTTTGTCGTCCCCTTCTCCTCCTGCCCCCAATCCCTCCCAGCATCAGAGTCTTTTCCAATGAGTCAACTCCTCGCATGAGGTGGCCAAAGTACTGGAGTTTCAGCTTTAGCATCATTCCTTCCAAAGAAATCCCAGGGTTGATCTCCTTCAGAATGGACTGGTTGGATCTCCTTGCAGTCCAAGGGACTCTCAAGAGTCTTCTTCANAGTCAACTCTTCGCATGAGGTGGCCAAAGTACTGGAGTTTCAGCTTTCGCATCATTCCTTCCAAAGAAATCCCAGGGTTGATCTCCTTCAGAATGGACTGGTTGGATCTCCTTGCAGTCCAAGGGACTCTCAAGAGTCTTCTTCAACACCACAGTTCAAAAGTATCAATTCTTCAGCGCTCAGCCTTCTTCGCAGTCCAACTCTCACATCCATACATGACCACAGGAAAAACCATAGCCTTGAAATGGCTGTTTTTCACTGTGTAGTTTCATCAACACCCTTCTATAATCTTCACAGCGTTCTAAATTAATAGGGGTAATACAGTGTTTTCACAAAGGCAATGTAAATGCTCTCCTTTGAAAATGGAATTTTTTCCAAAATAAATCTAAACCATAGCAACTGGTTTCTTGGCCCACCCCAAAAATGAATTCATATACATGACCTGGTAAAAACTGCCAAAGTTAATCACAATCCTTCAATATGGTGAATGTCAATTTTTTTTTTTTAACCAGCAACACTGTTCAAACACAATCTCACCCAGAAGCATAAGCAAGCAGAACAGATGGGACAGGAGCTGCTCTGGAAGAAGACTCTGAGCAGACAAGCTAGAAACACGCTATTTCTACCACATGGATCTCCTCTCCCTCTTTGCCCAGTAAATCTAAATTATCCTTTTTCCCTAAGTTTCCAATAGTGAGGCCTTACATGTCTTCCAACCAATACAGTATGTTCTCTATGTTTACTCCAGCAGAGCTCCTATCACACTATATTGAAACAGCCTGTCCATTCACCGGCCTAGTCCATCTGAATGAAAGTCCTTCCAAAGTCTGGTTCATTCATTGTTATAACTCTCATGCACAGCACAGAAGGGCTGCCCTCAGGAGTAGGCACTCAATATATATTAAGTGAATAAATTTATTTACATAATGTATATACTGAATTTTATATAAATGTATATATTTTATATAAATGTATACATTTACATAGAAGGGCTTCCCCAGTGGTCAGTGGTAAAGAATCTGCCTGCCAATGCAGGTTTGATCCCTGGGACAGGAAGATCCCCTGGAGGAGGAAATGGTAACCCACTCCAGTATTCTTGCCTGGAAAATTCCATGGACCGAGGAGCCTGGTGAAGTACAGTCCATGGGATTTTGCCAAGAGTCAGATACGCCTTAGCAATTAAACAACAACAACAACGTATATATAGAATAAATCAGGTGAATAATTGTGTGCCCTAATGCACGTGTTAACAACACACTTCTCCTGGTTTAGATATGTGAAGTTCCTTCCCTAGAGAGTTAAGTTTGTGTAGAGGTTTGTGGTTCCCTTCTATCCACATTACCTGGGCACATGGTATTCAAAAGTACTGCTGACCAGCTCTTGCCTCCATCTCTAGCCTTGCCTTAAGAATGAGTACTTTACTTTGAACTGTTGGAATCTTTATATAGATATCGCTTTCTTCAACAATGGCCCTGAAGTCAGCCAATATCATTCCTCATATCATCCTGGTCATTAGCTGTGATCTAGGTCAATCCATGTAAAATCTCTAGATCTCATTTTCTATACCTGTAAAATAGTTCTTAATTATGCTTTAGCACCAGAACCTTAAATAAAATTTTAGAACGAGCTCTAATATAGAGAAAAAGATAAAAGTAAGAGCTAAATTTCCCACTCTGCTTGATTCTTCACTGTTTGAGGAAAATAGCCCTAGAAGCACATCCTTAGAGAAGAGTACATTGGAAAAACTCGAAAATATACCTATAGAGGTTTAGTCAAGCACCAGTGTTCGATGGTTTACACACTCAACAAATACTTCAGTTCAGTTCAGTTGCTCAGTCATGTCCAAAAAATACTTACTAAATACCTACTCTGCATCAAGCACTGGACTAGACAAAAGATTCAGCCATAAACAGTGCAGATGGATGCTCCCAAATATTTATGCCAAAAAGCTGTACTGAATACATGTTGAGTATGCACTAAAATGAACAAAAAATTTAAAACATCCTCTGGTCTCTTTTTACAGTGTAGAAAGCAAGATAATTTGTCAAATGCCCAAATAGCTGCATTGACTTAAGAAAATATATCAGGTTCAAAACTACAAATCTCATTTTCTCTAGCTGAAATTCTACTATTTTATGTGGGCATTTTTCAATTTACACTGTTTTCGTCCTAATTGTTTTTATACCAATTCTCAATAACACATCTGCATTAACACTAAGTAGTAGCTTAAATGTAATGCTTGTTCCAGCCATTTCCCAGTTTTTCACTCACCTTATCCTTTAGCACTTTTAGGATCCTTTAACTAACCAACTTTTTCACCTCTTCACTATTTCATACATTCAATACGAATGTAAAACTGAAATCTAGAAGATGGAATCCATTTTTATTATGTTGGTTCAAAAGTAATTACGATTTTATATTGTTGAACTTTGCTGTTTCATACTGGAATACATTCTTAAATAAATGTGATTATGTTATACATTATTTTAATGTGCATTTCTCATTTTTTTTTCTTTTTTGCAAATGACGTACTGAAGTGAAAGTGAAGTTGCTCAGTCATGTCCAACTCTTGGCGATCCTGTAGACAGTAGCCTACCAAGCTCCTCCGTCCACAGGATTCTCTAGGCAAGAATACTGGAGTGGGTTGCCATTTCCTTCTTTAGGGGATCTTCTCGACCCAGGGATCAAACCCAGATATCCTGCATTGCAGGCAGACGCCTTTACCCTCTGAACCATCAGAGAAGCCCAATGACTTACTCAGTCCAGTTCAGTTCTCAGTCGCGTCCAACTCTTTGTGACCCAATGGACTGCAGAACGCCAGGCCTCCCCATCTATCACCAACTCCGGAACTTACTCAAATTTATGCCCATTGAGTCAGAGATGCCATCCAGCTATTTCATCCTCTGTCGTCTTTCCCAACATTAAGGTCTTTTCAAATGAGTCAGTTCTTCACATCAGGTGGCCAAAGTATTGGAGTTTCAGCTTCAACAGCAGTCCTTCCAATATTCAGGACTGATTTCCTTTAGGATGCATTGGTTAGATCTCCTTGCAGTCCAGGGGACTCTCAAGAGTCTTCTCCAACACCACAAAAACATCAATTCTTCAGCACTCAGCTTTCTTTATAGTCCAACGCTCACATCCATACATGACTATTGAAAAAACCATAGCTATGACTAGACGGACCTTTGTTGGCAAAGTAATGTCTCTACTTTTGAATATGCTGTCTACGTTGGTCATAACTCTTCTTCCAAGGAGTAAGTGTCTTTTAATTTCATGGCTGCAGTCACCATCTGCAGTGGTTTTGGAGTCTCAAAAAACTAAAGTCAGCCACTGTTTCCCCATCTATTTCCCATGAAGTAATGGGACCAGATGCTATGATCTTAGTTTTCTGAATGCCTAGTTTCAAGCCAAACTTTTCGCTCTCCTCTTTCACTTTCATCAAGAGGCTCTCTAGTTCTTGCTTACTTTCTGCCAAAGGGTGGTGTCATCTGCATATCTGAGGTTACTGATATTTCTCCTGGCAATCTTGATTCCAGCTTGTGCTTCATCCAGCCCCCTTTTGTCACAATGTACTCTGCATATAAGTTAAATAAGCAGGATGACAATATACAGCACTGACGTACTCCTGTCCCTATTTGGAACCAGTCTGTTGTTCCATGTCCAGTTCTAACTGTTGCTTCTTGACCTGCATATAGGTTTCTCAAGAGGCAGGTCGGGTGGTCTGGTATTCCCATCTCTTTCAGAATTTTCCACAGTTTATTGTGGTCCACACAGTCAAAGGCTTTGGCATAGTCAATAAAGCAAAAACAGATGTTTTTCTAAAACTCTCTTGCTTTTTCGATGCTCCAACAGATGTTGGCAATTTGATCTCTGGTTTCTCTTCCATTGCTAAATCCAGCTTGAACATCGGGAAGTTCACGGTTCACGTATTGCTGAAGCCTGGCTTGGAGAATTTTGAGCATTATTTTGCTAGCATGTGAGATGAGTACAATTGTGTGATAGTTTGAACATTCTTTGGCATTGCCTTTCTTTGGGATTGGAATGAAAACTGACCTTTTCCAGTCCTGTGGCCACTGCTGAGTTTTGCAGATTTGCTGGCATATTGAGTGCAGCACTTTCACAGCATCATCTTTCAGGATTTGAAATAGCTCAACTGGAATTCCAACACCTCCACTAGCTTTGTTTGTAGTGATGCTTCATAAGGCCCACTTGACTTCACATTCTGGGATGTCTGGCTCTAGGTTGGTAATCACATAATCATGATTATGCGGTTTGTGAAGATCTTTTTTGTACAGTTCTTCTGTGTATTCTTGCCACCTCTTCTTAATATCTTCTGCTTCTGTTAGGTCCATACCATTTCTGTACTTTATTGTGCCCATCTTTGCATGAAATGTTCCCTTGGTATCTCTAATTTTCTTGAAGAGATGTCTAGTGTTTCCCATTCTATTGTTTTCCTCTATTTCTTTGCACTGATCACTGAGGAAGGCTTTCTTATCTCTCCTTGCTCTTCTTTGGAACTCTGCATTCAAATGGGTATATCTTTCCTTTCCTCCTTTGCCTTTAGCTTTTCTTCTTTTCTCAACTACTTGTAAGGCCTTCTCAGACAGCCATTTTGCCTTTTTGCATTTCTTTTCCTTGTAATTCATTTCATTCCTTGGATCAAGGGATGGTCTTGATCCCTGCCTCCTACACAATGTCACAAACCTCTGTCCATAGTTCTTCAGGCACTCTGTCTATCAGATCTAATCCCTTGACTCTATTTCTCACTTCCACTATATAATTATAAGGGATTTCATTTAGGTCATACCTGAACAGTCTGGTGGTTTTCCCTACTTTCTTCAATTTAAGTCTGAATTTGCAAATAAAGTGTTCATGGTCTGTGACNTATGAAGATCTTTTTTGTACAGTTCTTCTGTGTATTCTTGCCACCTCTTCTTAATATCTTCTGCTTCTGTTAGGTCCATACCATTTCTGTACTTTATTGTGCCCATCTTTGCATGAAATGTTCCCTTGGTATCTCTAATTTTCTTGAAGAGATGTCTAGTGTTTCCCATTCTATTGTTTTCCTCTATTTCTTTGCACTGATCACTGAGGAAGGCTTTCTTATCTCTCCTTGCTCTTCTTTGGAACTCTGCATTCAAATGGGTATATCTTTCCTTTCCTCCTTTGCCTTTAGCTTTTCTTCTTTTCTCAACTACTTGTAAGGCCTTCTCAGACAGCCATTTTGCCTTTTTGCATTTCTTTTCCTTGTAATTCATTTCATTCCTTGGATCAAGGGATGGTCTTGATCCCTGCCTCCTACACAATGTCACAAACCTCTGTCCATAGTTCTTCAGGCACTCTGTCTATCAGATCTAATCCCTTGACTCTATTTCTCACTTCCACTATATAATTATAAGGGATTTCATTTAGGTCATACCTGAACAGTCTGGTGGTTTTCCCTACTTTCTTCAATTTAAGTCTGAATTTGCAAATAAAGTGTTCATGGTCTGTGACACAGTCAGCTCCCGGTCTTATTTTTCTTGACTGTATAGAATTACTCCATCTTTGGCTGCAAAGAATCTGATTTCGGTATTGACCATCTGGTGATGTCCATGTGTAGAGTCTTCTCTTGTGTTGTTGGAAGAGGGTGTTTGCTATGACCAGAGCATTCTCTTGGCAAAACTCTATTAGATTTTTCTCTGCTTCATTTTGTATTCCAAGAACAAATTTGCCTGTTACTCCAGATATTTCTTGACTTCGTCTTTTGCATTCCAGTCCCCTATAATGAAAAGGACATCTTTTTTGGGTGTTAGTTCTAGAAGGTCTTGTAGGTCTTCATAGAATCGTTCAACTTCAGCTTCTTCAGCATTACTGATTGGGGCATAGTCTTGGATTACTTTGATATTGAATGGTTTGCCTTGGAAGTGAACAGAGACCATTCTGTCATTCTCTGGGTGCAGCAGACCTGGGTATGACATAAGCCCTCTTGGAGGAGGTCACCATTAAACCCACCATAGAGCTGCCAGAACTTACACAGGACTGGGAGACAAATTCTAGGCAAGCACAAAAACAAACTTGTGCACACCAGGACCCAGGAGAAAGGACCAGTGACCCCACAAGAGTCTGACCCAGACTTGCCCATAAGTGCGCAGGAGCCTCCAGCGGAGGCGTGGGTTGGCAGTGGCCTGCTACAGGGCTGGGGGAACTGATTGCAGCAGTGCATCAATGGAGGTCGCCATTATCTTCATTACCTCCACCATAGTTTCAGTTCAGTTCAGTTCAGTCACTCAGTTGTGTCCGACTCTTTGCGACCCCATGAATCACAACACGCCAGGCCTCCCTGTCCATTATCACCTCCCGGAGTTCACTCAGACTCACGTTCACTGAGTCAGTGATGCCATCCAGCCATCTCATCCTTGGTCGGCCCCTTCTCCTCCTGCCCCCAATCCCTCCCAGCATCAGAGTCTTTTCCAATGAGCCAACTCTTCACATGAGGTGGCCAAAGTACTGGAGTTTCAGCTTTAGCATCATTCCTTCCAAAGAAATCCCAGGGCTGATCTCCTTCAGAATGGACTGGTTGGATCTCCTTGCAGTCCAAGAACTCTCAAGCGTCTTCTCCAACACCACAGTTCAAAAGCATCAATTCTTCGGCGCTCAGCAGTCTTCACAGTCCAACTCTCAC
>SJYX01013218.1:196997-236671 GCA_006410675.1 Oreotragus oreotragus | reverse complement strand
GGATTGGGGGCAAGAGAAGAAGGGGACGACCGAGGATGAGATGGCTGGATGGCATCACTGACTCAATGGATGTGAGTCTGAGTGAAATCCGGGAGTTGATGAGGGACAGGGAGGTATGGCTTGCTGCGATTCATGGGGTTGCAAAGAGTCGGACACGACTGAGCGACTGAAATGAACTGAACTTAGGTTATAGTGACCACAGGACTGGACAAGGTCAGTTTTCATTCCAATTCCAAAGAAAAGAGATGTCAAAGAATATTCAAACTACCACACAATTGCACTCATCTCACACACTAGCAAAGTAATGATCAAAATTCTCCAAGCTAGTTTTCAACAGTACACAAACTGAGAACTTCCAAATATTCAAGCTGGATTTAGAAAAGGCAGAGGAACCAGAGATCAAATTGCCAACACCCACTGGATCATTGGAAAAGCAAGACAGTTCCAGGAAAACACCTGCTTCATTGACTATATTAAAGCCTTTGACTGTGTGGATCACAACAAACTGGGGAAAATTCTTAAAGAGATAGAAATACCAGACCACCTTACCTGTCTCTTGAGAAACCTGTATACAGGTCAAGAAGCAACAATTAGAAACAAACATGGAACAACAGATTGGTTCAAAATTGGGAAAGGAGTATGTCAAGGTTATATATTGTCACCTTTGCTTTTTAATTTACATGCAGAGTACATCATGTGAAAGGCCAGACAGTATGAAAAACAAGCTGGAATCAAGATTGCAGGGAGAAAATAAGTAACTTCAGATATGCAGATGACACCACCCTTGTGGCAGAAAGTGAAGAAGAACTAAAGAGCCCCTTGAGGAAAGTGAAAGCGGAGAGTGAAAAAGCTGGCTTAAAAGCTGGCAAAATTCAAAAAATGAAGATCATGCCATCTGGTCCCATCACTTCATAACAAATTGATGGGGAAACAATGTAAACAGTGGCAGACTTTATTTTCTTGGGCTCCAAAATCACCACAGATGGTTACTGTAGCCATGAAATTAAAAAGACACTCCTTGGAAGAAACTTTATGACAAACCTAGGCAGCATTTTTAAAAGAAGAGATATTACTTTGTTGACAAAGGTCAATTTAGTCAAAGCTATGGTTTTCTCAGCAGTCATGTATGGATGTGAGAGTTGGACTATAAAGAAAGCTGAGTACCAAATAATTGATGCTTTTGAACTGTGGTGTTGGAGAAGACTCTTGAGAGTCCCTTGGACTGCAAAGAGATCCAACCAGCCAATCCTAAAGGAGATCAGTCCTGAATACTCATTGGAAGGACTGATGCTGAACTACCAATAATTTGGCCACCTGATGCAAAGGGCTGATTCATTAGAAAAGATCTTGATGCTGGGAAAGATTGAAGGTAGGAGAAGAGGACAACAGAAGATGAGATAGTTGTATGACATCACTGACTTGATGGATATGAGTTCGAATGGGCTCCAGGAGTTGGTGATGGACACGGAAGTCTGGCTTGCTGCAGTCCATGGGGTCACAAAGATTCAGCCTGAACAACTATACCGAAGTGAACTAGGTTATAGTGGCAAAATCAGAATTCAGTCTCAAAACCTGAGCTCATTGTGCTGTACCACAGTCTTTTTCCATGACTCACACCCCAAATCTCAAACATACATATTTCAAACTCAATGCCCAGACAGATATAATCATTTCCTTGTACCCTCTGAGCTTTTCACTGCCTCTAGCTCTTTTCACACTCTCTTTCTTAATGCCTCCCGCCTCTGTTTCATTCATTAAGGTATAGATTAAGCTCAACCTCCTTCTGAGGTCTGCTCCCAAATATCACAGCCCACATTGCTTCCTCTTGTCCAGATATCACATTGTACTTCTGACTGGCATCAGATAAACAATTGTTACTTAATATCTGCATGTGCTGAAGTTCTATTTCTACAGTTAGATTTTGTCTCATGTGAGTAGACATCATGCTTTACTTCTTTGTCGTTCTTATATTCCTTGGCAGAGTGCCAGGCACACAGTGGGTACTCCTGAAATACATGATCAAGTGGTGGATTATGATATTAGTCACCCTAAACCATCCTCAGTCTTTTCAAGAAAATAATATAAAAAGCAGACAAGGCAGAGTCCCAGGAGGGTAAATGACAAAGAATTACCATGATGATAAATGAAACTTTTTAATGAGAGTGGCATCCGTTCAGTGCACCTGTGTTCAACAAATGGATAATCACATCATGAGCTCAAGACACTCATCCCCAACCTAACATTTAGATACAGCATCATTCTTTCCTATGATTCAGTTAGATTATTCGACCATTCAACTGTCTATGATTATTTCTTCCAGAGTTTTCTTTTCTTTTTTTAAACCGTCTCCTTGATCTTCCCCCTTGTTTGAAAGCTGTGGCTTCAGTATATTTTCTTCTTTAGTGGAAATTCTAACTCGAAATGCCCCACTGCAAATCTGGAGTTTGAAAGAGAGCTTCTGGGGCATTGAGATAGTTTTTCCCTCTTCTCCAAGAGCCAAGTTTCTTCCCCTAAATTTTCCCAAATGCTGCAGCCAGTTATGACCTGAATACCTCAATGAATTCCAAGGAAAAATGCCACTTTGCTTGACTGACCTCATTGTTAGGACGGTCTTGCAAAAGGGCTAGTTGAACATTTGTTTTTTTCCTTTTGAGAAAATTCTATCATCACATTGTTTAAAATGATTTCCCTTTACCCTAGTTCTTTTAAACTATAATTTTAAAGGTTTTGTTTTGTTTATATAGTATTACAACTTTCTAGATTTCACTTAATCCCTTCTGTTTCACTTAAGAGGACTGAGAAGAATGGCTTCATTAAGCCAGTAAAAGGGGTTGTGGATTCAAGTCTCATACCCATTCTATGATAGATCAATAAAAGGTTAGCCACAGTTCAGCCTACAGGGGGATTTTGATTACAGAACACTGGTCGTCAATTCTAGTGTCTGCCCAAATAACTTCTGGACCTCTTTTAAAAATCTGGGTGCATGGCTCATCCCCCCTGAGATGGACTTAGAGAATCTTGCACACCATCCGGTAACCATTTTGCCTTTTAATAAAACATATGGATTTAATAAACTATGATCATTGTTCTTAACTCACCCAGATTTCTGTGCCACTTCTGTTTCTGTGTTATAGTAAGGGAGAATGCGTACCATTTACAGAGTTCCCATTCAGACTCCAGCTCTGTTTAGATATGAATGCTCATTGTATTAAGTTTCTATTAGATAATAAAAAAACAAGGCCCTTAGAGTAAGGAAAGAGGTAAGAAGGTTATGTTACAGTATTCTCATGAATCTTCCATTTCTGGCTATACGTGCAAGCACACAGACCTCTTCGACACAGGAACAGTTGTTTGATTGCCTGTCATTTTCTCTCTACCAGCAGTATGATTGCCAGTTATGTGACGAACTCCTTTGGAGATACTTCATTACTAGGAAAACCAGTTCTGCTTACAGTACAGGACTGTACTGACTCATGTCAGGAAACTAGAGAGCTTAGAGGTTATCATTTGCTTATTATGTAATATCTTGTTTAATAGGAAAAAATAAGAAAGAACAAACCATTTGGTTTATGTTTTGTGGTGTCCTGAAACCTGTGTTTCAATGGGATTAGATGATTCACTGTAAGACCTGGTCCGAAGAGGGTCTTATTTATGCCCTGCAATAGCAAGACGAGGTACCAAGATATCTGAATTTTCAAAAGCTGCACAGGTGATTTGAATCTGTCCCAAAGATTTAAAACCTCTTTCTAGAATCACTTGCGTTTTTGAGAATGTGTGCTGTCTTGTGTTCTAGCTGAGAGCTGCCCAGTGATGGAGCACAGAGGGAAGACTGTATTTGCTTTTGTTTCACAGTCATTGCTGAGTACAGGCATTCTATTAAGTGCTGTTGACATCTACAGTCCCTGCCTTCCAGGGGCCTACAGGCCTTGGATGGTGTTAGGGAAAAAGAGGCGGAGTTTTCTAATTCCCTGCTTGGTTTAAGTCTGGGCACTGTTACTCAGCAACAAGTCACTGAACCTCTGAGACTGGTTTCCTCCTTGGTAAAGCAAGGATAATACGATCTCCACAACATTATTATAAGTATTAAGTGTGACCACACATAACTAGGTCTAAAAATAGTTAAGGTATTATTTCTATTAACTCTCACTCAGATTCTTTTTTTTAAACCATTTTCATTTTGTTTATCTTTTCCATTTAGTCAGGGACGTTTTAGCAATTCCAACTTCATTCTTGACTCACCATGCAGACTACAGGAAAGGAGTGAATATTTAGTCCTAGGTTTTTTTTTTTTGTTTTTTTTTAATCTTGCTAAAAGTGGGTATCAGACTCCAGGAATGCTATAAAAATATTTTTTTAAATAAAAAGTTTTAGGATAATGTTTGCCATTACTAAGATGCTATCATGAATGTATCTTTGTGATCCCAGAAATTTACTTTTAGCTGCATTAGTCACAGCTGTGGAAAATGCCTCTTGGGTGTGGACTGTTTAATTCAGGGCTAGCTACTTTGCCAGCTTCTCATCTTGTACAATTCACTTATACCATGTGCATGGGCAGCTTACCTTTGTGCTGTAGAGCCCTGGCAAGATGGAGAAAGTATTGTGATACTACTTTGATGTTGCTATTATTTGTTGCAAATCCAAAAGGAATACAAATCTAGAGTCAAGAACAGCAAGGATGAAAAATAGAGTCAATTTCATCATGCTGACCTTCATCGAAGATCACTTTGTACCTCTGCTATAGCAATTGACACTCTCTGACTTGTATTGAAAGTATGTATTGTATTAGTTTTCTATTGCTACTAGAATAAATTACTACAAATCCAGTGACTTAACTCAAACTTTTTTGGCTTACAAGTCTGGAGGTCATAAACTTGCCATGCTTCTCACTTGGCTAAGATCAAGGTGTAAGAAGGACTGTATTCCTTTCTGGAGGTTCTAGGAGAGAATTCATTTCCCTGCCTCAAACAGCTTCTAGAGACTGCCCAAATTCCTTGGCTCAAGGCTGGAAAGCCAGCAACATTGTATCTCTCTGATCATGTATATCTTCTTCTCTTTGACTGTGGGCTTCCCTGGTGGCTCAGACAGTGAAGAATCTGCCTGCAATGCAGGAGACCTGGGTTTGATCCCTGGGCCAGAAAGATCCCCTGTAGAAGGGAATAGCAACCCACTCCAGTATCTTTCCCTGAAGAATTCCATGAGTAGAGGAGCCTGGTAGCCTAGAATCCATGGGGCTGCAAACAGTCAGACACAACTGAGCAACTAACACTTTCACTTCACTTTCTCTTTGATTTTAAAGTATTGTGTGATTATGTTGAAGCCACCCAAATAATCCAACATTATCTTCCCCATCACAATATCTGCAGCTTTTGTCACATCAGCAAAGTTCCTCTTCCCTTGTAGGGTAACATATTCACAGGTTCCAGAGATTAGGGAGTAGACAACTTTAAGCTAATAATCTGCCTACCACCTGTTTATATTGTTTTATTTCTTTTGCTAGATGGTAAGTTTCTTGGGGACTAAAATGTGTATTTTACCTGTTGTTATAGTCACCACAGAGTCAATCCAAGTGTACTGCATACAACAAAGAGTTCAGGCAGCTTTGCTGAATGACTCAGCAGGACTCAAAAAATTTTAGATTCAGTGGAGCAAATGGCAAGCTCATGGAGTTTCAAAAATTCCAGAAAGAATGCCTATATATTTTCAAACCATGGGAAAATTCATTAACGCTTAAATGATTTTGTAAGTATAGGATTACAATTTTTTTTTTATCTTCAGTACTTCTCCATGACTACAGTTATGTGACCATCTTACATATTCCAGGATGCTCTGATGGCGTGACTTTCCAGTTGGTTTCCTGTCTGTCAGTAGAATTTCTGTCTGAGTGTTTTGCAGTGATGATAAGCAAAAGTCAACAATTAGAGATCAGGTGCCACAGGAAAGACTCAGTATCGCCTCTCAGATGTCAGCCAAAGAAGGGTCAGTGGGAAATTAAACATTATAAGGCTGGCTTGGGTTCTTGCCCTGAGCAATTAACTTGCTGATAATTTGTAGTGTTCACTTCTTATAGAATTGGATATGATGTGCTGCTAGACTCCCCAAAGAAGTAGCCTTTAAGAAATGTGTCTTATATGGTTTGCATCACACAGAGTTCTGCAAGTTATGCAAGGCAGCTTACAGACTTTGGAATCTATGGCTGGCAAGAAAAATAAATATTTCCATATTGCATTTAGCAATTGCTATGTATTAAGGTAATTTTGTTTAAAAATTATTAAGGGCTTTGTAGCACAAAGATCCTGCTAAATTACACAGAAAGGATTAGATTTAGGGGGTGGGGTAGACTGGGGGATATTGGATATGCAAGCACAGATGGTCTTGATCGACTCAGAATACTCCAGAGCCAAGAGGGAAATGTATGTTTTGTGTGGTTACATATGTTGTAAAGAAAATTGCCCCTGGTTCTTTCCTGTAAGAGAGTACAAGGAGGGAAGAGGGGGAGAGAACAAAATCAGGCAGGGAAAGGTGAAGCAGACACAAGAGCTGCATGTGTAGCAGATGTCTGGCAAGGTAGGAGCAAAGAAAGGGCAGGGAGACTGGGGAACCAAAGTCCTTCCGTGGCAAGTCAGTGCCCAGTGAGAAGAGGGATGTTCTGTGCCAAGGATCAGTGGCACTGAGTAGGTATCATTCTATGGACACTTACCTTGGAATCTGCATTGACTGGTTTGGCAAATGGGCCATCTTCCCATGAGGAATAAGTTTATAGAGAGATGCTTCTAATCAACACAAATCCTTCCTTTTCCCCAAGGACCTCAGCTACCTGGGAAGGGCATGGTCAACCTTAGTTATTCTGGACTCTTTAGATCTTACCTCACACAATCCTAACAAGTATACTGTGAGGTAGGTTTTACAGTTTTACAGGGCTTCCTTGGTGGTTCAGATGGTGAAGAACCTGCCTGCAATGCAGGAGACCTGGGTTTGACCCCTGCATTGGGAAGACCCCCCTGGAGAAGGGAATGGCAACCCACTCCAGTACTCTTGCCTGGAGAATCCTCATGGACAGAAGAGCTTAGCAGGCTACAGCCCACGGGTTGGCAAAGGGTTGGACACAACTGAGTGACTAACATTTTCTCTTACAGTTTTACAGTGTTGCCCATTTTATAGATGAGGAAATATAGGCACAAAGAGGTTCAGTAACTTGTATAGGGGCACACTGCTAGCTGCAAGCCAATAGTCTGGTCCAGAATGTCCACTTTTAACCCTTCTCTGCCTCTGTCAATACTCTATGATGCTAGTTCTTTAAACCAATGAGCCCATTGAGTATAGTAATTGTGGATTTTCATCTTTGTAGTTCTCATAGAACCTGTCAAAACATCTATCCACAAAATAGGTGTTTCACTTCATAGAAAATAAATCACTTACTTAATAAAGAAATTCATTTGTGGAATCAGTCAAACTTCAAAACAGCAAAAATAAAAACCAAAAACCTGCAACATACCCTATGTACAGTTATTCTAGTTGCCAAGGTCTACAGGGCTTTTAAAAAATCACTGTTTGAATGATAAACATGGTATTCACTCTTGACACAATATATCAAGTATCATTTGTCAGAAACTGGAAAAAAGCCCAATCGTTTTATCTCTGTTAACAGAGATGTGCTATAAGGACAGAAACCAATCTCAGCAACTCCACAGCCAAACTGATAGAACACTGGGGAACCAATTAAAATGCAACAATAGTTTTAATAATCCACAGCTGTGGTGATGCCCGACAACCCCAGCGTTATTCTGTCATGTTCAAGGTCAGCTTCCCCGATGCCTTGTTCTTTACTTATTTCTTACCACCTTCGGCTTTTACACTTTAGTTGTGCCAGCTATCTTATTTTTCTCCTAAATTCTTTCCCCACCGTTGATTCCAACTTTGTACATCCCTCAATCTGATTTCAAGTGACAGGTATGATGGGATCAGGGGTCAGTCATTGCAATGATTTGTTGAGTAGAGCTCTCCAGCTCAACCCCTTCTTGGACCTCACCCAGTCTATGGATGGCCACCTTTGGGTTGGGCACACTTTCTTTGACCCACCGTTGATTCCAACTTTGTACATCCCTCAATCTGATTTCAAGTGACAGGTATGATGGGATCAGGGGTCAGTCATTGCAATGATTTGTTGAGTAGAGCTCTCCAGCTCAACCCCTTCTTGGACCTCACCTAGTCTATGGATGGCCACCTTAGGGTTGGGCACACTTTCTTTGGCTATAGCCAGAGTTGGGAGCAGGGTGGGGATTATAAGATATAAAGTACAACAATCTACAGATGGAGAACCACCCTGAAGAGAGCCATAGTTTGGAAAGGACCCTAAGTCTTCTCAGAAGGGTAAATTATTTGGCTTGCCTTACAGAGTCACATTGAAAATGGTCAAAGTTACAGCCCCTACAGTTTTAAAATCTAAGAAAATATAGTGTCCCAGCATACAGAACAAGGCAATGAGATCAACTAAGAACAACTTTGCAAACAGTTCTTGGGGTCCTCGACCTTAAAGCTTCACTAAAGATGCTTTGAAAGTGTTGAGAGGAAACTTGGCTGATTTATCCTTCTTCAAAATTCATTTGTGGAATCAGTCAATCAAACTTCAGATCATAGTAAAATTAAATACCAAAACCCTGCAACATACCATATGTACAGTTATTCTAATTGCCAAGGGTCTATAGGGCTTTTAAAAAAATCACGGTCCTAATGATCAACATGGTACTCATTCTTGGCACAATATAAATCAAACTCATTTAAGAAACTTAGCAAGTACGGAAATAGTTGCAAAGAGCATTCTTTTTTGTCACAATCTTAAATTTGCAATTCCTTGTTCCTTTTCAGAATGCCATATGGAAAAGAGACAGCATTTTAAATGGGTTTCTAAAGAACTGCATTTGACAGGAATACAAAAAAACTTCACAAAACCACTAAATATTTGGCTAGCATAGAATCTACTGGAGGTTTTAAAAAGTTTGAAGACAAATTGGTATGTTAAGAGAAAAAGTCTCAGACCATGGCTGACCTATCAACTGACCAATAACTTTTCCCATTGAGCATTTAAATCACCCACCCCTCGAACTAGAGACTTCCCTAGTTAAGCAGCTTCCCCCCAACGGTTTGGAATGGATCAGTGTGTTGTTCTGGCCCCCCTGCCACGAGCAGGCACAGTATCTGGTCTGGTCAGCCATCCAAACCGCTTTCCCATACATCAAGGATCCAAAGTAATTTCTCTAGACATTCTCAAGTGCAATCGCAATCTGCCAATTTCCATCTCACGTATCTTCCTAGGAAACATATGGTCCATAATATGTTTGCTCATGGAGTGAAACATAGATAGATCTTGGCCAATGTTAGAAACACAGGAATGGGTATACTGCTCGTGACAGTGCTAAATGAAGCATCTTTCATATGGGGCATCAGTGAACAATGACAAAGTTTAAATGACAAAGAAAAAAAGGGTGCATGTTTGGAATTAAGAGTTGGCACCTTTTTGAAACTGTACTTAGTTGTAAGAACAAAATGAATTCAGAACCAGTAGGTGACAAGGTGTTACAGCAATAGGGGTATAATACCAAAAAAACTTTTCTGAAGCATAAGTTCTTGTAGAATTTTCATATAAAACATCCTTGCATTTCAAATTTCAACTCAGCAGTTTCAGCAAAATTGTGTATGTCAAGAGAAAATATATCAACCATGGGTTCATGTTCTGATTTCCTTGGACTTTGCAGTGATAAGGTTCCTGCTGTTCTCCTTAGAATGCTGGCCAAGGCTGAAACATACTTGTTATAGAATTTCAGATGGTAACAAAGCCAGTCTGGTTTATTCATAGCAAGTACGGTGAGAGTTGAAGACATGCCACTTGAACTGGATAGTGGAGAAAAAAAGGGGCATCTTTTTGAGTATCAGTGGAGAAATCTGTAAATACTTAGCTGTTCTTCAGTTTGAGGTCACATGTGTGACTTAGACTTCATTCTGCTTTTTATGGAAAGAACTGTTTGTCTTTGGGGAATGGAGAGAACAAGCTTTGCTACACCCCCACAGTCTCTCTCTTTTTCAAAGCCAAGTCAGTGCTTTTTGACCACTCTTGTTCTGTGACTTCATGGTGGTTGCCTGGGTTTGAGCCTCCCTTATGCTCGTGTGTCCATTAATGAAAGCCCTGGCTCAGCCATGGGCCAGAGAACAGGAACACCAAAGCCACTGTCAGATCCTGCCTCTGCTCAGCTACTTAAGCATCAGCCTTGTTCCGCATGGATCACTGCCTTCTGTCTCTGGGGCTTGTAATTACGTAGGTTTATTGGCCTGCTGAGTAGCTGACATTTCTAGCACTGTCATCTTTCAGAACCTAGCTGTATTTCTTCTGGTTAAGAATCTCCATGGTATCAGAAGAGTATAAGCTGAAGTTGGTATCTAGTAAATGACAGAGTTCCACAAATGTTTGTGGAGGATCACACAAAGTTTATATGATAGCTGTTTCTTTGGTAAGCCTGGAGGGGAATGGAACTTGTTCCTTAGGGGAGGACATTCTTATCATTTAAGGCAGTGGCAGCATAAAACCACTTTAAAAATCTGGTAAAAGACAGTGGGGAGGACAGCTGAACAGTGGGATGGGGATGGTGGGAAGGATGGGAATGAACGGAAAGTTTCCAGAGGTAAATTTTACCCTAGTTCATAACTACTTCTGTTCTCCCAATCAACCTCTCCTCTCAGATTCAGCAAAGAGCCCCAGAGTGGAGGGGAGTGGTAAAAGCAGATCCATGAATTCTCCATTCTCTCTTCTTTCCAACTGTTTGGCAAAGTTTTCTGGAGATATAAATACAGATATATGAATGCAAGTCCCTAACAACTGCCAAAGGAGAAAAGTATAGTACCCCTTATTCTATATTTCAAAGCTAGATTACCTGTCAAGGCTTCTTTTTTGTCTCTCTCTAAATCCATGGTTTTATAGTTCTTCTTGTCTTCGGTGCTCTTTTTATTTCATTCATTTGTATTTTTCATAGCATCCTGGTTATCAGTGCTGTTATTTCTGTCTGGCAAATGAAAATTGGTCTTGGGGAAATAATGACTTGGGGAATTCATTCCAATAATCAGGGATAGGACCAGGAAGCAAGCTTAAAAGTTTCTGGAACACATTCTGGTTATAAACTACTAAACCCCACAATAGCTTTCTTTTACTAGTCCCTATTTTTTGTTTCATTTGCATTCATTCAGTGTTTTTCTGTTGTGTGGCCCCAATGACCTGTGGCTATTCTGAAGTGGAAAATATTAAGTGTTGTTGATCTTCCTGATCTTGGCAAATAGTCCCTGGGAAGAATTCTAAGAGAATAAAGTATGAACTGTCACGTAATTGTTGCTGAAAAAGAGGACTCAAAGCCAGGAGTTCCTTGCTGTGCATAAGCCCTGGGGCTTGGGTGAATCCTCTTGGTGCCATAGCTTCTCCCTCTTTCTTCTCTGCCTTTCCCAACCTCTCAGGAATATTATGCAGATAAGTGAAATAAAATTAGCTTGATCTACTTGGATCTGATGAGCTGTTACTTCTCTTCCAGTTCTGACATTCTATAGCTCTTTATAGTAGGTGGAAAAGTTGAAAAAGAGAGCCAAGAAGAAATTTTTAGATGATCTATGTTTTTTATTTCTACTAGTAAGCAAGTGATGACAGGTCTTCACCTCCTATCTCATCCTTGTCACCAACAGTCATACAGGTTAAGAATTTTATCCCTAAAGGTATTAATTAGGATAAAAATCAATGGTCTTTTCAGTCTAGCTACCAGTGCTATAGCTTCCACGAATGGCGTATGCTTTGAGGCTCTGAAGCAGTCATTTAGGAAACAGACAATCTAGAGTTTCTGTAGGGAAAATATAGTTGTTTCTGTTTCTCTGTGTTAGCCTACTCCATTCTTTTCTTCCCTGTTTCTTATATTTCCTCTCTCCCACTGAATTTCCTACCTTTCTCCTTGTGCATATAGCTATTTTCACTTGAGTTCAGCTCACCTGTATGAATCATTATCTACAAATCATTGACCTTTTAGCTCAAATTCTTACCACATGGGAACTGGACAGCTTAATCAGGTCTTTGGAAACTCTTACCTCTTGGGTTATGGCTTCGTCCTGGTTGAAAACAGCTGTAGGAGGAAAAAGCCATGGGCAGAAAAGGCAGTCATGGACTTCTGCTCAGGGGCCTTAAGCAGTGCAGACTATAATAGACAGATCTATTCTGATTTCCAATTATAATAACAGAACTCTTCCACAAAGCTCAGTACCTAGCTTCAGTTATAGATGATAAACATTGTACTTTGAACACACACTGTATTTAGGATCAGGAAGTCCTTGTCCATGATCCTGGCCCTGTCTCTCACAAACTATGTGAATTTCTTATTACTCAAAAGCTTTGCCATCTGTAAAAGGAGGATGGGATGATAATTATTAAGATAACCTATCCACCTCCCAGAATTGTTGTGAATAAGATATAGTTTATATATCTTTTCAGTTTCATTGAAATCTCTTTGTCATAAAACAGTGATTAGTTTTAAGTGTACAACATAATGATTTTATATAATATGTGTTTCAAAATGATTACCATATTAAGTTTATTAACCCTCAAATAGTTACATTTTTCTTCAAATATACATTATGGTATTATTAACTATTGGACTTCCCTGGTGTCTCGGATGGTAAAGAATCTGCCTGCAATTCAGGAGAGTAGGGTTTAATCTGTGGGTTGGGAAGATCCCCTGGAGAAGGGAATGTCTACCCATTCCAGTATTCGTGCTTGGAGAATTCCACAGACAGAGGAGCCTGGCGATCTATAGTCCATGGGGTTGCAAAGAGTCAGACACAACTGAGCATTACTTTCATTGTTAACTATAATCACCATATTGTACTTTATAGCCCTATAAATTATCTATCTTATAATTGGAAGTTTGGGCCTTTTGACCACCTTTACCCATCTCTGCCTATAATGCGGGAGACCTGGGTTCAATCCCTGAGTCGGGGAGATCTCCTGGAGAAGAAAATGGCACCCCACTCCAGTACTCTTGCCTGGAAAATCCCATGGACAGAGAAGCCTGGTAGGCTACAGTCCCTGGGGTCGCTAAGAGTCGGACATGACTGAGTGACTTCTCTTTCACTTTCACTTTATATTTTAAAATATTTTTCTATCTTCTATAAATTATACTGTACATGAAATATAAATTATTAACCTTTATTTGGTCATTTGTTCAGTTTACTTCCACACACCTAGACCAAAAGTGGCTTTCTCTAACAGCATCTAAAAAAATTTTGCAAGAATATTTGAAAGAATAATAGCTTCTTCCTTTGCTTTATTATTCCTTTCGGTACTTATATTACATGCCATTATAGCCTACATTTAAATGTCTACTGATTTATTTTCTGTTCCTGTTTTTAGCTTTGATCTTATGTGTGTGGGGGGGAAGTCTTTATCTGCCTACTTCATTTCTGTGTCCTTGGCACGTAGTATTTTCCCTGGCATGTAACAGATGCTTAATAAATATTTTCTAGCAAATATTCATGAATATGAGTGAATGTCCAATAAGTAATCATTGCTAACTTCTCTCCCTGCCTCTGGGTCTATTCTTGGACTTAAGTGTTTTTATACAAATCAACATGGACTGAAGCAGTAAACCATTCTACAGTCAATCATCTACATTTAGAGGAAAAAAGGAACAAAATCTCTGTGGAAGAGAAATGGCATTTAGAAGTTTGCTTTGGCCTAGAGTTTGAGAAATTGACCCCATGACCCCAGGACCCCATGGCTGCAGGTGTTACTACCAAAGTAAAATCCCATGCATGGTAAAACTTCACTGATTCATCTCCACCTGCAAAATATATAGTTAATATCACTTTTCACAGTAGCGCATAAATCTCATGGTCTAGGGGCAAGCAATGGAAATTCATTTCCCATGCATGTAGTATTGCTGGAGTCCAGATCCAGCAGCCAGGGAATCAGGTTGAAGGGGTGAGTGGTGTCAGTGGATGATGATGTAGCCTCTTACTCATAGTATGGAACTACATGTTTATTTCAAGCTTCAGGTTCTCTTTTATACTTTGACAAAAGCATTAGGTCAGAGATTTGACATTTTCAGTTTCTCTCACCCAGATTTACTGTCTCCAGAAGTCATTGTTGTCCTACAAACAGAGTTCCTGCTTCAGTGATTCTCTAAGAATCGGGTTTACTATCTATTATCAACTTCTTCTTATATGTCCTATACTTAACTTGTGATTACATCGTAACTCATGCTACATTCCTCAATTTATTTCTTATCTTTCTAAATCCTGTTTGCCCCTAGCATCTTAAGATCACTATCTCCTAAAAAAGGCTTCTAGCTATTCTTAATTATTCCTAAACTCTAAACTAAGCATATAATCATAAGGTATTTGATTTAGATCTACCTGAATAGTCCAGCAGTTTTCCCTACTTTCTTCAAAGCCATTTTGCTTTTTTGCATTTCTTTTCCATGGGGATGGTCTTGATCCCTGTCTCCTGTACAATGTCACGAACCTCATTCCATAGTTCATCAGGCACTCTATCTATCAGATCTAGGCCCTTAAATCTATTTCTCACTTCCACTGTATAATCATAAGGGATTTGATTTAGGTCATACCTGAATGGTCTAGCAGTTTTCCCTACTTTCTTCAATTTCAGTCTGATTTTGGTAATAAGGAGTTCATGATCTGAGCCACAGTCAGCTCCTGGTCTTGTTTTTGTTGACTGTATAGAGCTTCTCCATCTTTNAACAACAACAACAGACAAAAATGACACACTGTCCCTCTTCCTTTCTGTTTATATCTTACTTCCTCTCTCTGCTGCCCTTGACCTGAGCCTTATCTCTTGTGTGTCTTATTTGTATACTGTTTATTATCACTCAGGGTGACTAATTTCTGCCTAACCTCATAAATGAATCTGGAACCAGTTGTGGGGCAGAAGGAAGTAGTCAAGTTGGTGTGGACTTGCCCCAGGCCCTCCTTCCCAGAACACCAAGGTAGAAGATGGCTAGGACCCTTTCCCACCCATTCATTTTCTTCCAGGTGGCGGTTGCATACTACTCTCGCTTCAAAGTTGTCCTAGTGCTGACTCATGTCTATGAAACCTCTTTGGATGGGGTAAGGGGAGCACCAGCTCTTCCTAGACCCCATTTTCCACCTTGTCCCTGGACAGCTTACAGTGGTCCTGGCTGCATTTCAGTGGAAACAGATGTTTCCTCTTTCTCAAATGTTTAGTGTTCTTTGTATGTTATGTCACACCCTGGGAAGGTTTCCTTGGACATCTCAGAGCAGCCAACATATAGCATTATAATACAGCATTACACCTGAGATCTCCCATTGGACACAAGCTCTTTGAATCAGGTTTATCTTTATTTTATTATCTTTAAAATCTACTTTTCCAGCACCTGTTCTAGAACTTAGCTCATCATAACTTCTGAATAAATATTGTGTTGAACGTATGAACAAATTAATTACCAGTGTATTTGAGTAGGAGCATTTCCTGCCAGTTTAGAAAAACTCTGGATCCTTGCTTCTCTTTGTACCTTGATTATGGGAATTTATTTTCCTTGTCTGGAAGATGGTTGGGAGTAGGGATGGGACAGGGACTAGACTCCTGTTGTCTATTAGCTATATAGGACTAACTAGGATCCAAGAAGTAATGAAAGGAATTTTGAGGGACAGATAATGCAATTTCAAGTTGTGTGTTCATTGATGGAACTCTGGGACTCTCCCTTGTGAAGCAGGGTCAAAAGAATGCAAGAGAAAGAGTAAATCTTTTTATTCCATTTTGCTACAAAAGTAGCAGAATAAAATATAAATCACTAAATGGTTAAGACATTTTCTCTAAGCAATTTAAACCTTATTCTTTACAGTTTTATCAGCAGCTGTAGAAATTCAAGTCATGAAGGTTAGAAAGAAAATGAGAGTCAAGTGAACTGGAATTAATTCCATCTGGGGCATGAAAGTGGATGAATAACACATTTTATGTCTTCAAGCCACAGTTTCCTCGTCAAAAGGAAAAGATGGCTACTGTTTTTTCTACTTTATGAAGATATTGTAAGACACATGCAAATAATCTGTTAAAATGACCTGAAAAAAATTTGAAGCAATATAGAAATATACAATATGATATGACATGAGGTTATCATCTTCTATTCCAAGTCTAACTAACTGGCTAACCTTCTTTTAGCTGAATATGAAGGTGTGAACTTTGACTTTTCTATAGGAGAAAAGGAAGTATAAAATTTCCCTGTGAAGAAAAATGTAACTAATTGTTGTTCAGTCCCTAAGTCATGTCCGACTCCTTGCAACCCCAGGGACTGCAACACACCAGGCTTCCCTGTCCTTCACTATCTCCCTGAGTTTGCTCAAACTCATGCCCATTGAGTCGATGATGCCATCTATGATGCCATGCCAACTCTCTCATCCTCTGTCACCCACTTCTCCTCCTTCCCTCAGTCTTTCCCAGCATTAGGGTCTTTTCCAATGAGTCAGCTCTTCTCATCAGGTAGTCAAAGTATCAGAGTTTCACCTGCAACATCAGTCCTTCTAATGAATATTCCAGGTTGATTTCCTTTAGGATTGACTGGTATGATCTTGATGTCCAAGGGATTTACAAGAGTTTTTTCCAGCATCACAGTTTGAAAGCATCCATTCTTTGGCTCAGCCTTCTTTATGGTCTAACTCTCACATCCATATATGACTACTGGAAAAACTATAGCTTTGACTAGACAGACCTTTGTTGGCAAAATGTCTCTGCTTTTTAAAATGCTGTCAAGGTTTGTCATTGCTTTTCTTCCAAGAGCGAGCATCTTTTAATTTCATGGCTGCAGTGACCATTCAGTGATTTTGGAGCCCAAGAAAATGAAATCCATCATTCTTTCCACTTTTTCCCCGTCTATTTGCCATGATCTTTGAAATGTTGAGTTTTAAACCAGCTTTTTCACTCTCCTATTTCACCCTCATCAAGAGACTCTTTAGTTCTTCTTCGTTTTCTACCATTAAAGTGGTATCTTCTGCATATCTGAGGTTGTTGATGTTTCTCCCAACAATCTTGATTTCAGCTTGTGCGTCATCCAGCCCAGTATTTCATATGATGTACTCTGCCTATACAGTAAATAGGCACAGTGACAATACACAGCCTTGACATACTCTTGAAAAGAATAGCTGAGTGTTTTAAGGAAATGTGGTTATCATGTCTGATTTGTACTACTTTCTGGTAATACTGCCGGAGAAAGCAATGGCAACCCACTCCAGTACTCTTGCCTGGAAAATCTCATGGATGGAGGAGCCTGGTAGGCTGCAGTCCATGGGGTCGCTAGGAGTCGGACACAACTGAGTGACTTCACTTTCACTTTTCACTTTCGTGCATTGAAGGAAATGGCAGCCCACTCCAGTGTTCTTGCCTGGAGAAACCCTGGGATGGGGGAGCCTGGTGGGCTGCGGTCTATGGGATCGCGCAGAGTCAAACATGACTGAAGTGACTTAGCAGCAGCAGCTGGTAATGCCGCACTGACAGTTATCTCTGAAAATCTCAGGATATTGAACAAATTCATCCTCATGACACCTTCAGGGAGAAAGAGGCAGTGATACCCACAGCCACTCCACTGCGCTGCGCCACTTCCCCCCGCTTTCCCCCTGCCCCCGCTAGTGGAGGACAGGGAGCTCAGCTCAGTGCTCTCAGATGACCCAAATGGGTGAGATGAAGTGGGTAGAGAGGTCCAGGAGGAAGGGGATATATGTACACATACAGCTGATTCACTTCATTGTATAGCAGAAACTAACACAACATTTTACAGCAATTATACTCCAATTTAAAGAAAAATCAAAAAGGAAAGCAGTCAGACACTGAAACATAGTTGCAGTATTTTCACCTAAGTTGTTGGCCCCTGCATGTGAGATCTTTCTGAACTCCCTAAGACAATCATTTCCTTACTCAAAGAAATGGAAGAATCAGATAAATGTTATTCATCAAATATTTCACTGCCTCCTGGACTCAAGCTATCACCGTCCTTGCATTGGGTTCCTTCATTCAGTAATCATGGATTTCCCATTTCAAGGTACTGTGCTGGTCTGTTAGTCCCAAATTATATTGATGCCTTGGAGAAATTCAACAATATGGTGTAGAAACCAGAAATGATAAGAAATACTTCATAATACTTACCATCAAATACTGTACTTGAAATAATAATGAATACTTTCATGGTTCTTACCAGCAGACCCTGTAGTAAAAATGATATGAATTTAATTTACTCTCACTGTAGTCTTATGGGGAACATTCTGGAAATATCTCACTTAACAAATATGGAAACTGAGCAAAGAAGGGTCAAGTAACTTGCCCAAGGTTACATATCTAACAAAGTAAAACGTGAGCCCAAGTGACCCAGCTCCAAAGTTTAGGCAATGCCTTTAGTTCTACTGAAAGTAGTTTAGCTCTGGCAGTTTGAATAAATAAGTATAATTTTTATTTCTTAGTGATTGCTTAGACTGTCAACAAAGATTGCTTTTGCATGTCACTGAAAGGAAAATCAAAGATGACTCTCTATAACAATATAACCCAATCTATGCCTCTTTTTTGAACACTGTTAAACTAAGTATGAGTATCAGAGTTGATTATACTTTTGCCATTTCATGTAGGTAAATTTTGCTCTCCACAGATTATAAACAAGTAGAGAAGACTGACTACATTTTAAACTTTCATTTTACACACACGTACACGCACACATACATACTTTAAAATAATTGTCTATTTACAATTCCTGTGTGTATAGTTCAGGGCCCATGGTGGGCACTCAGAAGCAGTATTGACTAGTTCAGTCACATTTTCTCCTTTGCTTTTGATGTATTTATTTTCTGTCACCATGCTCTGAGAGTATTTACAGGATGTAAAGTTGTAAGGAATTGTTTCCACTGGACTCTGTATTCATCCCTTTGATCAGTGTTCTCGTCCAGCTAAAGTGAGAACTCATCAGCTGCCTTTAGGAACTACACTAACCGGAAAAGAAGCTAAAAGCCACCTTTAGGATGGTAGGAGCAGAGTAGTCTGGAAAAGCCATGATGGCATATGTTTCTCAGATATAAGGGAATAAAAAACTGAAAGATAAATACCCCATGCCTCAGTAGTACTCTGCCAGACTATTGTTTGATAGTTATCAGGACTAGTATCCGAGTTTCACAGATCTCCTTTTACCTGAACCATTAGTGTGGTTGGCATATGGCTCATGGAAACCTGACTACTCCAGATACTAATTTTAAAAATGGAAAGGAGTAATTCACAAGGGATCTGGGATTAGAATGGCTCCTTAAACAGCGTTTTCCCTCCAGCACAGCATCCCTATGTCTAAACTTAGGTGCACTGGCAAAGGAAAAGATACTGTAACATAACACGGCAAGTCTGAAGATGTTCTGTTTAATAAACCAGGAGAAATTTCCCTTGATTTACTAGGTTTTATAAAGAAAAAAGAAGATATTTTTCATTAAAGAAAAAAAAAATGAATTGCATGAGGTTGAAGACTAAAATGGGCCTTTTCCCTTTGGGCCTGTCTTTTTCCTTACTAGTGGAGGAGAAAAAAGTAATTTTTAAAATCTCTGTATAAATAAATTTTACCCTAGCCATGTTGGTTGATTTAAAAAAAAAAAAGGAAGTATGGAAAGTTTAGCCTTAATTTCTCAAATTTGTCTTGTAATAGATGGTAAAAATAGAATACAATTTGGAGATGAAATGTAAAATCTTGTAAAGAACTTTTAATTTATCATTTTAAGATTGCTGATTCACTTATTAAACAGAAATATTTATGCTACAGAATACAACACAATACAGCTAGAGAATACACAAATATGTGTTAAACTCCACTTATTTTACGTGTATATCCCAAAGTACCGATTAAATGTTAACCTAAGAAGAATTAGATTGAGAGGTAGATGCACTGAAAAATACAGATTTCTGCTTGTCTGTGTTGATACTTTATAATTTCCATATTTGGAAGTCATTTGATTTAGCTGAGGACAGTGTTATTTGGGAGGGAGAAACACCAACTGCTTTTTGAAGGCTCACCTACTATGTCAACACAGACATGATCAAAAGGGATGGTGATGACCCACACTGCATAGATGAGTGGAAATGGAGGAGTAGGGTTCAATCCTCATGACTTCAAACTAAGCCAAACTGAGCCAGAAATCTCTCAGGCATATTCAACAAAGCATTTGTGAGCCAGTGCTGTCCCATAGGGCAGAGTTATGTGAGCTTATGCACACTAAATGTAGTGTCTAGGGGACTATAATCATATGATTACTTTGGTAATTGGAACAAGCTTTATTTCACTGCTGAAGATACCCTGGCCCTAGATCAAGAGAGCTTGTCAATGGATTATGAGGGAGAATGGAATGCGGTGGAAGTCTTCAGCTAACATTTTAAAACTAACTCTAAATTAAAAGCACTTGTGATGTGCCTTAATACTGGTATTTGTTCTTGGATTAATTCTTTATTGCAGTTCTAACCAAGTAGCCAAAGTGAGTGCTGTAAACATGTATCTGTACCAGAGTTCCATGCATATGCTGTATGTTAGATTTATTGTGTCTGTTCATTTTTCATTGCATCCATTCAGTCTCAGGAACCAAATTAACACTGAATGGATATCTATTCGTCCATTAACTATGCTACACACTATGTTATCATTCCATAAGCAGATCAAACAAAGGTTTAAGTCGATATTATTCTCTTTTCTGATATTTTTTCCATCATGAGCACTAACTGGATACTTCTTAAGATATTAAAATTTGTATCATCTTGATTATTACCATGATGATGATCAATTTTTGTTCATCTTTTTGTATATAGAAATGGGAGATTTGGGGTTCTAGTCTTGAGTAGTTTAATAGTAGAAAGAAGGCAGATATACAGATAACATTACTTGGTAGCTCCCCAAAATACTTTTATTTAAATTTCTTATTTATTTGTCTAGAAAAGCTATAAATATTAAGCAAGGTGGTTTGGTTCTTTCACTCCTAATTGTGAAATATGTTTTAGGCAATATTTTGAATAAAATCAAAGATATTAGAGCACAAGGTCAGTAAATTATGACCCTCTGTCCAAATCCAGGTCACAGCTTGTTTTTGTTAATAAAATTTAATTGGAACACAGCCACACTCACTTTCTCATGCATTGTATGACTGCTTTCAAAGTAAAACAGCAGGGTTGAATATTTGCAACAGAAACCTTGGGTTTGCAAAGCCTAAAATGTTTACCATCTGAACTTTTACAGAAGAAATTTGTGAACTCCTATTTATAGGAAAAGGAAGAGTGCATGCCAGTCAAGAGTAGTTCTACGTATATCAAACATGACAGCATTCAGACAGTCCAGGAACATATTGTAGAGGGTTTGAGGGTAATTCCTAGGAACATTGATTTGAGTAATAGTTGGTATCTACAGTAACCTTTTGAGGTGGAAAACAAAGCCCCAATGATTCTTGACTTCTGGATAGGACCAGTCAGAGAATCCAAAAGTTGAGAGGTAATAAGCAATTTCAGATGGAATTTGCTGAATACAAACAACAATTACAAATCTTGTATTTGTTCATTTTCAGTTACTATTTATAAATAATATATAAATCTGTTTTATGTTTTACTTTTGTTTATGTTTTTAAAACATAATTATGTTTTAATTTTTGGTATTTATTTTTTGACTTTTGGAAATTATGTTTTACTTTCGGTACTTTCAATTTCATGTCTCAGTAGCATTATCAGATGGAAGGGAAGCTTAGACTGGAAAATAGCATTCCATGCATTTAGAAGGGTCTGTAGTCTTAGTAGAGCTTATTATTAAAAAAAAAAAAAAAGAGTATTATTCTTTTATTTCTAACTTGCTGATTTTTTTCCCCTAAGAATGGATAATGAATTTATCAAATATTTTTCCTATGTCTATTGAAATGATTGAATGATTTTCTACTATCTAGTAATGTGGTAAGTTATACTGATTAACTTCTATATGTGAAATCAATATTGCTTTCCTGGACTAAGCCCTACATGTTCCTGCTAGTTGAGCTTTTATACATTACTATATTCTGTTTTTACATTTTAATTTTATACATTACTATATTCTGTTTAAAATTTGAATCTATTTTCACAAAAGATATTGCTCCATAGTTTTTATTTTCTTATAATATCTTTTGTTTTGGTTAATGAATTGATAAGCATTCTCTTCTCCTCTACTTTCAGCAAGAGTTGATTGGTTGTATTTTGTTCTTAAATAATTGGCAGAATTTTCCAATATGACACTCTTCCTACTAGTTTTCTCCATGAGAAGATTTTGAATTACAGATTTAATTTCTTTCATTTGGTTCTTTCATCTCAGCTTTGCTAATATATATCTACCAAGAAAATTTTCCATTTCATCCAAGTGGTTGAATTTTTCGGCATTGAATTATATGTGATATTATTTGCTATCCTAATATCTATAGTATCTGTACTGATGTCCTTCATTTCAGTCCTGATATTGGTAATTTGTATCTTCTTTCTTTTTCTTGAAACTGAAATTTTTGAATTTCACTGATTTTCCCCCCCAGAAACTCAGTTTTAATTCCAGAAAAATAAAAGACCCAATCAAAAAATGGGCCAAAGAACTAAATAGACATTTCTCCAAAGAAGACATATGGATGGCTAACAAACACATGAAAAGATGCTCAACATCACTCATTATCAGAGAAATACAAATCAAGACCACAATGAGATACCACTTCACACCAGTCAGAATGGCTGCGATCCAAAAGTCTGCAAGCAATAAATGCTGGAGAGGGTGTGGAGAAAAGGGAACCCTTTTACACTGTTGGTGGGAATGCAAACTAGTACAGCCACTATGGAGAACAGTGTGGAGATTCCTTAAGAAATTGCAAATAGAACTGCCTTATGACCCAGCAATCCCACTGCTGGGCATACACACTGAGGAAACCAGAATAGAAAGAGACACATGTACCCCAATGTTCATAATTAGAATGGCTCCTTAAACAGCGTTTTCCCTCCAGCACAGCATCCCTATGTCTAAACTTAGGTGCACTGGCAAAGGAAAAGATACTGTAACATAACACGGCAAGTCTGAAGATGTTCTGTTTAATAAACCAGGAGAAATTTCCCTTGATTTACTAGGTTTTATAAAGAAAAAAGAAGATATTTTTCATTAAAAAAAAAAAAAAAGAATTGCATGAGGTTGAAGACTAAAATGGGCCTTTTCCCTTTGGGCCTGTCTTTTTCCTTACTAGTGGAGGAGAAAAAAGTAATTTTTAAAATCTCTGTATAAATAAATTTTACCCTAGCCATGTTGGTTGATTTAAAAAAAAAAAAGGAAGTATGGAAAGTTTAGCCTTAATTTCTCAAATTTGTCTTGTAATAGATGGTAAAAATAGAATACAATTTGGAGATGAAATGTAAAATCTTGTAAAGAACTTTTAATTTATCATTTTAAGATTGCTGATTCACTTATTAAACAGAAATATTTATGCTACAGAATACAACACAATACAGCTAGAGAATACACAAATATGTGTTAAACTCCACTTATTTTACGTGTATATCCCAAAGTACCGATTAAATGTTAACCTAAGAAGAATTAGATTGAGAGGTAGATGCACTGAAAAATACAGATTTCTGCTTGTCTGTGTTGATACTTTATAATTTCCATATTTGGAAGTCATTTGATTTAGCTGAGGACAGTGTTATTTGGGAGGGAGAAACACCAACTGCTTTTTGAAGGCTCACCTACTATGTCAACACAGACATGATCAAAAGGGATGGTGATGACCCACACTGCATAGATGAGTGGAAATGGAGGAGTAGGGTTCAATCCTCATGACTTCAAACTAAGCCAAACTGAGCCAGAAATCTCTCAGGCATATTCAACAAAGCATTTGTGAGCCAGTGCTGTCCCATAGGGCAGAGTTATGTGAGCTTATGCACACTAAATGTAGTGTCTAGGGGACTATAATCATATGATTACTTTGGTAATTGGAACAAGCTTTATTTCACTGCTGAAGATACCCTGGCCCTAGATCAAGAGAGCTTGTCAATGGATTATGAGGGAGAATGGAATGCGGTGGAAGTCTTCAGCTAACATTTTAAAACTAACTCTAAATTAAAAGCACTTGTGATGTGCCTTAATACTGGTATTTGTTCTTGGATTAATTCTTTATTGCAGTTCTAACCAAGTAGCCAAAGTGAGTGCTGTAAACATGTATCTGTACCAGAGTTCCATGCATATGCTGTATGTTAGATTTATTGTGTCTGTTCATTTTTCATTGCATCCATTCAGTCTCAGGAACCAAATTAACACTGAATGGATATCTATTCGTCCATTAACTATGCTACACACTATGTTATCATTCCATAAGCAGATCAAACAAAGGTTTAAGTCGATATTATTCTCTTTTCTGATATTTTTTCCATCATGAGCACTAACTGGATACTTCTTAAGATATTAAAATTTGTATCATCTTGATTATTACCATGATGATGATCAATTTTTGTTCATCTTTTTGTATATAGAAATGGGAGATTTGGGGTTCTAGTCTTGAGTAGTTTAATAGTAGAAAGAAGGCAGATATACAGATAACATTACTTGGTAGCTCCCCAAAATACTTTTATTTAAATTTCTTATTTATTTGTCTAGAAAAGCTATAAATATTAAGCAAGGTGGTTTGGTTCTTTCACTCCTAATTGTGAAATATGTTTTAGGCAATATTTTGAATAAAATCAAAGATATTAGAGCACAAGGTCAGTAAATTATGACCCTCTGTCCAAATCCAGGTCACAGCTTGTTTTTGTCAATAAAATTTAACTGGAACACAGCCACACTCACTTTCTCATGCATTGTATGACTGCTTTCAAAGTAAAACAGCAGGGTTGAATATTTGCAACAGAAACCTTGGGTTTGCAAAGCCTAAAATGTTTACCATCTGAACTTTTACAGAAGAAATTTGTGAACTCCTATTTATAGGAAAAGGAAGAGTGCATGCCAGTCAAGAGTAGTTCTACGTATATCAAACATGACAGCATTCAGACAGTCCAGCAACATATTGTAGAGGGTTTGAGGGTAATTCCTAGGAACATTGATTTGAGTAATAGTTGGTATCTACAGTAACCTTTTGAGGTGGAAAACAAAGCCCCAATGATTCTTGACTTCTGGATAGGACCAGTCAGAGAATCCAAAAGTTGAGAGGTAATAAGCAATTTCAGATGGAATTTGCTGAATACAAACAACAATTACAAATCTTGTATTTGTTCATTTTCAGTTACTATTTATAAATAATATATAAATCTGTTTTATGTTTTACTTTTGTTTATGTTTTTAAAACATAATTATGTTTTAATTTTTGGTATTTATTTTTTGACTTTTGGAAATTATGTTTTACTTTCGGTACTTTCAATTTCATGTCTCAGTAGCATTATCAGATGGAAGGGAAGCTTAGACTGGAAAATAGCATTCCATGCATTTAGAAGGGTCTGTAGTCTTAGTAGAGCTTATTATTAAAAAAAAAAAAAAAGAGTATTATTCTTTTATTTCTAACTTGCTGATTTTTTTCCCCTAAGAATGGATAATGAATTTATCAAATATTTTTCCTATGTCTATTGAAATGATTGAATGATTTTCTACTATCTATTAATGTGGTAAGTTATACTGATTAACTTCTATATGTGAAATCAATATTGCTTTCCTGGACCAGGCCCTACATGTTCCTGCTAGTTGAGCTTTTATACATTACTATATTCTGTTTTTACATTTTAATTTTATACATTACTATATTCTGTTTAAAATTTGAATCTATTTTCACAAAAGATATTGCTCCATAGTTTTTATTTTCTTATAATATCTTTTGTTTTGGTTAATGAATTGATAAGCATTCTCTTCTCCTCTACTTTCAGCAAGAGTTGATTGGTTGTATTTTGTTCTTAAATAATTGGCAGAATTTTCCAATATGACACTCTTCCTACTAGTTTTCTCCATGAGAAGATTTTGAATTACAGATTTAATTTCTTTCATTTGGTTCTTTCATCTCAGCTTTGCTAATATATATCTACCAAGAAAATTTTCCATTTCATCCAAGTGGTTGAATTTTTCAGCATTGAATTATATGTGATATTATTTGCTATCCTAATATCTATAGTATCTGTACTGATGTCCTTCATTTCAGTCCTGATATTGGTAATTTGTATCTTCTTTCTTTTTCTTGAAACTGAAATTTTTGAATTTCACTGATTTTCCCCCCCAGAAACTCAGTTTTAAAAAGTTCCGTTTCATTAATTTTCCTTAAATTAATTAATTTGTTTTAATTGGAGACTAATTACAATAATGTGGTGGGTTTTGCCATATATCAACATGAATCAGCCACAGGTGCACATTTGTGCTTATCTTTATTCTTTCTTTCTTCTACTTACTTTGAGTTTAACTTTCTCCTTTTATTTTTATTTTTTAATTTTTAGTAGATTCACAGTGTTGTGTTAAATTCAGGTGTACAACAGTTCAGTTCAGTTCAGTTCAGTCGCTCAGTTGTGTCCGACTCTTTGCGACCCCATGGACTGCAGAGCTTGGTCAAATTCACGTCCGTGAGTCAGTGATGCCATCCAACAATCTCATTCTCTGTCCTCTACCATATTGTTTTTGTTTTCTAATTCTTTAATTTGTTTTCCATTTATTTTTCTCTTTTCTTACTTTTTACATAGTGATTGAATATTTGAAATGGAATATGCCACCTTGTTTTCACTATTGGCTTAGTAGCTATACTACTTTGTTCAATAAATTACATTCTCTTTAATTATATTTACAAAAATTTATAAATTAGAAAAAATATTTAGTTATTTGAAATTTCTGACACTCTTTATGTTTTTCACTTTCAAATTTATATTATTTCCCTCATGCCTGATGAAATTCCTTCAGTGCTTCTTATTATACAGGTCTGCTAATAATGACATTTCTTTTTTTTTTTTTTGTCTAAATATACTTTAAATAATACATCTGCTAAATGTAGGATTCTAGATAGATTTTTATTTCTTTCAGTCTTTTGAAAGACATTGGTCCACTGTTTTCTCATCTGTACTCTTCTGATTAGAAACTAATGATCATTTGAATCATTTGCTCCATCATCCCATATAATCTATCATTATACTCACTGATTTCAAGGTTTTACATTTATCTTCAGTTTTCAGCAGCTTGATTATGATATACCTAGGGTAAATATTTCTTTATATTTATCCATTTGCATTTTCCTGATTTTTTGAATCTATAAATTTACTTCTTTACCAAATTTGAGAACATTTGGACATTATTTTTTTCAATATTGCTTCTACCTCATTATTTCTCTCCTTTCCTCCTGGGACTACAGTACACGGAAGTTAGCTCTTAACATTGTCAAACAGGTCCCAGACACAGACACACACACATACACACATACACACACTTCCCCTCTCTGTTCTTCAGAGAGCAATTACTCAATTCATTTTAAGTTAACTTGTGTTTTTTCTTGTTCATCTCCATTCTGCTGTTAAATCAACCAACACAGTGAACTTCTAAATTTCAGATATTTTATTTCTAGAATTTTCTTTTGATTCTTTTTATAACTTCCATTTCTCTCCTAAACTTATTTTTTCACCCATTATAGTATTTTTTCTTTTTCTTAGCATAATTATTATAGTTGCTTTACAGTACCTGTCTAATAATTCTACCTTGGGGGCTATCTCTTTTGATCTTCTTTTCCCTTGGAAAGAAGTCACGGTTTCCTGTTATTCCATATGTTGAGTAACTTTGGCGTGGGTCCTTGGGATTGTTGATATTATGTTGTGGAAACTCTGGATTCTACTATATTAGTTCAAGAACAGTTTATTTTATTTTTTGCTTTTGGAGGCAATTACCTTCATTGGGACTCAGACTGCAAATTAAGCCTTTTGGATAGCTCAATTCTTTTCTTCTTATTTAAAACACTTAAAGTAAGCTTCATACATTCATGGTTCATGGGTACCCAGAGATTTTGGCAAAGTGGAGGCATAGAGTTTGTCACTCTCTCTCTATGGTCTCTTTTTCTGGATGCAACCTCACTTGCTAGCAGACTATCCAGGCCTGAAAGATGGTGTGTTTTCTACTGAGTTTTAGCCACTTCACTTGGTGCCAAGTATAGCTTGCTTTCAAGCTAAATGCTGTATAAAAAAATTTCTTTTTGTGAAAGTTCCAGAGTATGCCTGCTGTTTTGCACAATCCAGTTCTTTCAAGTAATTTCTTTTGCAGTTTCTCCAGAGTATACGGTTATTATCTGCAGAAAAGTCAACCTAATAAGAACATATTTGTTGATGCCAGAAGCAAAACTACTCCTATGCATGTCAGGGCTGGTACTCAGTAACCCACATTGGGACCCCTATGCAGACCTTTCTTCATACTGCCTACTTTCAGAAACTTTGTCCCAAAATTTTCAGCTGCTTCAGCTTTCATAGTTTTGATCTTCACCTCCTCAAAACAGGGTAAGTAAGTAAGTAAAGTCACTCAGTCATGTCCGACTCTTTGTGACCCCATGGACTGCAGCCCACCAAGCTTCTCAGTCCATGGGATTCTCCAAGTAAGAATACTGGAGTGGGTTGCCATTTCCTTCTCCAATATACAGGGAGGCCAACTGAATTCTCACTGCATTCTCACACCTTGTTTTTATGTTTCAGTAACTGGCCCCAGGCAGAAAGGCAATATAAATGTAAAGCTCAACTACATTTCTTACTCTCTTGCTGCTGCTAAATTGCTTCAGTCGTATCTGACTCTGTACAACCCTATAGACCGCAGCCCATCAGGCTCCACTGTCCCTGGGATTCTCCAGACAAGAACACTGGAGTGGGTTGCCATTTCCTTCTCCAATGCATGGAAGTGAAAAGTGAAAGTGAAGTCACTCAGTCGTGTCCAACTCTTAGCGACCCCGTGGACTGCAGCCTACCAGGCTCCTCTGTCCAGGGGATTCTCCAGGCAAGAATACTGGAGTGGGGCGCCATTGCCTTATTCTCTTAGAAATACCAATTCTGCATTTTCTGTTTTCCCATGTGAGAAAGCAGTTTTTTTTCATATATTTTGCCCAGTTATTTACAGCAAGAAGTTAAACTCAATTTTTGATATTTCATCATGACTAGGAGAAGTTCTAAGTTCTGTGTTTTTTGAACGTTTGGAAAATAAATAAAAGAGACAATAAAATCATTCTAAAACCTAAGCAACAGTGGACAGTTGCTGTTAATATATAGGCATATTTCCTTGGAGTTTGTGCAGTTTATTTCTTGACTTTTTAAAGATTATAACACTATAAGCATATGTGTGTATGTATAGTATATGTATATATAAACAATGTAACTATAAATAATACAACTATTGTGTATAATATAATTTAAATATGTACATTTGTATAATATATATAAAGTTTTAAACAGTTAATAAGGGATCATTTACAGATCCTATTTAGAAGACAATAGGTCCAGGGTATGGTAACAACTAATATTTGCTCCTAGGTGGTTTATTGGTCTCTTTTAATTAAGTAAAATTACTCAAGTCATTTAGTATGACTTTTGACCACGCAAAAAATATTTACTCAAGATACTTGACAAAGTTTTATTCTGCATAGCTCTGTTTTATGGAGATAGGTAAGGAAAGTTTCTCTTGGCAAAATGTCTCATGTGAATAGTTTAGATACTTTTTATAAGTGCTAAATAAAAATAGTGGAAATATTGTATTTTATTATTACCAAGAAGTAACAGGAGATTCCAGGGGAACTCTGGGATAAACTGTTTGATAGTAGACACAGTACCTGGACTTGTCAAAGGAGCGGAATCAAAGGGAAAGTTAGGAGAGAATGCTGTAGCATGAACTTTCCTCCAGGGCTACAGAATCTAGCCAGCAATACAGAGGCCAACTGAAGTAGACTGGGGTTCAAAATACATTGCAGGAGAGCTTTCTCTTTGTCCCTCAATTGCTCGTTTATCTTCTGCATTTTTTATTTTCACTCCTTCCTGTTTGTGATAATGTATTTTAATTTTCTTTCTCCTTTCATTTCCTTTTCTCTGTCTTTTTAAATATCATCTTGTTTAGTTATGGCCTCAACAATTTTTTTCTCTTATGACTTTCTGCATCTCTTAAAGGAAAATGTCTTCTTATATTTTAAAGAGAAAACCATGAAATTTAATAAAAATTTTGTTCTGCTTCGGTAGTATGTTTTTTTCAGAGGTTTATTCTTCTGTTCAGAATCCTGAGAAAGTTATCCTTTCACTTGTGTTGTTTTCCCATGAATCACATGTTATCATCCTTCTGTTTACCTCTCCTTAAACAAGGAAAGGGGTTCCCTCCTAGCTTAGTTGATAAAGAATACACCTGCAATGTGGGAGTCCCTGGTTCGATTTCCTGAGTCAGGAAGATTTGCTGGAGAAGGGATAGGCTACCCACTCCAGTATTCTTGGGCTTCCCTCATAACTCAGTTGGTAAAGAATCCACCTGCAATGCAGGAATCCCCAGTTCAATTCTTGGGTCAGGAAAATCACTGGAGAAGGGATAGGTTGCTGCTGCTGCTACTGATAAGTCACTTCAGTCCTGTCCGATTCTGTGTGACCCCATAGGCAGCAGCCCACAAGGCTCCCCTGTCCCTGGGATTCTCCAGGCAAGAACACTGGAGTGGGTTGCCATTTCCTTCTCCAATGCATGAAAGTGAAAAGTGAAAGTGAAGTCGCTCAGTCGTGTCCGAGTCTTCGTGACCTTATGGACTGCAGCCCACCAGGCTCCTCCATCCATGGGATTTTCCAGTCAAGAGTACTGGAGTGGGGTCCCATCGCCTTCTCCGAGGGATAGGTTACCCCACTCCTGTATTCTGGCCTGGAGAATTCCATGGAATGTATAGTCCATGGGGGTAGCAAAGAGTCGGACACAAAAACTATATTCCAATCTAGTGGTTGCCAACAAATCTACATCAATGAACAGACTACAGGGAGGACTAAAGGCATTATTTAATTGTGTTTTGGTGAACAGATTTGCTTTATTTCAGTTCTACTACATAAACCATCCACAGATTATAATTTTCTCTTCAATTTCCTTGGTCTGAAAATTCGAGGAAATTCTGCCCATATTGTGACTGTTACTGTGAGATTTTTTCCCCCTTTTTTGGTGTCTGCATTCTTAATTTTCATAGGGGTTGAAAGTGCTATGTTAGGGCTTATTGGCTGCATGCCATTTTGAGTCAGAAATTCTGACAGATGTATGAAAACATTTGCTTATCTTGAATTAGAGTTGTAATAATTTCATCAGTATTTCTTACAATTTAACTTATATTCAGAACTCTTTCTTAAAATACAAAAAACATAATAATATAACAGATTTATGCTCATCAACTGAAACTGACATTTATTAACATTCTGCCATATTTTTAAATGAATTTTAAAGTAAATAAAACAAAGATGAAGATGAGGTTACTTATGCTCCCCATATCCATTTCCATTCCCTTCCATCCTCATCATATGCAGCCAGTTACACTTTAATCCAAATGGAATTCTCCAGGCAAGAATACTGGAGTGGGTAGCCATTCTATTCTCCAGGGGATCTTCCTGACCCAGGAGTTGAAGCTGCCTACATTACAGGCAAATTCTTTACCATCTGTGCTACCAGAAAGCCCCTCATACATGTGTATACAAACACATATATACAAGGACAATATATAATATTATTTTGTGTATATTATTATTAATATGATTTTTACATGCTGTATATTCTTCCAACTGCATTTCCCCCCTCAAATTTATGGTTTGAGATCTAGCCATTTTGATACACTCATATCTGCTTGATTTCCTTTACTTATTTCATAATATTCCTTTCTTTGTATATACTCATATTTGTCGACTCCCTGATTGCTTCCCATCTTAAAATATTACAACAATGCTATAATAAACATTATTGCTTGTGTTTTCTTGCGTGCATGTGCAATAATATTTTTAGGTTACAATCTTAGAAGTGGAATTTTGGAAATAATAAAGTTTGTGCATTTAATACTACAAGACATTATCAGTTTTTTTTTTTTTCTTTCACACTTTTGAACTACTTTTTATACCTACCCCTAAGGCATGAAATTCTCTCTTCTTCTAAATCTTTGTCAAGAGTTGATAAAATCAGACATTTAATTTTTGCCAATATGATGAATCCAAAAAAAAGACTTAATTGCAATACTTTTACCTTCACATGTGCGTGCCTCTGTATTTGGTAAACTCATGTAACTTAAGTACCTAAAATAGTACCTGAGCTCAGTGAAAACTCAATAAATGTTTTGTTTTAGTATATTTACTGTCACACAAGTGTATGTTCCTCGATTTTTTGTCTCGTCACAAAAAGATTTGGAGTGACGGACGTTTAAGCCCCCTCGGCATGTCACAGCTCTCAGGTCTTGGATAGACCATGTTATAGCTCTTAGACAAATCAGTGTTACAGCTCAGTGTTACAGCTCTGTTTTATTTAGAAGATAGCAGGAAAATCCGTCTTCAAGGTGTGAGGGCATGTCGATCTAAAGACACAAGGAGAAGAGCGCCCCAGCGCGTGGGGGAGAGAGAGAGAGAGCTGGCTCTGGCTCCTCTGTTTATATGTTTATCTCTCCCTGGGCCTGTCCTGTGTAAATTGGGCCAGCCAGGAGTGTTGTTTGTTTTACCTGAGGTCCTCACTCCGGTCCTCGGACCTTTTGTTTCATTTTCGCGGGCTTTTCCCGTCCTTGTCTTGTAGCCACCGCCATTTTGGACTCCTTTTCCCTGTTCTACCTATCTAACATTTACTAATGAGCTTGAGCATCTTCTCATATTTATTTACCATTCAGATTTCCTTTTTGTATATTGCCTGGCTTATTTCCTTCATCCATTTTTGTACTGAATTGTGTGTCTTTTTCTTATAGATTTGTGGGGCTCTTCATATATTCCAGCTACTGATTTCTTCCTTTATATCTTACAAACATCTTTATTCTATTTTGCCTATGTTTGTTTTTTCAATTTAACATATTTTACTTTTAGAACAGTTTTAAGTTTAAGGAAAAATAAATGAAAAGTAGAGCGTTTTCATATACTCCCTTCTCTCCACCCCCCCACAAAAGGTGCCCTTATCATTGATATCTTGCATTAATGTGGTACCCTTATTATAGTTGATAAGCCAGTATAGATATATTTTCATTAACTGAAGTCCATAGTTTACACTAGAGTTTGCTCTTTGCCTTGTACATTCTATGGATTTCAAAAAATGTATAATGATATGCATTCACCTTTACAGCTTCATACACAATAGTTTCACTACCCTGAAAACTTGCTCCACTGATTCAGCCCTCCCTACATCCTCCCAAATTCCTGGAAAACACTAATCTTTTTGCTGTCTTCATAGTTTTACTTTTTTCCAGAATGTCATATAGTTGGAATCAAACAGTATGTAGGCTTTTCAAATTGGCCTTTTTCACTTAGCAATATACATTTAAGTTTCCTGCATGTCTTTCTGTGGGTTTTAGCTCATTTCTTTTATTAATGAATAATTTGCCATTATATACATATATCAGAGCTTATTTAAACATTCATCTATTGAAGGACATCTTGGTTGCTTTCAAATTTTGGCAACTATGAATAAAGCATTAATTTGGCAATAGTGAATAAAACATATGTGTATGGGTTTTTCTGTGAACGTAATTTTTCAATTCATTTGGGTAAATACCAAGGACAATTGCTGAATCATTAGGTAAGAATATATTTAGTTTTGTAAGAAGCTTTAACTGTCTTTTGAAATTGCTGTATATTCTTTATCTTTTAATTCTAACCATGGTGCAAAAGTTTGAAATTTTGATTTAGTCAAATGCATCAATTTTATGGTTAATAAATTCCTACTATAAAATCATAAAAACATTCTGTGCAATTTCTGTGGCTAATAGTGTTAAATTTTAATTTTACATTAATTCCTTAGTCTGGTATTCTCAGCCTTCTACATTCTGTCCCCAATCTAATATTTGCTCTTATCTTCAAAATAATCTGCATATTCAGGCCAAACAGGTATGCCTAGTGACTGCAACATGAGTCATGAGCAGTCTCACGTCTATGATTTGATAATGCTGATTCTTCTTCCTTCTTCTTCTTCTTCTTCTTCTTTCTCTTTGTCTAAGTTCAAGTTCAAGTTCTATTCCTCCTTCAAACATGAACTAAGTTCAACTTCTGACTTCCCTTTGTTTGTTCTTAAGACCCTTTTCATATTTTCCAGATCCAGCAAGCAACAGTCACATTTTGGTCACAATTTGGTCAGTTTATTTACCAGTTTAAATGTCAGAAATAACCTGTTATGGAGAAAAATACAGCATCCTGGGGCTTTCTATAATATTTTATTTGCTTATGTATTGTAGGAACTCTTGATGTTTCATGCTTATCCCAATTTATTCCTTCATTATAAATCATGTGATGTTCTGTCTATCTTGGAAAAGCAAAGTCCTCATTTTATTTCTTACTAAAAATTCATGCCTGGTTCAGACATTTATAAGATGAAATAATAATGCTTTGTGGTTGCAAAACATCTTCCATCTAATACTAATCACTCACAGTGTTCAGTTGGTAGGTGATTCAAACATCTATATTTATCTATATAGATAGAAATATATATTATTCTTTATTATTTCCCAAATCAATGATATTTCACCCATACTGTGAGAAGCTACAGCCCAGATGAACCACACTAGAACAGTCAGTATTCCTATTCCAGAGAAACTATATTCTAAGCCTGGGTGTGATATACTTTTTTTTTTACAGTATTAGTATCAGTTTATTTTTTATTTTATTATTATTATTTTTTTTTTTTACTTTACAATATTGTATTGGTTTCGGCATACATCAACATGAATCCACCATGGGTGTACACGTGTTCCCAATCCTGAACCCCCCTCACACATATCTCCACGTACCATCCCTCTGGGTCATCCCAGTGCACCAGCCCCAAGCATCCTGTATCCTGCATTGAACCTACACTGGCGATTTGTATCTTACCTGATAGTATACATGTTTCAATGCCATTCTTCCAAATCATCCCACCCTCACCCTCTCCCACAGAGTCTAAAAGTCCATTCTATACATCTGTGTGTCTCTTTTGCTGTCTCACATAGAGGGTTATCATTACCATCTTTCTAAATTCCATATATATGTGTCAGTATACTGTATTGGTGTTTTTCTTTCTGGCTTACTTCACTCTGTATAATCGGCTCCAGTTTCATCCATCTTATTAGAACTGATTCAAATATATTCTTTTTAATGGCTAAGTAATAGTCCATTGTGTATATGTACCACTGCTTTCTTATCCATTCATCTGATGATGGACATCTAGGTTGTTTCCATGTCCTGGCTATGATAAACAGTGCTGCAATGAACATTGGGGTACATGTGTCTCTTTCTATTCTGGTTTCCTTGGTGTGTATGCCCAGCAGTGGGATTGCTGGGTCATAAGGCAGTTCTATTTGCAATTTCTTAAGGAATCTCCACACTGTTCTCCATAGTGGCTGTACTAGTTTGCATTCCCACCAACAGTGTAAGAGTGTTCCCTTTTCTCCACACCCTCTCCAGCATTTATTGCTTGCAGACTTTTGGATCGCAGCCATTCTGACTGGTGTGAAGTGGTATCTCATTGTGGTCTTGATTTGCATTTCTCTGATAATGAGTGACGTTGAGCATCTTTTCATGTGTTTGTTAGCCATCCATATGTCTTCTTTGGAGAAATGTCTATTTAGTTAGATCTGATCTGTTCACATATCCCAACAAATTTCCTAACCAAGTTCCAGCCTTCAGACTTTTCCCACCACAATTTCCCACACCCAGATTTTGCCTTCCACCAGAAAGATTGAAGAAATATAAAGCCATGCTATCTATTAAGTGTTTATCTGGGTGGAGAAAAAAATGATTCAATAATATCAGTATGCTTGGTATTCAACTAATTTTCCTAGCTGTGATAGGTTTTTTCTACAGAAATGTACCATCGTAAAAATTTTACAAATATTTATCAAAACCATTCTGTCATGTCTAAAACAAAAAGAATGGTGATCTACCCCCACCCACTGCCCCTTCATCAACAGAATGTTAAGGGCCTGGGTAAACTATGAAGTATAAAAGATCATATTCCTTAAAAGTTGGACACATTCTTTGAAATAATAAGAAACTTTTGTGAAAACATAAAATTGGCCACAGTCAGGATGACATGAATGACACCATTCACCAAGATAAAAAACTTGAAATATCACAAAGCAGACTCTCTCCATTCTCCAAGTTTTGCTGTTACTCTATTATTTTCCTCTTGAAAAATGCATGCCTGATGATGATGATAATGATGCTTTTTAGAGAGGGAGGTCGCAAGGGTTATAAATATTTATTAATATTAAATTATGCTTTATATTGATAGAATTATTGCATCATTGACTCTTTTGCTTATTTTTTCAAAGTTTTTATTTTAGTTATTAAAATTAAAAAAAAAATCTCATAGACAGAATACCATTGAGTTAACTTGTATACCTGTATTGGGACCCAAAGTGGAGAGTGTGGAGGATGAACTGTTTATAAAGTCAAAATTATCCTAAGTCTCTCATTCCGATCCCAAAGAAAGACAATGCCAAAGAATGTTCAGACTACCACACAATTGCACTCATCTCTCATGCTAGCAAAGTAATGCTCAAAATTCTCCAAGCCAAGCTTCAACAGTACACGAACTGTGAACTTCCAGATGTTCAAGCTAGATTTAGAAAAGGCAGAGGAATCAGAGGTCAAATTGCCAACATCTGTTGGATCATCAAAAAAGCAAGAGAGTTCCAGAAAAACATCTACTTCTGCCTTATTGACTATGCCAAAGCCTTTGAGTGTATGGATCACAACAAACTGTGGAAAATTATTAAAGTGATGGAAATACCAGACCACCTGACTTGCCTCCTGAGAAATCTGTATGCAGGTTAAGAAGCAAAAGTTAGAACTTGACATGGAACAACAGACTGGTTCCAAATTGGGAAAGGAGTATGTCAAGGCTGAACATTGTCACCCTGCTTATTTGACTTATATGCAGAATACATCATGAGAAACACCGGGCTAGATGAAGCACAAGCTAGAATAAAGATTGCCAGGAGAAATATCAGTAACCACAGATATGCAGATGACACCACACTTATAGCAGAAAGTGAAGAAGAACTAAAGAGTCTCTTGATGAAAATGAAAGATGAGAGTGAAAAAATTTGCTTAAAACTCAACATTCAGGGGAATTCAGAAGATGGCAGAGGAATAGAATGGGGAGACCACTTTCTCCCCTACAAATTCATCAAAAGAACATTTCAACGCTGAGTAAATTCTACAAAACAACTTCTGAATGCTGGCAGAGGACATCAGGCACCCAGAAAAGCAGATCATTGTCTTCAAAAACAGACCCTATTTTTAAAGCAATTGCTGTATACATATTTTTATGTGGTGGTTGTTGTTGTTTTTTAATAATTCCCATGACTTTGGTTTTTGTTGTTCTTCTTGTTCTTCTTTTCTTTAATATTGTATTTTTGAGAATCCAACCTCTACTCTAGATTTTTAATCTTTGCTTTTTGATATTTGTTGTCAATTTTGTACGTTTAAAAACCCAATCTTCATTACCCAAGTTTACCTGAGAGTGAGATTACTGGCTTGACCACTCTCTCCTCCTTTGGACTCTCCTTTTTCTCCAACAGGTGGCCTCTGTCCCTTCCCTCCCCCTTTCTCTACCCAACTCTGTGAATCTCTGTGTGTTCCAGACAGTGGAGATGACTTAGGGAGCTGGTTACTGGCTGGATCTGTCTCTCTCCTTTTCATTTCCCTCTTTTATCCTCCTGGCCACCTCTGTCTATTTCCTCCCTCTCCTCTTTCCTGTATAACTCCGTGAACATCTCTGAGCGGTCCAGACTGAGGAGCGCACATAAGGAAGTGATTACTGGCTAGCTTGCTCTCTCCTCTTTTGATCCCACCTCATCTCATTCCAGTCACCTCTAACTACCCCCTCCCTCTTCTCTTCTCCATGTAACTCAGTGAACCTCTCTGGGTGTCCTTCAATGTGGAGAAATTTTTCATCTTTAACCTAGATATTTTATCATTGGTGCTGTATAGATGGAGAAGTTTTGAGGCTACTGTAAAAATAAAACTGAAAACCAGAAGCAAGAGGCTTAAGTCCAAATCCTGAGAACATCAGAGAGCTCCTGAATCCAGGGAACATTAATCGATAGGAGCTCATCAAACGCCTCCATACCTACACTAAAACCAAGCACCACCCAAGGGCCAACAAGTTCCAGAGTAAGACATACCATGCAAATTCTCCAGCAACACAGGAACACAGCCCTGAGCTTCAATATACAGGCAGCTCAAGTTACTCCAAAACCATAGACGTCTCATAACTCATTACTGGACACTACATTGCACTCCAGAGAGAAGAATTCCAGCTCTACCCACCAGAACTCCAACACAAGCTTCCCTAACCAAGAAACCTTGACAAGCCACTGNCGCTCCTCACTTTCCCCAATTACTTGGAGCTTTCATAACTTGCCCTCCAGAGCAGTCCTGCCTCTGTTGATTTGTGTCATCCTCGTCCTCTTCCTTCCTGCTATTTTTCTGGTTTCCTTTCCTAATCACCTCTGAGTCACACACCTGCCCTCACGTCCCTCTGCTGTCATCCCACCTGTTTTCCTGTGGGAGGTCAGCTGCGCTGGCTGCAAAGAATCTTCTCTAGAGCAGCCATGTGCCCTGTCTCTTATACACATCTAGATGTGTATAAGAGACAGGAGTAAGACATACCATGCAAATTCTCCAGCAACACAGGAACACAGCCCTGAGCTTCAATATACAGGCAGCTCAAGTTACTCCAAAACCATAGACGTCTCATAACTCATTACTGGACACTACATTGCACTCCAGAGAGAAGAATTCCAGCTCTACCCACCAGAACTCCAACACAAGCTTCCCTAACCAAGAAACCTTGACAAGCCACTGCAACCCCACCCACAGAGAAGAAACTCCATAATAAAGAGAACTCCACAAATTGCCAGAATACAGAAAGTCCACCTCAAACGCAGCAATATAACCAAGATGAAGAGACAGAGGAATACCCAGCAGGTAAAGGAACAGGAGAAAAGCCCACCAAACCAAACACAAGAGGAAGAGATAGGGAATCTACCTGATAAAGAATTCCGAATATTGATAGTGAAAATGATCCAAAATCTTGAAATCAGAATGGAATCACAGATAAATAGCCCGGAGACAAGGACTGAGAAGATGCAAGAAAGGTTTAACAAGGACCTAAAAGAAATAAAAAAGAGTCAATGAATAATGCAATAAATGAGATCAGAAACACTCTGAAGGCAACAAATAGTAGAATAACAGAGGCAGAAGATAGGATTAGTGAAATAGAAGATAGAATGGTAGAAATAAATGAATCAGAGAGGAAAAAAGAAAAACGAATTAAAAGAAATGAGGACAATCTCAGAGACCTCCAGGACAATATGAAATGCTCCAACATTCGAATTATAGGAGTCCCAGAAGAAGAAGACAAAAAGAAAGACCATGAGAAAATCCTTGAGGAGATAATAGTTGAAAACTTCCCTAAAATGGGAAAGGAAATAATCATCCAAGTCCAAGAAACCCAGAGAGT
>SJYX01013218.1:176337-192315 GCA_006410675.1 Oreotragus oreotragus | reverse complement strand
TGTTTATAATAGCCAGGACATGGAAACAACCTAGATGTCCATCAGCGGATGAATGGATAAGAAAGCTGTGGTATATATACACAATGGAGTATTACTCAGCCATTAAAAAGAATACATTTGAATCAGTTCTAATAAGATGGATGAAACTGGAACCGATTATACAGAGTGAAGTAAGCCAGAAAGAAAAACACCAATACAGTATACTAACACATATATATGGAATTTAGAAAGATGGTAATGAGGACCCTATGCAAGACAGCAAGAGACACAGATGTGTAGAGTGGACTTTTGGACTCTGAGGGAGAGGGAGAGGGAGAAGGTGGGATGATTTGGGAGAATAGCATTGAAACATGTATACTATCATGTAAGAAACGAATTGCCAGTCTATGTTCGATGCAGGATGCAGGATGCCTGGGGCTGGTGCATGGGGATGATCCGGAGGGATGATGTGGGGTGGGAGGTGGGAGGGGGGTTCATGTTTGGGAGTTCGTGTACACCCATGGCAGATTCATGTCAGTGTATGCCAAAAGCAATACAGTACAAAAAAAAAAAAAAGAAGAAAATCTAAGTGAAGCTTTTTTTATTTTTATAAACATGGAAAACTGAATAAAATAGGTGATACTTATATTAAAAAAAAGAAAGCTGAGTGCCAAAGAATTGATGTTTTTAAACTATGGTGTTAGAGAAGACTCTTGAGAGTCTCTTGGACTGAAAGGAGATCAAACCAGTCCATCCTAATGGAAATCACTCCTGAATATTCATTGGAAGGGCTGATGCAATACTTTGGCCACCTGATGCAAAGAACTGACTCACTGGAAAAGACCGTGACGCTGGGATAGATTGAAGGCAGGAGAAGGGGATGACAGAGGATGAGATTGTTGGATGGTATCACTGACTCAATGGACATGAGTTTGAATGAACTCTGGGAGTTGGTTATGGACAGGGAGGCCTGGCGTGCTGCAGTCCATAGGGTCGCAAAGAGTTGGACACGACTGAGCCACTGAACTGAACTGAACTGATCGAGATCCAGTAAAATTGCTGCTGAAAATTCTTGAAGGGGGATCATGTTATATGTATAGATTAATTTATGGAGAAATATCAATAGCATGCTCAGGATTTTTTATTTCTTGCCCCAACACATGGCATACCTTTCTATTTATTTGTGTCTTCTTTTTACATCCTTCAGAAGCCTATTCAAATTTTATACTGAGTGCTCATGTTTCTATTGTAAGTGACATGTTTTTTCATATTAGGTAATCTAGCAAGCCACATAAAGATTTATCTATTTATTAATTTTGTGCCAGACAACTGGATGAATTCTATTGTTTGCGAAAACATTTTAGTTGTTTCTCATGTATTTTCTAGGAGAATAATCAAACCAGTTCCATATATAATAGCAATAATTTAATCTCCAATAATTTATTTTTATGTTTATTTTTGCCTGCTTTTTTTTTTTTCTCATTGTGCTTACTGGTAATTCCAGAATAACTGAAGAATCATTATTAGTGGGAATAGGGATGCTTCTAGTGGACATGTGTCATTGTTGTCAGTGCAAAGCATCTAAATCCTTTTCTAGGTTGAGGGAACTATCCACCTTATGAATCATGGAAGACAGAACTCATCTTTTGTAAAGAAGGTGAAAATGCTAGATACTGACTTCGCCAGCTTCTCTTGCAGCTAGGGCACAAGCATGTGACCTGGGCTCTGTCACTCAGAATGCACCCAGGTCAGGAGTTTGTAATACAAAATAGAAGCCAAGGAATTCTCTCCTTGTGTCAGGTGGAGCAATAAAGACCATAAATTTGAGCTCTTAGTGCAGATGGAACAGTGGTGAAAACAAATGCCTTGAGTAGGATTAATTCTTTGACACTTTTTTCTATTTCTGCTATGGTAGTTGGTCTGTAGCAGTGTACAGTTCTATCAGCATGCCATTTTATTCCCTTGGGTCAAAGATAACCATGTTATCAGCAAATGCAATAAATTTTTTCTTCCTTTCAAACATTTGCCTGTTTATTTTTGTGTGTTACTGCATGGGTCAACACCTCCAATACAAGTACTAGTGATTCGCATCCTTGTGCTTTTTCCATAGATGACAAGAATGCTTTCAATACTTCACCATTATATATGACTTTTGCTGTAGGTTTCTAAGAGAAACTCCTTATTAGAAGGTTTCCTTTCATTCCTTGTTTTTAACTTGAACTGGTGTTGAACTTCTTTTTAATGTTTGTGTATTATTTTTGGCTGTGCTGGGTCTTCATTGCTTTGCAAGCTTTTCTCTGGTTGCAGAGAATGGGGGACACTCTCCAGTAGTGGTGCACAGGCTTCCCACTGCGGCGGCTTCTCTAGAGCGCACGGGCTCGGCAGCTGCAGTTCCTGGGCTCCAGAGTACAGGCTCAGTAACTGTGGCGCCCAGGCTCAGGTGCTCCTTGGCATGTGGCATCTTCAATGGTCAGGGATCCAACCTGTCTTTTCCACATTGGGAGGTGGATTCTTTGCCACTGAGCCACCAGGGAAACTTGAATCGGTGTTGAATTTTGTCAAATATTTTTTCAACATCTATTGAGATAATATGATTCTTTTCTCTGAACTATTAACTAGCGATTTAGATTAGTAGTTTAACATTGAAACATCCTTGTGTTTCTACTCTAAGGGCTACTTGATCACAATATACTATCATTTTTAGGTATGATTTTGATTGTTAGCTTTTATATAGGAGTCCTGCATGTCAACTTTATTAGTGAGTTTTGCCTGAGGTTTCTCTTCTGTGTGCACAAATCTTGTTAAATTTTAGAACAAGGGTCACATTAGCATCACAGAATGAGTTAGCATTGTTTTCCAGCTTTTAGATTCTCTAGTATGTGCTTAGTCACTTCAGCTGTGTCCGACTCTCTGCAACCCCATGGATCATGGCCAGCCAGGCTCCTCTGTCCGTGGGATTCTCCAGGCAAGAATACTGGAATGCGTTGCCATTTCCTTCCCCATAGATTCTCTAGAGCAGTTCTTTTAACATAGGAATTGTCTGTTACACAAAAATTTGGTAGATATCGGTCAACACTTAAAAACTTCTGAGGCTGAAAAAAATTTTAAGAGATAGATCTTTGGCTATATTTGCAACGTCTTCAATTTTTGCTATTCAGATTTTATATTGCTTAAGTGAATTTTGTTTAAATTTTTTAAGAAAAATTTTGTAAATGCTTAAATTTATTGTATAAAATAGTATATTAATATAGGAGATGGATAGATATTAACTGAATGAAGAAATGAATCNTTTGGGAGAATGGCATTGAAACATGTATACTATCATGTAAGAAATGAATCGCCAGTGTATGTTCGATACAGGATACAGGATGCTTGGGGCTGGTGCACGGGGATGATCCAGAGAGATGATATGGGGTGGGGGGTGGGAGGGGGGTTCAGGTTTGGGAACTCATGTACACCTGTGGCTGATTCATGTCAATATATGGCAAAACCAATACAGTATTGTAAAGCAAAATAAAGTAAAAACTAAAAAAAAAAAAAACCTAAGCATTCAGAAAACTAAGATCATGGCATCTGGTCACATCACTTCACGGCAAATAGATGAGAAGAAATGGAAACAGTGAGAGAATTTATTCTTTTGGGCTCCAAAATTACTGCAGATGGTGACTGCAGCCATGAAATTAAAAGACACTTGGTCCTTGGAAGAAAAGCTATGAGAAACCTAGGCAGCATATTAAAAAGCAGAGACATTACTTTACCAACAAAAGTCCATCTAGTCAAAGCTATGGTTTTTCCAGTGGTCATGTATGAATGTGAGAGTTGGACTATAAGGAAAGCTGAGCACCGAAGAATTGATGCTTTTGAACTGTGTTTTTGGAGAAGACTCTTGAGAGTCCCTTGGAGTGCAAGGAGATCCAACCAGTCCATCCTAAAGGAGATCAGTCCTGAATATTCATTGGAAGGACTGATGCTGAAGTTGAAACTCTAATACTTTGGCCACCTTATTTGAAGTACTGACTCATTGGAAAAGACCCTGATGCTGGGTAAGATTGAAGGCAGGGAAAGAAGGGGACTACAGAGGATGAGATAGTTGGATGGCATCACCAACTCAATGGACATGAGTTTGAGTAAACTCCAGGAGTTGGTGATGGACATGGGGGGCTGATGTGCTGCAGTCCATGGGGTCTCAAAGAGTTGGACATGATTGAGTGACTGAACTGACTTAGGAAGGTACATATGGAGGATCAACATAACATCTCTTCAATAGCCCAATGCAGTTTATTTTCTCTTCAGCTCTGGGATAGGTCATTTATATTCCAGTCAAGCCTCAGGTTATGCAGTTGGCTTATATTTAGGCTATGTAAGAAACTGTGCTTTAAAACTATGTGTTTATTATACATCTAAATCTACTAAGGATATATGTTAAATCTAGTAAGGATTGCATTTTTTCCCTGCAATCTTAATTTAGTAAGCAGAGATACACATGTGAGTGATGTTCTGGGACTGAAACCAACAGAGGAAATGGCTAAGTTCTGACTCTCATATTATGCTCATGCTATATAACATATTATTATTGAGTGGAAGACTAGATAGTCTTGATGAGTTTTGGTTTGGTTGTATTCGTTTTGTTTTGGCTACTTGTAGAATCTATAGAGTAGTACCTGTACAGTAAATGTGGATAAGTTAAATAATTAAATTTGTAGCTTTATAAAACTGATAAACATCATGTAAGGATCCAAAAAAAAATGATGGAAGCTGATTCAGTGTGAGTAATCCAAGCTCACATGTCTTTATCTCTCAGTCTATATTGACTCTCTCTATATTTTTACACATTTCCATCTCAAATACAAGTCTGGGTATACGATCTCCATAGGATTTGGTGTCTATAAAAGAAGGGAGACTATCACGTGTTTTCCAAGAGCATTCCCTGGAGAGTTCTTGGTACTTCTGCTGCAAATCCTCCATACAGTTTGGATGTGCCCGTGACCTGGTAATCATCTTCACTATCAGTTAAAACCACACAGTTTAATTCAAAATTCAATAAAAAGCTACCTCCCCACTTATACTGGCATGCAAGCCCAGTACCAGGAAGGAATCTGAAGTTGGGAGGGAAGCCCTGCTGTCTCCTAAGATCTCAGGAAGTTGAGGCTCAATGAGTTTAAAGATTAGACGTTGCATGTTGAAGGGATTACGTCTTTCCTATTCTATCTCTTCTGACATTTCCCATCACTTAATAAGCTAGGATAAAGTTACAGTGCTAGAGATGGCTTAACTTCTTCCGAGCCATTCTTTTAAGTATTTGAGATTGAATGCACTTTTTTATTTACTTGAATTTAAAATATATATATATTGCTAAAGCAAGAGCATACACATTAGTGTGAAAACAACACATTCCAACTGTAGAATATTCTAATTTAGAGTCATTTCGAAATCATGTTCTTTAAGGCCTCTATTAGCATCTAAGGAAAAACAGCAGGCATAAAGAGATATTATGACTTTGCTTAAAAGCACCCAGCTCTATTTTAATTTCTGGACTTCAACCAGTTCTTTAGAGCTTCAGACAGCGTTTTCTGTTTTAAAAAGTGATGAAATTTAGGGTGACATGGAAATAAACACCAATAATTTGGTGCAATAAAAGAATATTAAAAATAATTTGGAGCCATAAACTAGAAATGATATGCATTCTCTTCAGAGAGTATCTGTGTATAAATAAAGTTGACTGACATTAGAAATGCCGTTGGTGTATAGCCAAAGGAAAATTATGATCAAGTAGAATCAAGTAGAATAGTATAAGTTAAATAAATAAATCCTGTTAAGATATCTAGATCTTCAAAAGACTCAGTGCCAGACATCATTTTTCAAATCTCTTTTATTAACTCATTAATTGTTGAGTAACACATTAAGAGAAATGGCCAAGATTAAAAATAAAGGAAAGTAACTTTGGCCACCTCATGCAAAGAGTTGACTCACTAGAAAAGACTCTGATGATGGGAGGGATTGAGGGCAGGAGGAGAAGGGGACAACAGAGGATGAGATAGCTGGATGGCATCACTGACTCAATGGACATGAGCCTGAGTGAACTCCGGGGCATGGTGATGGACAGGGAGGCCTGGCATGCTGCAATTCATGGGGTCGCAAACAGTTGGACACGAATGAACGACTGAACTGAACCGAACTGAACTGAACGTTCTCATTAAGATGTTAATTTTTTCCCCAGGTAATAACTATTCTTGTTAACACACCAAAAAATCCACTGTCTAATTTATGTAAAATCTCTCTACCCCAGGGTCTTAAGAGCCTAGAGCGCTTCATGGATGATTATAATTTATGGCCATGAGGTTTTAGTTCCTTGCCTTACACACTTAGAGAATTTTATCCCAAAGTTGCCAACCAAGTCAGATATTAATATATTTTCTTAGCAACTGTCTTACAGCCAAGAAGTACTCTGTTGATTCTGTTCCTAACAGCTGGATTCACCACATGAAGTGAGCAAAGGAAATAGTTCATGCCTAAAAAATGTATACAAAAATATTAAATTTATTAATTTTTTTAGAAATATGTGTAAACTAGACATCAGTTTAAATCACCAGTGGGAATTTCTTTTTATGCTGAGCCAGTCTGAAGAAAAATTGATCACCAGCAGTATTTTGTCTGCCTTCTTGTACCCTTCCACATCTCAGACACCTCATGCCACCCCATTTCCTAGAAGCCTGATTTATGGAAACCTCCCAGAGCCTAATTCCCTGCATTGATCCTTTTATCAAGACTTTACATCTCATGTCAAAACATATTCCCTTGTATCTCACCTGCTCAAAGCTCTGGTGTTAGTTGTTCAATCATGTCTGATTCTTTGGGACCCCATGGACTATAGACTGCCGGGCTCCTCTGTCCATGGAATTCTCCAGGCAAGAATACTGAAATGGTTAGCCATTCCCTTCTCCAGGCGATCTCCCCAACCCAGGGATGGGAACTGGGTCTCCTGCATTGCAGACAGCTTCTTTACCACCTGAGCCACTAGGGAAGCCCTGAAGCTCTGGGAGTAAAGTAAAAATTGTTCTTGACTGCATGTATTATTTTCTCGTGTACTTCTCCTGGAAGCTTACATTTAACCAAAGTTTTATGGCAGTACAACCCCTCTATCCAAAACAGTGTATTTAATACCAGTGAGTTCTGACAGGCTGGAATGGGTAGGGTACATTTGTGATATCAGGTGCTCTGAAATCAGACTACACAGGGAAACCCCTTCCTGAGGGTCCCCTAGAGAAACAAGACCAACAGAGTAAATATTTACAACAAGATTTATTATAGGAAGTTGGCTCATGTGATGATGAAGACTGAGTAGTCCCCAGATCTGGGTATAGCAAGCTGGAGACTCTGAAGAGTTGGGGGTATAGTTCCAGTCTGAGAGCCTGCAGGTGCAAGATCCTAGAAGAGCTGGGTTTTCATTTTGTGTGAAAGCAGGAAAAGACCAATGTCCCAGCTCAAGTAGTCATACAGGAGGAGATCCCTCTTACTCAGCCTTTTTAATTCCCATCTTCGGTTGATTGGATTAAGCCTTCCCATATTAGGGAGGATAATCTGCTTTACTCAGTCTACTTAGGTAGAAACAGCCTCAAAACACACCCAGAACAATGTTTGATCAAATATCTGGGCACCCTGTGGGCTCAGTCAAGTTGACACATACAATTAACCACATGTTCAAAGGATTAGTTTTAATCTGTGAGACTCTAAAAAGCAGAACTGGAAACAATGTGCAGACTTCATGGAGACCCATTTAGGCTCATTATAGGAAGAATTTATGACTGTTACAATCCTATGAAAAAAGATTGTGTTGTAAGAGAATAAGCTTCTATATCTTCAAGCTAAAGCTGATCTGTTAAAGAATGCTTACAAGAGGTTTCTGCTTTGAATGAAGTTTGGACGGCATTCCCATCCGAGATGCTTCTACTCCAGAGAACTGTGATACACTCAATATTCAGGAGGCTGGTGTTATTTTCATTTGATCTCAGCCTACCCTCTTTTCTCCTTGTCACAGCCAGAAGAACCTCTTAAAAATGGTTGTCTGATTGTGGAGGTGATTCATTAAGGAAGATCTTCTGGGAGAAGTTGACGAGGGAGTCAGGAGGAGGGAAGTCAACCCAATCTCAGCTTGTCTCCATGGTAGACTAAAACAGAAATTACATCCCAGAGTTGATTCCATAAGCTACCCTGAAACCCAATATCTCCTAGGCATCCCTAGCTCTCTGCACCTATGAGCAGAGCAGTTCCAGTCACCCCAGAACAGTTCTCTGAAGCGAAGTGCAGAGGTAAGCCTTTGAGAGCACAGTACAGGGGAGCTGGGATGTGGATTCGCATAAAGAAATAACAGACGGATTCTGAAGGGATCTAGACAGATAATCAACATTATTCTCATCATTTTCATTTTACTCTGGCATGATCTATGGCCTCAAATGTCAGTTGTGCTGAGATTGAGAAACACTGCAGATCACATGAATGGAGCCATCAATAAAACAATCAGCCACTCAAAGTCTTACATTAAATACAATTCCCATATTTCATTTTACAAAAACAGCTCTTCCCTGACATGATAGCCTGGCTCTTTTTATGAAGATTTCATTTGTTTATTCTAGAAATATGTATCACTTAGGGTCCCTGAGCTATAAGGAACGTCTATGTTGCTAAGTTTCTTGGGTTTTGTTCTTTTTTTCCAAATAATCTGATAGGTGAAAAAACTTGGGAGGTGGAGAAATGGGATTCCATTCAGTTCTGTGTTTTTCTGGAACAAAGCAAGAAGAGTGAGATTAACGTCTTGCTGACTATTTAACTGCCAACATTGCCACCTGCTATCTTGAAGCAGCAAACAGCCTTGCTGGCACCCTTGTGCTTGGTGAGAAAACCAAGGGATGATGAACAGCCAGTCTGCAAAATCAAACACAGTGCACAGCAGTGGCTGGCACAAGATGAAGTGCTTGCTAAGGAAACAGAATGGCAAGTTGACGCTCCCAGACCATTGATCACATTTGTTTGTAGCCAACAATCAGTATTTTTCTTTTGGCTGCTAGAGTTTTACTACCCTTCCTGGTTCAAAAGGAAGCCAAGTACCCTTCATCTGTTTATACAGACCATGTGTAACTACAAACAGAACTGTACAAAGTCATTCCTTTGGAGTCCAGGCATGCATGTACTTCCCCTGTCCATAAGCCAAGAAATGAATGTGTTCACTGTTTTTTATTGCCCTGTGGGATCTTGCTATAGATTTACTAGTGGTATAAGGTAACCTATATTTCCAACCTGCAGATGGAAGAAAGTTTAGCACCAGTAGTTCTGTTACTGTTCATAGAAACTGGGACTTTTCTGATCCCTTCCATGAATGTAGAAAGCCCTCTCCATAGACTCATCAATTTCATTTTACAGACTTAATGGAGAAATTGATTAGCCCACAGAGTGAGTAGCCCTACTTTGTCAGGTATGTTTAAGTAGATGGAAAAATTCAGCATTCCTTTGTTACATAGAAAAAAGCTAGTATCAGTAAGGGATAATATGTCTCCATTGTAACTCCTTCCATGAAAGTGTCAAAATCAATGCTAAATATTCAGAAGGGTTTGAGTCCACTTAATATGACAGGTATTGCATCACTTTCACAATGCTATCTGGCCTTCTAGATGATTTATAAGTTCTGTGCCAAATCTGCACATTTACACAATTCTTTTATTGCAGTTATCATATTGTTTCATTATTACTTTTATTTATTGAAAAAATTTTTAATTTTTAGACCCTTGAAGGCAGTGACATCTGTTTATTCATTTACTTAGCTGTAGCCTATAGCATAGTATGTATATAACACATGCTCGGTAAGTGTATATTAATGATGAGTGAATTAATAAATGAAAACTATAAAGCACAAGTTCCTTTACTGCCTGTGATAGATAGAATCCTAAGATTAACTCAGTGTTTCAGCCTTGTTTAATCCCTTCCCTTAAGTGTGGATAGGATCTATGAATAAGAAGAGATCTCACTGCTATGATTATGTTATGTCATATAGCAAAAGAGATTGCTGAAGATGTAATTAAGATGAGTAATCTTAACTATAGATTTAAATTTTATTTTAATTACTGAACATTTTAGTAATTTAAGTACATTTGGACTTCCCTGGTGGCTCAGAAGGTAAAGCATCTGCCTACAATGCGGGAGACCTGGGTTCAATCCCTGGGTTGGGAAGATCTCCTGGAGAAGGAAATGGCAACCCACTCCAGTATTCTTGCCTGGAAAATCCCATGGATGGAGGAGCCTGGTAGGCTACAGTTCATGGGGTCGCAAAGAGTCTGACATGACTGAGCGACTTCATTCACTCACTCAAGTATATCTACTTAAGTACATTTGAGCAACTGATTGAGTTAAAACAGAGAAGACCTGACTAGGCCTGACATAATCACATGAGCCCTATGAATTTGAATCTAGAGGTCAGAGCTGAAATCAGAAGCTGGAAGGAGCAGAGACCTCCTTTTGTTGGCCTTAAATGAGCAACTGCCCTATTATAGAGAGGGCCATTTGTCTGGCATGGTGAACATGATCCAGAAGCTGAGGTCAATCTTCCTTCACATCAACCAAGAACACAAGGACTTCAGTCTTAAAATAGCAAGAGACTGAATTTTGCCTGAGGCCTGGGAATTTGCATGTTTTGTTCATTGGTATATCCTGGGAGCCAGGAACAGTGCCTGGCACACAGTAGACTTTTCATAAATATTTGCCCAATGAATCAGTGGTTTTTCAACTGGATTATGCTACTACTGTACTAATTGCATTTGTAAGGAATAGGGAAAGTGTAAAGTAGACTAATTTTCCTTGAGGAATTTACATTCTGTACAGTCCACGGGGTCACAAAGAGTCAGACTTGACTAAGCAACTTTCACTTTTACATTATTCTTATAAAGTAGAGTTTAAAAACACACAGGAAAGGACAATCTGAACAACATTGCTGCCCTTTCCCAACTAGACTATTGAGTGCTATAGAGGGAATATCATGAGCATTTTGATCAGAAAACCCTTAAGTTTTTACCCAGGTTGAGTGACTTATTGGTAAGCATTACATGATCAATCCCAGTTCCTCATCTGTTGATTGGGATTAACCATAACTACATCGTAGGGTTGTTGCAAGATTTAGAAACTACACACACACACACACACACACACACACACACACACACATTTGAGGTATTCAGTAAATAGTCATGTTATTTTGGACTGATTTAATGACCTCTGATACTTTATTCTTCATATTTTCTTATCCCCTTAAATAAAATCAGTTTTTAATGTGAATAGGCACTGTTGATTCCTTTTGGAAATATTTATATGTTTTGTTTTAGACCCATACCAAGAATAATAGGTGCCCATAACAGTTAAGTTAGAGGTCACTCAATGTGGAACACAAAACTTAATAGGCACTGTGTGGAATAACAGGGGACCTATTGGACTAGGGATGTGAAAATGTAGATTCCAGGCTCAGCAGTATGCCCGTTTCAAATGAGCCTCCACTTTCCTCTGAAAAAAAATCTTGAATGGCTCCAAAATAAAATCAAAATTCCTACACTGTGACAGAAGAGGCTTCTGTCCTTGGCCGTGAGGTTTATAAGACATTTCTCTGGCCCTCCTTTGTCTATGCCTTTCCCCATGAGGCAATGAGTTTGTGGGCCTAAAGAGATATGTCCACCTGGAATCTGTCTATCTTTGAAATCATACTCAAGGTGTCTGGGATCCAGGTCTCAGTACTTCTGACTCAAATGGACATGAGTCCCTTTTCAAGGACTCCACAGTCCCTTACCCTGCATTGGTCCTCCATGAGACCACTTCCAACTCCACGGAAGTCACTTCCCCAAATGCTTTTCTCCTGTGGAGTTTGCTGACTTTTCTCTGCTGGAATACCTTCCCAATTTTCATATTTCCTGATCTGCCAATCAGAATGAATTCCCTCAACTACATATGTTTTGTATCTCTGTGCTGTGGTTTGGCTACTGAGATTATAAACTTATGGTAATCAAGTTCTTCTTATTCCTCTTGGTGTTCTCTACAGTTATATATTTCAGGGTTTGGCACCCAGGAAACATCTGGAAAATTAAGGAATGGAAATATTCTGAGCCTTAGTTTCTCACTTCCAAAAAGCAGAGTCTTACATAGATTGTTTCTAAGGTAATTTCCTGGTCTAGCATTTTCAGTGCTGTATATGAAAATCTTATAAGATTCTAGTGACCAGAAAAACAATATTTAAATGCCTAGTATCATAGACTTCTAGAAACCATTTAGACTCAGAAAGTGGGAGTCGGTATAGGAATTCCACCTACAGTGTCCTGGAAAGACAATCACCCAGCCTGACTTGAAGATATCCAAGAATAACAAGCTCACCATCTTATAAATCAGCGTTTTAATCTGTTTCTCCTTGAAATGAGAAGGATCAGAAAACCTCTCCTTGTATGGAGTTTAATTCAAGTATTCATATATTTACACCAAACATTTCTGGTTTTGTGTTGCTATTGTAACCCAGCACCCAGCCATCTTCCCTTTTCTGTGATCCTCAGCTGAGCACAACCAATACCTAACTTCACTTCCAAGTGTTCCAAATGTTGTATGACCGGCACTGAAGACTGCAGTTAGCTGTGCCCCGTCTAGATGTTTTTTCATCTGTGAAAACATCCTAGTGTAACAGCTTCACTATCTTGTTTTTCTTTGCAAGGGCAACACACTATGGGCCCATACTAAATTTATAGTCAAGTAAACCCTCTAGATTTTGTTCATAGAAATTGCTACTAAGCCAGGTGTCACTTATTCTGTGAGATGATCTTGGAGGCTAATAATATCTTATTGGGCTCAGCCCAATATTTCAACCTGTCATAATATTTTTAAAACTTGATTCCATCATCCATCATATTAACTGTATCTCCAAGCTTTGTGTTGGCTGTAGATATGATAAGCAGACTCTCTTGTCTTCATTTAAATTATTAGTAAAAGTGTTGATTGAACACAAAGACCCTAAATATAAAAATATTGCAGCCTGCCACCAGAACAGTTTCCCCAAATTATATTCAACAAGGTTCTAGCATCTATGTGATGCTAAAAGAAAAAAATGAAAAAAATCTTCCATAATCAGTTAAATTTGAGATAACACATACTCTATGCCCTTTTTGGGGGGAAGTCCCAGTGCATATTGTATACTGTAAACTACAAATATTAGAAGTCCTGTTTAACTGGAATTAACCCAACATTTCCCAAGCTTATTTGTGTGAGGAGACCTCATTGGTAGTTGTTGTTTTGGTTGGTTGGTTGGTTTTAACATCCTGCTATGCTCCTGGTTCATGGAAAATACTGAAGACACACTCCTTTGTGACCCCAATAACATGCTTTAGAATTTTACCATGAGCAATCCAAATTAGTAGGTATGCAGTTGTAGAAATTTATTTTATCCTTTGTGAGCTTTAGGATGAAGTATTTTTCCCCTCTATACCAGTCAACTTGATTCCTTAAAGATTGCATAGTTGCAAGTTGTTTTAACACTCCCAGCTACATAGATCCAGAGATGGCAATGGCAACCCACTACAATATACTCTTGCCTGGAAAATCCCATGGGCAGAGGAGCCTGGTGGGCTGCAGTCCATGGGGTCGCTAAGAGTCGGGCATGACTGAGTGACTTCACTTTCAATTTTCGCTTTCATGCATTGGAGAAGGAAATGGCAACCCACTTCAGTGTTCTTGCCTGGAGAATCCCAGGGACAGAGGAGCCTAGTGGGGGTCGCACAGAGTCGGACACGACTGAAGTGACTTAGCAGCAGCAACAGCAGCAGCAGCTACATAGATCACCCCAGTAATGTATTTTTCTTAGTCTGTCTTCTGCCTCATTTTACTTCTTCATGTTTCTTCTTTTTTCAACTTGAAAATAATTTATCTTGATACAAAATTTGAGAGCAAAACATTGAGTTTAAACTTTTACTAATGTTACTCTGTCTCACCCAAATGGATTTGACTGTTCACGTTCTCAATTTGAGAAGAGCAAATTGTAATTTTTTAGAGGATATTTAAACTCTATATTCTATTTTTTGTACTCCACAGCCAATTTGGGACTTTGACTCGCAGTTTTAATGGGTTTATGGCACTTTTGTTTTCCTTTTGGTTTTACACTGTTTATTCTATCTTTTGTACATGTCCTTTTATTTTATTTTATTTTGTTGGTTTCTGCCATACAACAATGGGAATCAAACATAAGTATAAATATGTCCCCTCTTTCTTGTGTACATGTCTTTTTAAAATATGATCTCATCCCAGACAGTACCTAAGGTTCCATTTTTTTTTTAAAAATATAATCAATGACTGTATTATCAGACCGTCATTTTTATCCTTCCATCTCTCTGAAGCAATCTTTCCTTTTAGAATCTCTGGCCATGCGGTCATACCTAATTTGTCTTATACTTTTTGAGATGTGCCTTACTGAAGTCCTGGGTAGATGTCTGGCTGTCTCCCCGCATTCCTTTCCACAGCTTTATTGTCAATTCCAAGAACATTGTTCACATTCTCCAAAGTTCTTATCTCTCCCATTGGCTCAGTTTGTCTTTCTTGTAGGAGATTAAGTTCAAAGCAGTAGTCTTCTTGCTTACTCCTGGACTGACTGAGAGCGAAAATTATTGTCAAAGCAATATTAAGTTAGTTAGGTAAGACTGATTTCCTCATTAAATATATAATAGATGCCTATTATGCACCAGGCAAAGGTCTTGATGGAGGGAGTATGGCAGAGAAGAGGACAGAAAGAGGAGGCAGGAGATATGGTAAACAAACAAAAAACATATATCAAAATATCTCAGCTAATTCTAGGCTAGGTTCTCTTGTGGGTCAGTGGTAAAGAACCCACCTGCCATTGCAGGAGATGTGGGTTCAGTCCTTGGATTGGGGAGATCTACTGGAGAAGGAAATGACAATGCAGTCCAGTATTCTTACCTGAGAAACCCAATGGACAGATGGTGGGCTACAGTTCATAGTGTTACAAAATAGCTAACATGGCTTCAGTTCAGTTCCTTTGCTCAGTCACGTCCGACTCTTTGCGACCCCATGAACTGCAGCACACCAGGCTTCCTTGTCCATCACCAGCTCCTGGAGCCTGTTCAAACTCATGTCCATCACGTTGGTGATGCCATCCAGCCATCTTATCCTCTGTCATTCCCTTCTCCTCCTGCCTTCAATCTTTCCCAGCGTCAGGGTCTTTTCAGATGAGTCAGTTCTTTGTATCAAGTGGCCAAAGTATTAGAGTTTCAACTTCAGCAACAGTCCTTCCAATGAATATTCAGGACTGATTTCCTTTAGGATGAACTGGTTGGATCTCCTTGCACTCCAAGGGACTCGTAAGAGTCCTCTCCAGCACCACAGTTCAAAAGCATCAATTATTTGGAGTTCAGCTTTCTTTATAGTCCAACTCTTACATCCATACATGACTACTCAAAAAACCAGCAGATGAATGGATAAGAAAGCTGTGGTATATATACACAATGGAGTATTATTCAGCCATTAAAAAGAATACATTTGAATCAGTTCTAATAAGATGGATGAAACTGGAACTGATTATACAGAGTGAAGTAAGCCAGAAAGAAAAACACCAATACAGTATACTAACACATATATATGGAATTTAGAAAGATGGTAATGAGGACCCTGTATGCAAGACAGCAAAAGAGACACAGATGTGTAGAGTGGACTTTTGGACTCTGAGGGAGAGGGAGAGGGAGAGGGTGGGATGATTTGGGAGAATAGGATTGAAATATGTATACTATCATGTAAGAAACAAATCGCCAGTCTATGTTGGATACAGAATGCAGGATGCTTGGGGCTGGTGTATGGGGATGATCCGGAGGGACAATGTAGGCTGGGAGGTGGGAGGCGGGGTTCATGTACACCCATGACAGATTCATTTCAATGTATGCCAAAACCAATACAGTACCGTAAAGTAAAATAAAGTAAAAATAAAAATTT
>SJYX01013218.1:110995-159049 GCA_006410675.1 Oreotragus oreotragus | reverse complement strand
ATACAAGATGCTTGGAGCTGGTGCACTGGGATGACCCAGAGAGATGGTATGGGGAGGGAGGTGGGAGGGGGGTTCAAGATTGGGAACACGTATACACCCGTGGTGGATTCATGTTAATATATGGCAAAATCAATACAGTATTGTAAAGTAAAATAAAGTTAAAAATAAATAAAAACGAACAAACAAAAAACAAAAGCATCAGTTCTTCGGTGCTCAGCTTTCTTCATCACTTCATGGCAAATAGATGGGGAAACGGTGAAAACGATGACAGACTTTATTTTCTTGGGTTCCAAAATCACTGCAGATGGTGACTGCAGCCATGAAATTAAAAGACGTTTCCTCCTTGAAAGGAAAGCTATGATAAACCTAGACAGCATATGAAAAGGCATAGACGTTACTTTGCCAACAAAGGTCCATCTAGTCAAGCCATGGTTTTTCCAGTAATCATGTATAAATGTGAGAGTTGGACAATTAAAAGGCTGAGGGCTGAAGAATTAATGCTTTTGAACTGTGGTGTTGGAGAAGACTCTTGAGAGTCCCTAGGACAGCGAGGAGATAAAACCAGTAAATCCTAAAGGAAATCAACCCTGACTATTCATTGGAAGGACTGATGCTGAAGTGGAAGCTCCAATACTTTGGCCATCTGATGCAAAGAGCCTGGAAAAGACCTTGATGCTGGGAAAGATTGAAGGCGAAAGGAGAAGGGGATGACAGAGAATGAGATGGCTGGATGGCATCACCAACTTAATGGACATGCACTTAAGGAAGTTCCAGGAGATGGTGAAGGACAGGGAGGTCTGGCGTAGTACAATCCATGGGCTTGCAAAGAGTCAGATGCAACTGAGCGACTGAACAGCGATTGCATTGAATCTGTAGATTGCCTTGGGGAGTATGATCATTTTAACAATATTAGTTCTACCAACCCATGAACACAGTGTAGCTTTCCATCTGTTCATGAAATCTTCAGTTTGTTTTATCCGTTTCTTATAGTTTTCCAGGTACAAGTCATTACCACCTTAGGTAGGTTTAGTCCTAGGTACTTTTTGATGTTAAAGTAAATGATTTTGTTTCCTCAATTTCTCTTTCTAATAGTTCATTGTTAGTGTATAGAAATGCAATACAGAAATGTATATATATTTGTATATTAATTTTATATCCTACAACTTTACCAAATTCATTGATGCGTTCTAGTATTTTGGTGGTATCTTTAGGACTTTCTATGTATGGAATCATGTCATCTGCAAACAGTGACAGATTTACCTCTTACTTTCCAACTTGTACCCCTTTTATTTCTTTCTCTTGTCTGATTGCCATGGTGAGCACTCCTAATACTGTGTTGAAAAAATGTAGTGAGAGTGGGCATCCTTGTCTTGTTCCTGTCTTGGCTTTCAGCTTTTCACCATCGAGTATGTTACCTGTGAGTTTGTCATATATAGCATTTATTGTTTTCAGCTATGCCCCTTCTATATCACTTTCTGGAGAGTTTTTAATCATAAAATCATGTTGAATTTTGGCAAATTCTTTACCTGCATCTATTGAGATGATCATGGGATGTTTGTCCCTCCTTTTGTTAACGTGATTTATCACATAGATCGCTTTTTTTTACTTTTAAAAAGATTTTAATTGGAGGATAATTGTTTTACAATACTGTATTGCCTTCTGCGGTACAACAACATGAATCAGCTATTTTATATATATATATATATATATATATGCCCTCCCTCTTGAAATATCCTTCTTTCCCTGGAATAAATTCAAGTTGACCTTGGTGTTTGATTCTTTGCATGTACTGTTGGATTCAGCTTGCTAATATTTTATTGAAGATCTTTGCATTTATATTAATCAAAGATACTGACTTGTGATTTTCAATTGTTGTTATATCTTTGTTTTGGTGACAAAGTAATGGTAGCCTCATAGAATGAATTTGAAAATATTCCATCCTCTTCAAATTTTGGAATAGTTTGAAAAGGACAGTTACTAGCTGTTTATATCTTTTGTAAAATTTCCCTGTGACACTGTCCAGTCCTTGACTTTCTTTGCTTGGAGATTTAAACAGATTCAATTTCACTACTAGTGATCAGTCTGTTCAAATTTTCTGTTTTTTCTTGATTCAGTCTTGGCAGGTTGTATGTTTCTAGAAAGTTGTCCATTTATTCTAGGCTATCCAATTTTGGGGTTATAACTTTTTGTAGTTTTTTTTTTTTTTTTTAATCTCTGTGGTATCAGTTACTATTTCTCCAATTTGATTTATTTTAAATTTGGGTCCTCTCCCTTTCTTTCTTACTGCTGCTGGCTAAAGGTTTATCAAATTTATCTGTTGAAAGAAACAGTTCTTGATTTCATTGACATTTTCTATTGTTTTTTATTTATTTTTCCTCTAATCTTTATTATTTCCTACCTTCTACTGATTTTGTGCTTTGTTTTTCTTTCTCTAATTCATTTAGGTGTTAGGTTAGCTTATTCAAGATTTTTCTCGTTTCTTGAGAAAGCCTGTGTCACTGTAAGCTTCTCTCTTTGCTGCATCCCATAGTTTTTGTGTGTGTTGTGTTTCCATTTACTTTTATCGCAAGATATTTTCTGATTCCTTCTTTGTTTTCTTCATTGACCCATTGTTTTTTCAGTAGCATGTTATATGTATCCACATGCTTAGTCTAACATGTATCCACTTGTTTAGTCTTTTCTACTTTTTTCTCTGTAGTTGATCTCTAGTTTCATACTGATATGGTGAGGAAAAAAATTATCAATTTCTCTCCTCCTAAATTTGTTGAAACTTATTTGAGGCTTGGCATGAGGTCTCTCCTGGAAACCAGTATATGAACACTTGGAAGCATGTGTATTCTGCTTTTGGGGGATGTAATGTTCTATAGTTATCAAATCAGTCTAATTGGTCTCTTATATCATTTAAGATCACTATTGCCTTACAGATTTTCTGACTGGATGGTCTTCTCACTGATGTCATTGAGGTGTTTAAGTTCCCTACAATTATTGTATTTTTCTCAATTTCTTCCTTTATGTTTGAGTGTTTGCTTTAGGTCCTTCTGTATTGGGTGCATAGGATTAATAGTGTAATATTCTCTTCTTGTATTGATCCCTTTATCACTAAGTAATGTCCTTCCCTTTTTATAAATGTTTCAAATTCTACTTCGTCTGATATTTGCATTGCTATACCCACTTTCTTCTTGTCTCTGTATGGCATATCTTTTCCCATCCTCTCACTTTCGGCCTGTCTTTAACTCTGAAATGAGTCTTTGGAGGCAGCATGTGGAAGCGTCTTTTATTTTTTTGTCCTGGCGGCCACCACATGTGTTTTGAATGGAGCAGTCTCTTGCTATTTAAAGCGATGATCGACTGGCATGTACTTGTTTCCATTTTACCGCTTGTTTTCTGGTTTCTGTAGTTCTTTCTTCAGTTCTCGTTTTTGCTTCTTCCCTTGCCATTTGTCTTTCTTTTAAATGTTATTTTTTACATAGAATTTTAGGTGATGGTTATTTTCTTCAGTACTTAACAGGTCTCATTTCATTAGCTTCTGACTTCTTTTGTTTCTGTTGAGAAGTCATCTGTTATTCATATTATTGCCACTCTTCAAATGAAGTTTTCTTTTCTGAATGCTTTCAAAATGTTTTCTTTGAATTTTTTATTCAGCTATTTTATTTAGTACACTTTAAATTTGGATTGCTTTTAGATTGTTTCTCTCTTTAAAAGTACAGTGAGCTTCTGAAATATATGAATGAAGAAATTACATCTATTTTAGAAAATCCTCAGTCATTACCCCTTCAAGTATTGTCTCTTTCCCATTCTTTCCTTCTGGAACTCTGATTATAAATAGCACTACACTTTTTCATTATGAGCACATAAATTTTTTGCTTTTCTCTCTGTGTTTATTCATTGTTCTTCCACTTTATACTTTAATCTGTATATTTTCTACTGATCTATTTTTCATTTAGTAATTTTGCCTTTTACTTTGTCTAATCTGATATTAATATAATGTATTGAATTCTTTAAATGTTGTCTTCAATGATTCGGCCTTTCCCTTGATGCTTTAAGATACTGTTTTAATTTTCATCCAGCTTCTCTGTTTGTCTTCAGTGGAAATACTTAGAAGTTTTGAGATGCTCCATTATATACTATATATTATAATTAAATTATATGCTAGATTATGCTTTAGTATCTCATAATACATTTTAAATAGCATTTAAGAATCCAGATTTAGGGTGAAGATTTAACTTACCAGGATACTGCTAATATGAAAGACTTAAATTATCTAATAAAGTATTATATTCTACATATGACTAAATTCACATAAGCATAAATAATGAAAATTCATTGAAGTCTACTTTTATAAATGTTAGAAACCAAATTTCTTTTGAATTCTAAAACAACATAAGTAATATAATAATTTATTATAACCCAATGTAATAATATAATAATTTCTAATAACATAAATCATACAATATTAAAATGTGTGTTTTATTTTCAGTGGGGGAAATATGGTTTTATTGATACCAAGACACACCATTTTCTAGTCTTGTTTTAATATATTTGAAAGATCAATAAATTGCCATGTTCTCTCTTAACACAATGAGTTTCAGTATTGTCTTTTATAGTATTCTTGCTGGCTTTAATTCCCTTTCCCTCTACAACTCATCCCTAAGCCTTTTATTTTCAGTTTATATTGTCTCTTTGTTTTTCCAGATAGTTTTTCAAATGGCTTGACATGAACTGGAACATGTTCCAGCATTTACCCAGATCCTACTCAACATTCTTATGTGTGACAATATAATTACTACATATCTTTAATTTAGACCAGAAATGGCAAATTGATCTCATCTTGTATGGCAATTCTAATCAAATGGAAGGAATGTCTCAAGCTGTTTGAAAGATTCTAAAGGCACATCCAAGCCCACTCTGAAAATATACCCATATAATTTAATGAGGTCCGTCATGCACTGCAAGGAGGAATAATAATACAAAATTTCACTGAATCTTGAGTGCTTAAAAGTGGTCACAAAGTTAAAAATTCAAAAAGATGTATTAATTGACTAATTGAATGTTACTGAAAACCCATGGAAGCAATAACTAAAAAAAAACTTCTGGTTTTATTAATAACCACTCTATTTTAGCAGGGACTATTCTGTATGAATAGTTCACTAACCTTTTGTCTTCTCTTGATATCCCACTGAAGGATTTCTTAATGTCTGATGGCAAATGTTCACTGAATAATTTTTACTGAATTTAATTAATTTGGGCTTCCCTGGTGGCTCAGATGGTAAAGAATTTTCCTTCAATGCAGGAAACCCCAGTTTGATCCCTGAGTTGGGAATATCCCCTGAAGAAGGGAATGGAAACCCATTCCAGTATCCTTGCCTGGAGAATTCCATGGACAGAGGAGCCTAGCAGGCTACAGGCTATGGTGTCACAAAAAGATGGATATAATTGGGCAACTGACACTTAAACTTTTTTTTCACCAGAAATAAATAACCTAAATCTTCTGAAATGTTTATTACTAATGTTTTAGAGCAATTTTCTATTAACAAAGAGCATAAGAAAACATTTGCATTGATGTAACATAGATGAAAGTGCTGTAGGTAATATAAAAACATATCTCCCATTTAATATATTTTTAGTGATTATGAGATTCTTTGTAACATATTGGGGAAAATATATTGCCAACAGAAATTTTTTTTTACTTTATTTATTTTAATTGGATGCTAATTACTTTACAATATTGTATTGGTTTTGCCATACATCAACATGCATCTGCCACGGGTGTACACGTGTTCCCCATCCTGAAACCCCCTCCCACCTCCCTCCCTGTACCATCTCTCTGGGTCATCCCAGTGCACCAGCCCCAAGCATCCTGCACCCTGCATTGAACCTGGACTGGTGATTCATTTCCTATATGATATTATACATGTTTCAATGCCATTCTCCCAAATCATCCCACCCTCTCCCTCTCCCACAGAGTCCAAAAGATGTTCACAGATGTTCAAAAAGTCCACACAGATGTTCTATACATCTGTGTCTCTTTTGCTGTCTCGTCTACAGGGTTATCATTACCATCTTTCTAAATTCCATATATATGCATTAGTATACTGTACTGGTGTTTTTCTTTCTGGCTTACTTCACTCTGTATAATAGGCTCCAGTTTCATCCACCTCATTAGAACTGATTCAAATGCATTCTTTTTTAATGGCTGAGTGATACTCCATTGTATATATGTACCACAGCTTTCTTATCCATTCATCTGCTGATGGACATCTAGGTTGCTTCCATGTCCTGGCTATTATAAACAGTGCTGCGATGAATATTGGGGTACATGTGTCTCTTTCAATTCTTGTTTCCTCGGTGTGTATGCCCAGCAGTGGGATAGGGAATCTCCTCACTGTTCTCCATAGTGGCTGTACTAGTTTGCATTCCCACCAACAGTGTAAGAGGGTTCCCTTTTCTCCACACCCTCTCCAGTATTTTATTGCTTGTAGACTTCTAGATTGCAGCCATTCTGACTGGTGTGAGATGGTACCTCATTGTAGTTTTGATTTGCATTTCTCTGATAATGAGTGATGTTGAGCATCTTTTCATGTGTTTCTTAGCCATCTGTATGTCTTCTTTGGAGAAATGTCTATTTAGTTCTTTTGGCCCATTTTTTAATTGAGTCGTCTATTTTTCTGGAACTGAGCTGCAGGAGTTGCTTGTATATTTTTGATATTAGTTGTTTGTCAGTTGCTTCATTTGCTATTATTTTCTCCCATTCTGAAGGCTGTCTTTTCACCTTGCTTATAGTTTCCTTTGTTGTGCAGAAGCTTTTAATTTTAATTAGGTCCCATTTGTTTATTTTTGCTTTTATTTTTTGTATTTTGGGAGGTGAGTCATAAAGGATCCTGCTATGATTTATGTTGGAGAGTGCTTTTCTAAAAAGGGGTTTTGAACTATAAAAGGCACTCTGTGATTATTGCCTTATTGAGAAATATCTTTGACCCAGATATCTGAACGATATCAGCTTTGGAGAACTGTAGTAGCATATCAATTATACTTAGTTTAAAGAAGTTATTAGTGGTGGGTTTAGCATTTATAACATATTTTTAATTAAGTCCACCTACAAATAACACTGTATTGCTTCACTTGTACTGCAGGAGCCTTATAACAAATATGTCCTATTCTTCCCTCTCATCCTTTTTTACATTGCTGTCATTCATTTTACCTGTCTGAATTCTATAATTACCCAATACATTGTGACTATTATTACTTTAAACAGCTATCTTTTAGATCATTAAGAATAAGAAAAGTAGAAGATTTTGTTTTACTTTATTTCTTCTCTAATGCTCTTCCTTTCTATATACAGATGTGAATTTCTGACCTATTATCATTTTCCTTCTCCCTGAAGAATTGTTTTTAACATTTCTTACATAGTAGATATCATGATGGTGAATTCCTACAGTTTTTGTTTGCCTGAGAAAGTCTTATTTCTCTTTTACTTGGGAAAGACAATTTCACTGGACATAGGATTTGAAGTTGGTGGTTTTTTTCTTTAACACTTTAAATATTTCATTCTATTTTCTGTTTGATTACATGATTTCTGAAGACCTCACTGTAATTCTTATCTCAGTACTATTTTTCCTCTATAGGTAAAATTTCCTCTAACTCCTCTCAAGATTTCCTTTGTCTTTTGTTTTCTGCAGTTTAAATATGATACGACGAGATACAGTTATTGTTTTCCTGGATATTCTGTTCTATTTTTGTCATTATCTTTCCCCTTTACATTTACTTTTGGGAAGTTCCTACTGACTTGTATCTCAGTTCACTGATTATTTCCTAGACTCTGTTCAGTCTACTGAGGAGCCCAAAGGTGCTCTTCAGTTCTGTTACAGTGTTTTTGGCTTCTTTGAGTCTTTCTTAGATTTTCCATCTCTCTGCTTACATTACTTACTTGCTATTGTCCTGTGTCACTTTTTCTGTTAGTAAATATGATGCTTGCTTTGTCTCTGGAGACTGTGGACTTTCTTCCCTCTTCGCATACCTTGTAATATTTTAGGGGGATGTGGGGAACTGAACATTATGGAAATTGAGGCAAAAAAACCTTTAGTGTGAACTTTTATGTTGATGAGGTGAGGGGTTGGACACTGTGCAAAAATTAGAGATGCCAAGAAAACATTTCATGAAAAGACAGGCATAATAAGGACAGAAACAATAAGGATCTAACAGAAGCAGAAGATATTAAGAGGTGGCAAGAATACACAGAAGAACTATACAAAAAAGATCTTCATGACCCAGATAACCATGATGTTGTGATCACTCACCTAGAGCCAGACATCCTGGAATGCAGTCAAGTGGGCCTTAGGATGCACCACTACAAACAAAGCAAGCAGAGGTGATGGAATTCCAGTTGAGCTATTTCAAATCCTAAAAGAGGATGCTGTGAAAGTGCTACCTTCAATATGCCAGCAAATTTGGAAAACTGAGCAGTGGCCACAGGATTGGAAAAGGTCAGTTTTCATTCCAATCCCAAAGAAAGGCAATGTCAAAGAATGTTCAAACTAATACACAATTGCTAGCAAAGTAATGTTCAAAATTCTCCAAGCAAGTCTTCAATAGTACATGAACCGAGAACTTCCAGATGTTCAAGCTGGATTTAGAAAAGGCAGAGGAACCAGAGATCAAATTGCCAACATTAACTGGATCATCAAAAAAGCAAGACAGTTCCAGAAAAATATCTACTTCTGCTTTATTGACTACACCAAAGCCTTTGACTGTGCAGATCACAACAAACTGGGGAAAATTCTTCAAGAGATGGGAATGCCAAAGCACCTTACTTGCTTTTTGAGAAATCTGTATGCAGGTCAGGAAGCAACAGTTAGAACCAGACATGGAACAGACTAGTTCCAAATTGGGAAAGGAGTACGTCAAGGTTGTATATTGTCACTCTGCTTATTTAACTTACATGCAGAGTACATCATGTGAAATGCCTGGCTGGATGAAGCACAAGCTGGCATCAAGATTGCTGGGAGAAATATTAATAACCTCAGAAATGCAGCTGAAGTTTTGGCAGAAAGCAAAAAGGAACTAAAGAGCCTCTTGATAAAAGTGAAAGAAGAGAGTGAAAAAGTTGGCTTAAAACTCCACATTCAGAAAACTAAGATCATGGCATCTGGCCCCATCACTTCATGGCAAATTGATGGGGAAACAATGGAAACCATGAGAGACTATTTTCTTGGGCTCCAAAATCACTGCAGATGGTGACCACAGCTATGTAATTAAAAGATACTTGCTCCTTGGAAGAAAAGCTATGACAAACCTAGACAACATATGAAAAAACAGAGATATTCCCTTGCCCACAAAGGTCTGTCTAGTAAAAGCTGTGGTTTTTCCAGTGGTCATGTATGGATGTGAGAGTTGGACTTTAAAGAAAACTGAGTGCTGAAGCATTGATGCTTTTGAACTGTGGTGTTGGAGAAGACTCTTGAGAGTCCCTTGGACTGCAAGGAGATCCAATCAGTCAATCATAAAGGAAATCAGTCCTGAATATTCATTGGAAGGACTAATGTTTAAGCTGAAACTCCAATATTTTGGCCACCTGATGTGAAGAGCCAACTCATTGGAAAAGACCCTGAGGCTGGGAAAGATTGAAGACAGGACAAGAAGGGGGTGACAGAGGACTAGATGCTTGGGTGGCATCACTGACTCAATGGACATGAGTTTGAACAAGCTCCAGGAGTTGGTGACGGACAGGGAAGCCTGGCGTCCTGCAGTCCATGGTGTCGCAAAGAGTCGGACATGACTGAGCAACTGAACTGAGGTGTTGAACACTGTGCAGTATTTGCTGTAAGTGTATGCACTAGAGTCTTCAGATACCTCTGTCTTTTTTTATCCTCTCCCTGTTAACTTTGAGCTTGTTTAAGTACTCTTCAAATAGTATAAAGTATGATTTTTCGGAAGACATGCATCCCAAGTCAACTTGGGCTATTTTATGTACAAAGCCATTCAACTGAATCTATTTTTCATATGACATTCAAATACAAACCCCAAAAACCACTATGTTCTTTTAGCAGTTATCTCTACTTAGATCTAATGGAGTTATCCAGGCACATAATAGGTATTAGATATATGTCTGATGAATTTATTATTTTGATATTATATCCAGTTTGCCAATATTATATTCAATTTTTTTTCCTAAAAAATGATGTACAAGTTCTCATTTTATCTGAAAAATTTAAGAATCTCTTCTGATCCCAAATTTCATCACTTAGTAACAGATATCCTCTGCTAGTCCTCTTCTGGATGCATATTTTCCTCACAGTCTGATTTTACAAAGAACCAACTTTAGGTGCAAGAAAGAATTTGCTTTCTTTATTCTAAATGATAGGTTGAAAAATTATTCAATAGGGATTGATTAAATTCATCTTTGGCAACAGTTCAGCATTCTCCTGCACTATTTCCCGCTGGCTGCATCTCTTCTTACAAGCTTCTCAAGACTGTAGACCTTTATTTAGCCTCATAATTTAGGTATGATGTGAAATTATTAGTCATATCTTCTTTTTCTCTCCAACAGAGGAATTTATTTTGTTTATTCCTGTGACTCATCTCAATTAGGTGTTGGGTGGAAAGGAAACAGCTCAGATTGACTCTGACATATAAAGGACTGACCGCTTTCCAAGGTCCATTTGCTCTAGAGGAGTAGGTAGTTAAAGCTAAATGCATCTCTGATAGGGTTTTAAGGAGCCATTTGTCCAGTGAAAATGGAATCATTAAAATTCCATCCAAAGCTGAGGCCAAGATTGGGACAGAGATCAAAATTGGGGTTGGAATTAGGTTTAGTCCTAGTTCTGGTCCCTTCTTTCCCCTGGAGTGGACAGCACTGACGTACTCAGAACAAAAGATGCTATATTGATGAATTGAGGTTATAGGCCAGACAGGGTTTGAGGAAGAAAATGACAATGGCTAGAAAGTGAAAGTGTGAAAGGGTTAGTCTCTCAGTTATGTTGGCTCTCTGCAACCCCATGGACTGTAGCCCGCCAGACTTCTCTGTTCATGGGATTCTCCAGGCAAGAATACCGGAATGGGTTGCCATTTCCTTCTCCAGGGGATCTTCCTGAATCAGGGATCGAACATAGGCCTCCCACATTGCAGACAGATTCTTTACCTTCTGAACCAACGGCTAGAGCACTAAATATACTCCCAGTATCAGGTGCTGAATATAAGTAACTGGTTAACAGAAGGCCTTGAAGAAACCAACATTCTTTCAGGTGATCTAGATGCTGAGTTCTTGTCTTCTGACTTGGGAAAAGAAAGAAAATCAATACTAAGAATTATTTTGATTTATGAAGATTTGATGAAGTTCTACCAAATATCTTGATGGAAATCTGCTAGTTGTTGAAGAGTTCTTCCTGGTAAAGACTGTTGTGAATTCAAATGCAGAGTCTGTGATTCCATTGCAATAGCAGTGCATGTCTTTATTAAACCCCACATATTACACATCCTATTGGATTCAAAACACTTAGAATTCCTTGTGTCAGTACCATGAATCGATCATACAAGAAAAGTTTGTATTAAGGAAGAGGGGAGGGCAATGTTTGCATGGTTAAAAACAATGCAATAATATCAAAAAGCAAAACATAAAGAAGTAGAAATCATCTTAAAACTGCTTAAAACATTTTTTTTTGAGAAGACCCTAGAATTCCTTTGTCCTTTTATGTCATTGTAGGGGGTCCATATTTTTTTCCATGCATTTGGAGAACCAAATTAATTATACTCCCTCATTACAAAATTGGTAAGACTTGCCCAAATAAAACTGCCAGTAAAACCCATTAATATTAATAAAGCAAGGAAATTAACATAACCATCAAGATTAGCAATGAAGAAATTAAAACTTTGAGTTATTGGGATTGGGAGAGAATTATAAAGATTTTAAGTATTTTAGAACCTATGGTCACTTCAAATTAGAGTCAGCAAAGACTAACTGCTGAAGGAAAGCTAAATCTAATATTAATATCTTCTAATGTTTAAAATAAGTAACTAAAAAGAAACAGTAATATATTGTTTATATTGTATAATGAAACTTTCCCTCCAAATAAATTTTTCTTTATATAATGCACATTCCAGTTGAAAATAAATTTGTTCTTTTTAAGTAAAGGAAATTCTTTCCTATATATTTAAAACCAAAACATTCTCAACTAATAATGAAACAAACTGATTAAGCTACAAAATCATAGTTTTAGAAAGCCCATCTGAGAGTTGAGAATGCAAATATATAAGTATAAATTTTATATATGTATATATAAAAATGTTATTTCATATTTACTCCCACTAATTTCTTCTTCATTGCTTTTTGATGTTTCTCGTAAACTTGAATTCCCTTATGGTATCACTTTCTTTAGCCTCAATATTTTATTTTATAGTGTAGATCTGTTGGAGAAAATTTTTTAGCTTTTGTCTCTAAAATTCTTTAATTTGCCTTCATTTATGAAAGATATTTTCATTGAAGATAGAATTCTAATTTGCATGATTTTTTTTCTTTTTACACTTTCAGAGTACATATTTTTCAACAATAAGTTAAGCCATCAATCTTGTTTCTTTGTAAGTGAAACGTCAGAGTTTTTTTCTGACTGCTTTTATGAATTTCACTTAATCCTTGCTGTTCAGAATTTTAACTATGATTTCCTTAAGTATGGTTTACTTTATCCTGTGTTTGCTGAGATTCTAGGATATATAAGTTACTATTTTTTGTCAATTTGGAAAATCATAGTCATAATCTTGTATAATATTTCTTATATACCATTTACTTTCTCTCTTCCTTCTAGAATATGTTAATAGATGTTAAACTGCTTGATTTTTATTCCCAAAGATTTTAAATGTTCTGTTCCATTTTTCTCTCTTTTTTCCTCTCTGTTTTGATTTGAATAATTTATATTTTTACTCACTTTGGTGATAAAAGTATAATATTTATTCTTAAAATACATAAAAAGACTAAAATAAAGGAGATCATGTATGGATGTGAAAGTTGGACTGTGAAGAAAGCTGGGTGCCGAAGAATCGATGCTTTTGAACTGTGGTGTTGGAGAAGACTCTTGAGAGTCCCTTGGACTGCAAGGAGATCCAACCAGTCCATTCTGAAGGAGATCAGCCCTGGGATTTCTTTGGAAGGAATGATGCTAAAGCTGAAACTCCAGTACTTTGGCCATCTCATGCGAAGAGCTGACTCATTGGAAAGGACCTGATGCTGGGAGGGATTGGGGGCAGGAGGAGAAGGGGACAACCGAGGATGAGATGGCTGGATGGCATCATGGACTCGATGGACATGAGTCTGAGTGAACTCTGGGAGATGGTGATGGACAGGGAGGCCTGGCGTGCTGCGATTCATGGGGTCGCAAAGAGTCGGACACGACTGAGTGACTGAACTGAACTGAACTGATGTACCATGTTTATGGTTGGGAACTAATAATACCAAAAAAGTGCAGTTCACCCCAAATTAATCTATAAATATAAAGTAATTCTTATTAAAGAAATCAAATCAAATTTCCTGTGATTTGACAAATTGAAAACTAAAATTCAAATAAAAATGCAGTGAGCCAACAAAGTCAAAAGAGTTTAGAGAAGAATATAGTGGTGGAACACTCCCCATCAGATATCAAGATATGTTAAAGAGCTATAGCAATTTAATAATAAAAGCAGTGTGATATTGATGCCTGAATGGAAAAATCAATCAATGGGACAAAAAATAGAGTGCCAAAGTAGACACAAATATTTAGATCTGGTCAATGACTAAGTTTCTTTTTCAAATTATTATATAGAAGTTGGGTAGGAGAATAAATGTTGCTTGGATAATTATCTATAAGAAAAAATGAAAGGTTCTTAGTTTATACTATTCTCTCTGAAAAAATCTATGTAAATTAAAGATGCAATGTAAAAAGTAACATTTTAAAATTTCTAGAATATTGAAATATATCTTTAAATAAACAGTTTTTTAAAAGATGCAAAATGCATAAATCATAAAAGAAAATCCTGTTAAATCCAAGTTCAGTAAAATTAAAACTCCTATTAGACAAAAGACTCCATAAACAAATCTAAATAACACTTATTGCAGTGTTTTAGCTGACTATTTATATATAGAATCTACAAGAAAACACTACAAATGGATAAAGAAAACATGATTCCATAGAAAGCTGGTACAATATATGAATATAATATTCACAGAACAGGAAACTCAAATTAAGAAACATTTTTTAAACTTACTAAAGAATGGTTGGAATGGTTGGAAGACTTTGGAAAGAGCTTATGTAAAGTGTGAAGATTGGTGATTCATGGGAAAGCAGAGGAAGGAAATGCTCCAGGACAATTAGGAGGGCATAGGATCTCAGAGTTCAGATGGAAGAAATGCTTCAGAAGTACACGTGGAAGGAAAAAGTGCAAGCACATTCAGGTGGATTTGTAGGCTGGATGATCACGAAGTTAGTTGATTCTTTTCAGGTGGATTTCACTCTCTCTGCAAGAAGTAAATGCTAACATAATCAGCTAAAAATCAACAGTCAATGTGAGAGGTTGAAGTAGAAGTTTGAGAATAGAAAATAAGTTTGAAATAATTTTTGGAGAAAGTCAGAAGGCAAGTTGAGCAGAGAAAAAATAAGGTTTATGATTCCAAATTTATAGTGAGACCTATTTTTGGAAGAAAAGTTATGACTAACCTAGACAGCATATTAAAAAGCAGAGACATTACTTTCCCAACAAAGATCCATCTAGTCAAAGCTATGGTTTTTCCAGTAGTCATGTATGGATGTGAAAGTTGGACTATAAAGAAAGCTGAGCACCAAAGAATTGATGCTTTTGAGCTGTGGTGTTGGAGAAGACTCTTGAGAGTCCCTTGGACTACAAGGAGATCCAACCAGTTCATCCTAAAGGAAATCACTCCTGAATATTCATTGGAAGGAGTGATGTTGAGGCTGAAACTCCAATACTTTGGCCACCTGGTGCAAATAACTGACTCCCTTGAAAAGACCGTGATCCTGGGAAAGATTGAAGGCCGGAGGAGTAGGGGTAGACAGAGGATGAGATGGTTGGATGGCATCACTGATTCAGTGGGCATGGGTCTGAGGAAGCTCTGGGAGTTGGTAATGGACAGAGAGGCCTGGCATGCTGTGGTCCATGGGTCGCAAAGAGTCGGAAATGACTGAGCGACTGAACTGAGTTGAATNCATCACTGATTCAGTGGGCATGGGTCTGAGGAAGCTCTGGGAGTTGGTAATGGACAGAGAGGCCTGGCATGCTGTGGTCCATGGGTCGCAAAGAGTCGGAAATGACTGAGCGACTGAACTGAATTGAATCTTCCAAAACAGATAATTGAGTTTATATAGGATTAGAATTTTCTGTGAAAAGAAAGACAAAAAAAATTGATGGTTTAAATTCTAGAGCATGCAATCTGACCTGAAGAGGGAGATAAAAGGTGGAAGGGTCAGTGAATTGACAAGCTGTAAGAGTAGAATGATGTCCACATATGTGTAAAGTAAAAAGATTAGAGGCTGTAAGTGAGCAATTTGTGAAGTGGCATGTTCTAGAATGCAACACATGGAGAAAGCTATTGCTTAGAGATATCTGGGTTTTGGTAAGTTATCCAAAAGAACCTTCATGTTGGAAAAGAAACCCATGAACCCGAGGTCAAATTCTTAAAGTATACAGGGAAATGACTAGGAGACAGGTACAATGCAATGACAGGAAAATGGAGAGCGTTGTGCAATATCTAAAATGCTGTCTCCTAAAATAAAAAATCATGATATAAACGTGCAGCAGTCACTTCATGGGCCTTCAGGAATACATATATGATTGAAAACTATATTCTGAAATATCATATGTACAGAATCAATAAAACCAACAGAGAATTTAAACTAAAATATACAAGTTTCATTTAGAGGTGGCCCATAGGTGGCCTCAGCACTGTGGAGAAAGAGAGCAAGAATCTAACCTCTTCTTCTTTTAGTGATTAAAATTACTTGACAGGTCCAATATCCGGCTGGAGTCTTCTACTGGCTTGAAGCAGGCAAGAATTTTCAGTGTTTTTTGTCCAGAAGAACTTGGCTTGANATTTTTTTCCTAAAAAATGATGTACAAGTTCTCATTTTATCTGAAAAATTTAAGAATCTCTTCTGATCCCAAATTTCATCACTTAGTAACAGATATCCTCTGCTAGTCCTCTTCTGGATGCATATTTTCCTCACAGTCTGATTTTACAAAGAACCAACTTTAGGTGCAAGAAAGAATTTGCTTTCTTTATTCTAAATGATAGGTTGAAAAATTATTCAATAGGGATTGATTAAATTCATCTTTGGCAACAGTTCAGCATTCTCCTGCACTATTTCCCACTGGCTGCATCTCTTCTTACAAGCTTCTCAAGACTGTAGACCTTTATTTAGCCTCATAATTTAGGTATGATGTGAAATTATTAGTCATATCTTCTTTTTCTCTCCAACAGAGGAATTTATTTTGTTTATTCCTGTGACTCATCTCAATTAGGTGTTGGGTGGAAAGGAAACAGCTCAGATTGACTCTGACATATAAAGGACTGACCGCTTTCCAAGGTCCATTTGCTCTAGAGGAGTAGGTAGTTAAAGCTAAATGCATCTCTGATAGGGTTTTAAGGAGCCATTTGTCCAGTGAAAATGGAATCATTAAAATTCCATCCAAAGCTGAGGCCAAGATTGGGACAGAGATCAAAATTGGGGTTGGAATTAGGTTTAGTCCTAGTTCTGGTCCCTTCTTTCCCCTGGAGTGGACAGCACTGACGTACTCAGAACAAAAGATGCTATATTGATGAATTGAGGTTATAGGCCAGACAGGGTTTGAGGAAGAAAATGACAATGGCTAGAAAGTGAAAGTGTGAAAGGGTTAGTCTCTCAGTTATGTTGGCTCTCTGCAACCCCATGGACTGTAGCCCGCCAGACTTCTCTGTTCATGGGATTCTCCAGGCAAGAATACCGGAATGGGTTGCCATTTCCTTCTCCAGGGGATCTTCCTGAATCAGGGATCGAACATAGGCCTCCCACATTGCAGACAGATTCTTTACCTTCTGAACCAACGGCTAGAGCACTAAATATACTCCCAGTATCAGGTGCTGAATATAAGTAACTGGTTAACAGAAGGCCTTGAAGAAACCAACATTCTTTCAGGTGATCTAGATGCTGAGTTCTTGTCTTCTGACTTGGGAAAAGAAAGAAAATCAATACTAAGAATTATTTTGATTTATGAAGATTTGATGAAGTTCTACCAAATATCTTGATGGAAATCTGCTAGTTGTTGAAGAGTTCTTCCTGGTAAAGACTGTTGTGAATTCAAATGCAGAGTCTGTGATTCCATTGCAATAGCAGTGCATGTCTTTATTAAACCCCACATATTACACATCCTATTGGATTCAAAACACTTAGAATTCCTTGTGTCAGTACCATGAATTGATCATACAAGAAAAGTTTGTATTAAGGAAGAGGGGAGGGCAATGTTTGCATGGTTAAAAACAATGCAATAATATCAAAAAGCAAAACATAAAGAAGTAGAAATCATCTTAAAACTGCTTAAAACATTTTTTTTTGAGAAGACCCTAGAATTCCTTTGTCCTTTTATGTCATTGTAGGGGGTCCATATTTTTTTCCATGCATTTGGAGAACCAAATTAATTATACTCCCTCATTACAAAATTGGTAAGACTTGCCCAAATAAAACTGCCAGTAAAACCCATTAATATTAATAAAGCAAGGAAATTAACATAACCATCAAGATTAGCAATGAAGAAATTAAAACTTTGAGTTATTGGGATTGGGAGAGAATTATAAAGATTTTAAGTATTTTAGAACCTATGGTCACTTCAAATTAGAGTCAGCAAAGACTAACTGCTGAAGGAAAGCTAAATCTAATATTAATATCTTCTAATGTTTAAAATAAGTAACTAAAAAGAAACAGTAATATATTGTTTATATTGTATAATGAAACTTTCCCTCCAAATAAATTTTTCTTTATATAATGCACATTCCAGTTGAAAATAAATTTGTTCTTTTTAAGTAAAGGAAATTCTTTCCTATATATTTAAAACCAAAACATTCTCAACTAATAATGAAACAAACTGATTAAGCTACAAAATCATAGTTTTAGAAAGCCCATCTGAGAGTTGAGAATGCAAATATATAAGTATAAATTTTATATATGTATATATAAAAATGTTATTTCATATTTACTCCCACTAATTTCTTCTTCATTGCTTTTTGATGTTTCTCGTAAACTTGAATTCCCTTATGGTATCACTTTCTTTAGCCTCAATATTTTATTTTATAGTGTAGATCTGTTGGAGAAAATTTTTTAGCTTTTGTCTCTAAAATTCTTTAATTTGCCTTCATTTATGAAAGATATTTTCATTGAAGATAGAATTCTAATTTGCATGATTTTTTTTCTTTTTACACTTTCAGAGTACATATTTTTCAACAATAAGTTAAGCCATCAATCTTGTTTCTTTGTAAGTGAAACGTCAGAGTTTTTTTCTGACTGCTTTTATGAATTTCACTTAATCCTTGCTGTTCAGAATTTTAACTATGATTTCCTTAAGTATGGTTTACTTTATCCTGTGTTTGCTGAGATTCTAGGATATATAAGTTACTATTTTTTGTCAATTTGGAAAATCATAGTCATAATCTTGTATAATATTTCTTATATACCATTTACTTTCTCTCTTCCTTCTAGAATATGTTAATAGATGTTAAACTGCTTGATTTTTATTCCCAAAGATTTTAAATGTTCTGTTCCATTTTTCTCTCTTTTTTCCTCTCTGTTTTGATTTGAATAATTTATATTTTTACTCACTTTGGTGATAAAAGTATAATATTTATTCTTAAAATACATAAAAAGACTAAAATAAAGGAGATCATGTATGGATGTGAAAGTTGGACTGTGAAGAAAGCTGGGTGCCGAAGAATCGATGCTTTTGAACTGTGGTGTTGGAGAAGACTCTTGAGAGTCCCTTGGACTGCAAGGAGATCCAACCAGTCCATTCTGAAGGAGATCAGCCCTGGGATTTCTTTGGAAGGAATGATGCTAAAGCTGAAACTCCAGTACTTTGGCCATCTCATGCGAAGAGCTGACTCATTGGAAAGGACCTGATGCTGGGAGGGATTGGGGGCAGGAGGAGAAGGGGACAACCGAGGATGAGATGGCTGGATGGCATCATGGACTCGATGGACATGAGTCTGAGTGAACTCTGGGAGATGGTGATGGACAGGGAGGCCTGGCGTGCTGCGATTCATGGGGTCGCAAAGAGTCGGACACGACTGAGTGACTGAACTGAACTGAACTGATGTACCATGTTTATGGTTGGGAACTAATAATACCAAAAAAGTGCAGTTCACCCCAAATTAATCTATAAATATAAAGTAATTCTTATTAAAGAAATCAAATCAAATTTCCTGTGATTTGACAAATTGAAAACTAAAATTCAAATAAAAATGCAGTGAGCCAACAAAGTCAAAAGAGTTTAGAGAAGAATATAGTGGTGGAACACTCCCCATCAGATATCAAGATATGTTAAAGAGCTATAGCAATTTAATAATAAAAGCAGTGTGATATTGATGCCTGAATGGAAAAATCAATCAATGGGACAAAAAATAGAGTGCCAAAGTAGACACAAATATTTAGATCTGGTCAATGACTAAGTTTCTTTTTCAAATTATTATATAGAAGTTGGGTAGGAGAATAAATGTTGCTTGGATAATTATCTATAAGAAAAAATGAAAGGTTCTTAGTTTATACTATTCTCTCTGAAAAAATCTATGTAAATTAAAGATGCAATGTAAAAAGTAACATTTTAAAATTTCTAGAATATTGAAATATATCTTTAAATAAACAGTTTTTTAAAAGATGCAAAATGCATAAATCATAAAAGAAAATCCTGTTAAATCCAAGTTCGGTAAAATTAAAACTCCTATTAGACAAAAGACTCCATAAACAAATCTAAATAACACTTATTGCAGTGTTTTAGCTGACTATTTATATATAGAATCTACAAGAAAACACTACAAATGGATAAAGAAAACATGATTCCATAGAAAGCTGGTACAATATATGAATATAATATTCACAGAACAGGAAACTCAAATTAAGAAACATTTTTTAAACTTACTAAAGAATGGTTGGAATGGTTGGAAGACTTTGGAAAGAGCTTATGTAAAGTGTGAAGATTGGTGATTCATGGGAAAGCAGAGGAAGGAAATGCTCCAGGACAATTAGGAGGGCATAGGATCTCAGAGTTCAGATGGAAGAAATGCTTCAGAAGTACACGTGGAAGGAAAAAGTGCAAGCACATTCAGGTGGATTTGTAGGCTGGATGATCACGAAGTTAGTTGATTCTTTTCAGGTGGATTTCACTCTCTCTGCAAGAAGTAAATGCTAACATAATCAGCTAAAAATCAACAGTCAATGTGAGAGGTTGAAGTAGAAGTTTGAGAATAGAAAATAAGTTTGAAATAATTTTTGGAGAAAGTCAGAAGGCAAGTTGAGCAGAGAAAAAATAAGGTTTATGATTCCAAATTTATAGTGAGACCTATTTTTGGAAGAAAAGTTATGACTAACCTAGACAGCATATTAAAAAGCAGAGACATTACTTTCCCAACAAAGATCCATCTAGTCAAAGCTATGGTTTTTCCAGTAGTCATGTATGGATGTGAAAGTTGGACTATAAAGAAAGCTGAGCACCAAAGAATTGATGCTTTTGAGCTGTGGTGTTGGAGAAGACTCTTGAGAGTCCCTTGGACTACAAGGAGATCCAACCAGTTCATCCTAAAGGAAATCACTCCTGAATATTCATTGGAAGGAGTGATGTTGAGGCTGAAACTCCAATACTTTGGCCACCTGGTGCAAATAACTGACTCCCTTGAAAAGACCGTGATGCTGGGAAAGATTGAAGGCCGGAGGAGTAGGGGTAGACAGAGGATGAGATGGTTGGATGACATCACTGATTCAGTGGGCATGGGTCTGAGGAAGCTCTGGGAGTTGGTAATGGACAGAGAGGCCTGGCATGCTGTGGTCCATGGGTCGCAAAGAGTCGGAAATGACTGAGCGACTGAACTGAGTTGAATCTTCCAAAACAGATAATTGAGTTTATATAGGATTAGAATTTTCTGTGAAAAGAAAGACAAAAAAAATTGATGGTTTAAATTCTAGAGCATGCAATCTGACCTGAAGAGGGAGATAAAAGGTGGAAGGGTCAGTGAATTGACAAGCTGTAAGAGTAGAATGATGTCCACATATGTGTAAAGTAAAAAGATTAGAGGCTGTAAGTGAGCAATTTGTGAAGTGGCATGTTCTAGAATGCAACACATGGAGAAAGCTATTGCTTAGAGATATCTGGGTTTTGGTAAGTTACCCAAAAGAACCTTCATGTTGGAAAAGAAACCCATGAACCCGAGGTCAAATTCTTAAAGTATACAGGGAAATGACTAGGAGACAGGTACAATGCAATGACAGGAAAATGGAGAGCGTTGTGCAATATCTAAAATGCTGTCTCCTAAAATAAAAAATCATGATATAAACGTGCAGCAGTCACTTCATGGGCCTTCAGGAATACATATATGATTGAAAACTATATTCTGAAATATCATATGTACAGAATCAATAAAACCAACAGAGAATTTAAACTAAAATATACAAGTTTCATTTAGAGGTGGCCCATAGGTGGCCTCAGCACTGTGGAGAAAGAGAGCAAGAATCTAACCTCTTCTTCTTTTAGTGATTAAAATTACTTGACAGGTCCAATATCCGGCTGGAGTCTTCTACTGGCTTGAAGCAGGCAAGAATTTTCAGTGTTTTTTGTCCAGAAGAACTTGGCTTGAGATAAATTTTGGCTGTGCTCAAAGTTGAGTAACTAGGACATGAAAGCAGGGCTGCTCAGAAGACAGCCAGTGAGCCCAGCCTCCTGCCTTAGGCAATGTATGTCCCAGTCAGAGTCCTACTCAAGAATTCATGTCATCAGGAGTAAGCGGTTTGTTCTTATTGAAGAAGACATCGTTTGGAAGGATATGCCAAATGGCGTTCAAAGAAATGAGTCAAGGTATAAAATCCTCGGCATTGATTTTGTACATAGGACAAAGGAAGCATTTGTGAGGTGGCAGGGCATCTGTGAAGGGAATTCTTTCTGCAGTCCGGGGGCCCTTCTGGCATGGGCAAGGGGATCACTCAGCAACACTGGGATTTGAATGGCCGTATAGTTTTTGCCAGGAAATATTTACCCCATAGTCTAACACTGTCTGTTCCAAATTAGGACAGGCAAGTTACCATAATTCTATGGCATTAATAGGTCTCTTTTGGGGAATAGTGTTCTAGAGATGTACTGTTTAACAGCTTACCACTGAACATGTTCCCCAAGGAGATTATACAAATGAAAAACTGAGCTTGAGTCTGTGAAGGTCACAAAGAAGAGGGCTCCAAATTCAATTCCATCTCAACATTTTATCCCAGACTGGGTTTAATAACTGTTTCCCTGAACAACTATGGAGCCATCTTTTAGCCTCAAAAGACTGGCAGATAGTGATTTTAAGCCAAAAGCAGGGGTTGTGCAGTGTTGGTGTGTGTGGGAGCATATACATGTATTCATACAAGTTCTGTAGACATGAACTTCAAGAATTTCAATTTCAAGATGTACTTTGTCAAACCAGCCATATTTTAGGGTCAACAATCTCTGACTGTACTTAAAAGCCATCAGATAGACGATCTTATGTTTACAACAAACCCAGAGTGTTCTGCTTGTGTCCTCACTTGTGAAATGGGGAGGCTGATACCTGGTAGTATTTGGTAATGTGCTCAAAGTTACATAGGAAAATAGTCGCAGAGCTAAGATGAAACTCCAGGCTCTTGATGTTCAGTTTAGCATTTATTAGTAATACCAACTAATCTAGGCTTAGCTCAGTGTGTTCCTCTTCTTAGCTTTTGCATCTTCCATGGGATTCCTTTATTCCATTTAGTGTCCTTACACAAGTGTCTTCAAATTCCTAATGTGAAACACTGAAAGCGTAAAAAAACTGCAGAGTATTTTAAGGAAAACACATGTACCCAGCTACCTCTAACAAATGTAAACATATTGTGTATCTTCCCCTTCCCCTAACTTCCCAGAGATAACCATTACACCAGATCTTGAATTTATTATGCCAATTCATTGCTATAATGTCTATCATCTGTCTCTGTCAATCATCTCTCCTTATCCATGCACATCCATACATACACATAAATAAATATAATTCTGCATCTTTATTTTGTTCGATATTATGTTTTTACAATTTATCTTAACCCTATGATGAATTCCATTGTGGAAATGCACTGATATTTATTTTCCTATTAATAAACAATTTTTAAAAGCTTTCATAATATACACAATGTCCCAATGAATGTATTTCTGAATATCTCTTTGAGTTCATTTGCAACAATTTTTTAAGCCCTCTGATGTAAAATTGCTAGTTCAAGGAATGCATGTATATGTGGTTCCTCCAAAGATGTCCTTGAAACCTGTTTATCTGTTAGACTTTGTATGGCAAAAGGGTCTTCACAATTGTAATTAAGTCTCTTTAGAAGGGAAGGCTCACTTAATTGGTTTACTCAGGAGGACCCAATCTAATTACAGGAATCCTTGAAATCTTAAGAGGAGGCAGAACTGAAAGTAATAAGCTGCTGCTGCTGAGATGCTAAGTCGCTTCAGTTGTGTCCGACTGTGCGACCCCATGGACGGCAGCCCATCAGGCTTCCACGTCCCTGGGATTTTCCCGGCAAGAACACCGGAGTGGGTTGCCATTGCCTTCTCCAATGCATGAAAGTGAAAAGTAAAAGGGAAGTCGCTCAGTCGTGTCTGACTCTTTGCGACCCCATGGACTGCAGCCTACCAGGCTCCTTCGTCCATGGGATTTTCCAGGCAAGAGTACTGGAGTGGGGTGCCATTGCCTTCTCTGGCGTCATAAGCTACCACCTGAAAAAAATTCTACCAGCTGTTGCTGGTTTTGAAAATGGCAAAGAAGGGCATGCGCCGAGTAGTACAAATCCGGAGTCACTGGATAAACGCAACAAAAATGGGTTCTCTCCTAAAGCCTCCAGCTAGGAACACAGCCCGGAAAAGACATCTTGATTTTAGCCCAGTGAAACCCAGGACAGGCTTCTGACCTCCAGAACTGTAAGCTAACAAATTTTCATTGTTTTAAGCCATAAAGTCTATAGTTGTTTGTTACACAGCAATAGAAAACTAATATGGCATATTAAACTTTATGAATGGTACATTTCCTTCCAAAATAGCTACACCAATTTCTGTGTTCACTATATATGTATGAGAATCTATGTGACCTCTTAACCTTTATAAGTCTAGAGTATCTCCAGACTTTAAAATTGGTTTGCTGAATTTGAAAGGTGAATAGTTTAAATTTGCATTTGGTTTTAACTTTCATTTTCCTAATCATTTGTGGGGTTGAACCTTTTAATTTCTACGTTGTTGGCCATTTGAACACTCCTTTTCTTGAATACCTCACACATATTGGCCTTTATTCATATTAAAAGTGAAAGTGAAGTAGCTCAGTCGTGTCCGACTCTTTGGGACCCCGTGGACTGTAGCCTACCAGGCTCCTCCCTCCGTGTGATTCTCCAGGCAAGAATACTGGAGTGGGTTGCTATTTCCTTCTCCAGAGGATCCTCACGACCCAGGGATCAAACCCAGGTCTCCGGCATTGCAGGCAGACGCTTTAACTTCTGAGCCACCAGGGAAGCCCAATTCATATTGAGTTGTTATATTTTTCTTATTTATTTGTAAACATATGTTCTGAATATGAAATCTTCATTGGTGAAACCCCATGCAAATATAAAATCCCATTCTGTGGCTTCCTTTAACTTTGTGGTATTTTATTAAATAGAAAGTTTTCATTGTAATGTTGGCAGATATATGTTTTTACTTAATGAGTTTTGCCTTTTAGACATCTACATCTTGCCAACCTCAGGATAATAAACATATTCTATATTTTCTTTTACAAGTTTTAAAGTCTTGCTTTTAATATTTAGGGTTTTAAAATATTTGAAATTGTATTTTACTTAGATACTGAGTTGTCCTAAAGCTATGTGTGAAAAATTCACTTTTTTCTTACTGATTTTAATATCCCTTCTCTCTCATACATCAATATATTTATGAGTTTCTGGGCTCTCTTTTCTGACCCTTTGTCTGTTTATTTATTTCAGTTCCTGTTCTACAATATTTTAATTACCCCAGCAACAAAATATCTCGATATTCTCCTTTTAAAAGTTATTTTTCTTCTAAACTTCTTACTTAATCTTGGACTTTTATTCACTTATTTGAATTCCAGGATAAGCTTGGCAAGTTCCATTAAACAGTCAAATATATTCTTTCTGGGATTATAGTCACAATTGGATGAAAATATAAAGTGAACTCGAGAGTGCTGATATCTTTTAGATATTAGTCTTTTATCTGTTATCATAGCCTAATTTTCTGTTAGTACTTTAAAGGATTGTTCATATTTATAGTTTTCTCTGTCAAAAGTTTGCTATACAGCTTTTGCTGCTGCTGCTGCTGCTGCTGCTAAGTCACTTCAGTCGTGTCCGACTCTGTGTGACCCCATAGACGGCAGCCCACCAGGCTCCCCCATCCCTGGGATTCTCCAGGCAAGAACACTGGAGTGGGTTGCCATTTCCTTCTCCAATGCATGAAAGAGAAAAGTGAAAGTGAAGTCGCTCAGTCTGTCCGACTGTTAGCGNGTGTCCGACTCTGTGTGACCCCATAGACGGCAGCCCACCAGGCTCCCCCATCCCTGGGATTCTCCAGGCAAGAACACTGGAGTGGGTTGCCATTTCCTTCTCCAATGCATGAAAGAGAAAAGTGAAAGTGAAGTCGCTCAGTCTGTCCGACTGTTAGCGACCCCATGGACTGCAGCCCACCAGGCTCCTCCGTCCATTGGATTTTCCAGGCAAGAGTACTGGGGTGGGGTGCCATTGCCTTCCCCGATGTAAGGACTCTATTGATTCTTATATATTGAGCTCGGTTCTAACAAACTTGCCAATTGTTTGTAAATTTTCTTTAATTTTATAAACAGTATTGCCTCAACAAAGATAATTTTGCTAGTTTTTGTACTCCTTATACCGTATTTTCTTTACTTACCTTATAGTTTGTGTTGTAATTCCAGTGTTAGAAGCCGTTTCATGGGCATCCTTGAGTTGTTGCTGAGTTTAATTGGAACACATCTGAAATTTCACATTTCATGTGTGCTGTTAACTATAGATAAAAGTTCAGAGATTCTCCTTCTGTTCCTAATTAGCTGAAAGTTGTCACCAATGACTCTTGAAATTGACTGCATTTTTTGTATCTATCTATAGGACTTTGTCCCTTTCATTGTTCATGTCTGCTCTGGATGTAAAGATGCATTCGCTTCATAAAATTGGCTGAGTAGTTTCCCCTCATTAACTATTCTGTGAAACATTTTTCTATAGTTTAAATTGTTAATTCCAAGCAGCTTTGGTGGTTTTTAGGCAAGATAAGATTGTATAACTCGCTAAATTTATTTAATGTTTATCATTTCTTCCTCAGGCAATTTCACTAACTTATATTTGTCTGGAAAGTTGTCAGTTTCATTTAAGTCTACCAGTTATTGGCTTAAATTTATTTATAATGTTTTTATGATATTATAAAAAGCTCCATAAAAATGTAATAATTTCAATATTTACTATTTTCATGCCATTTTTCTATTATTCTTTTTGATGTTCTCTTTTACTGATGGAGTCAGTGTACTTTCTTTCTTTAAAAGAAATAGCTCTTTTTTTGTTGATTTTATTTATTTATTTTGTGGATTTTATTTATTTATTATTTATTAAGTAAATACATTTATGTGTATAAATTTCCCTTGAATTACTGCTGTACCAGCTTCTAGCAAGATTTGAGTGTAACACATTTATTTTTACTTAGTTTAAATATTCTCTAATTTCTATTGTGGTCTTTTTTCATACTTTACATCTGAGAAAATTCATAACAACTTTACATTCAGAACAACTTTCTGAAAATAAGTTTATTTTAAAAAAATATTTAATCCTTTGTGATAAGAAGATATGGTTTTATAATATAAATTATTGAAAATAGTTGACATTACATGTGATCTAGGCATTTGTGCTCAGTTGTATCCAACTGTGCAACCCCATGAACTGTAGCCCACCAGGATCCTCTGTCCATGGAATTTGCCAGGCAAGAATACTGGAGGGGGTTGCCACTTTTTACCCCATACATGTGATCTAGTATGTGGTTAATTTTATAATGTTCCAGTAATTTAAAAAATGTATATTTTTAACTTTTTGGAGGTAGTGTTCAATAATCACTGTCTTTTAGAAAAACAATATTCATTGAAGTCCTCTAGCATTATTATGTTTTGTCTGAATATCAAATTTTCACTTTATTATAGGAATCAATCCTTAAAATTCTCTCCATCAGTAAAAAGTTATGTATAGATTTTAATATGCACTTGGTACTGTATGTGTCCTCTAAATATAATAATTCATTGTATTCTTAAACCAACTGTATAAGGTGAGGGCATCATTTTTAGAGAAGAAATCAAGGGACAAAGAAGTTAAGAAGTTCACAAAGCTAGCAGTCGGTAGAGCTGAGATTTAAATGGAATCTGTCTCCATTGTTCACGTGGGTCTGACACTACTAGTATGGCCAGTTTTTGCTTTATATTTTCAGACTATATTATTAGGCATTTAGAAACTTATGCATGTTATGATTTGTTATACAGTTATTGCTTCTATTGTGTATTTTCTCCATCCATGCTTTTGCCTTTAATTCTATTGTGTATGATATTATTTCTATAAGTTTCCTATTCGTTAGCATTTGACTTTTTTTTTTTTAACTATACTGTGCAATTTTTTCTTCTTCTGGTTTGGACACCTACAGTTTCCTTTTTATGTTGTTACCCTAATTCTTTCTGCATGTATATTTAAATATCACTTCTCCTAATAATGTGACTATTTTACCTTCCTTCATAACAGACCCTTAATCTCCTTGAGTATCAGTTAAAATCCCATTATATTTTTATTTTTGCAAATCATTGTTTTATCTTCTGAAAAGTGAAGCAAAAGATAATTAGATATTTTGAAGCAATTATATTTATCAATATATTTAGTAGAATCCATGTTAACATTTGGCTTTACTACATCTCTCCTTTCCTGTAAGTTTACTTTTCTCCTTGATGAAGAATCTTTTTAAGCATTTTTTTTAAGTTAAGGATTTGTCTGTGGTAAACTTTGAAAGTCCTTATTTCAATATGTCTTTGTTTTGTTCTCCCTACTGAGAAAAATAGTCAAGTTGATCATTTAGTTCTGAGGTGAGTTATTATCCCTCTGCATTTTGAAGGTATTGCTCCAAATTTTACTGATCTCCTGTTTCTAGTGATAAAAACAAAGTCAGTCTAATATCTTTTCTCCATGATCACTTTTAAGATTTTCTCTTTGCCCTTGATACTTTGAAGCTGCATTAAAATATAGCTATGTATGCACAGGTATGTAATTTTTAAAAATCCTGCTTGGTATCCGGATATACCCAAAGAAACATTAGAGAAAGAAAGAGGGATGGATAATAATTTCTGGTAAAAGTCTGCAATGTGATTTCAAACTATAAGAGGAACTCTTTCTTGAGTAACAATTTAAAAATTGTCTTCTCTTTGAAACATGAATTTTCTTGGGTAGCCTTGGTACACAGTGGATTGAAGCGGGTTTCGGTTCCCAGCCAGAGAATGAAGTTGGGATGCAGCAGTGAGAGCTGAATCCTAGCTACTAGACCAGAGGTCAGTGACAAGGCCCTGTCCCTTTGGGTTTTCAGAAAAGAATTCCCATAAAGATTGAACTGGCTTCCCTGATAGCTCAGTCAGTAAAGAATCTGCCTACAGTGCAGGAGACCAGAGTTCTATCCCTGGGTCAGGAAGATCCCCTGGAGAAGGATATGGCAACCCACCCCAGTATTCTTGCCTGGGGAATCCCATGGATTGAGGAGCCTGGCAGGCTACAGTCCATGGGGTCACAAGAGTTGAACACGACTTAGCAACTAAACCACCATAAACGTTGAAAGTAGTGAAACAAGTAAAATATTAATTAGGAGGGAAAAAAAAGTACAGCACATGTTGATAGACACACAGCTTTGGGATCATTTACAGCCAAGATAGATTCCAATAAAAAGCACTATAGGTAGACTTGACACCATCCCTCTTTTGACCTCCAAGGAGCTTTCTAGTCAGGAAGGTCTCCCTGACTTGAGAATGAGAAATATGTGGTCTCTTACCTTCTATCTGGGCAGAGCCTGGCCTCTTCACTCCATTGTCCTGGAGTCTGTCCACAGGGAATGAACTCAATTTGCTTACCCTGGAGGGGCCCATCTGCCTTCTGCCTGAGAAGTACTACCTAAAGAACCATGTGAAAGAGAATTTCTGTATTTTCTCTGCTGTTTTTAAAATTTCTGTTAGGAGGAAAACAGAAGTATTATTGAAACACTGAGTCTTTCCCTGTGGGGATCCTTTTAAAAAGGCAAATCTGGAAAATTTCAAATTTTCCCCAATAGCTGAGTGAAGGCCAAATTAAATATAAATTAGTTTTATTCTCTTTCTTGATTGCACCATTTGTATTTTTTGAGATTACAATGGCTTTCCTTATACATAAACAAATTCTGCTTTGCAAAACCCCAATTTAAATCTCTTAAGTGCTCTAAGGAGCTTCACATTGTGGATTAAGAAAATACCCAGGTGGCCCAGAGAGACCATAAAAGGATTTAAATTTAGGAGTCAAAATATTTCCTTTTGGGAGCCCCTACATTGTACCTGGAGAAAACAAACAAACAACAACAACAAAAAAAAAACCCTCTGGTTTGGCTCAGCCCCTCCAGAGAGTCTTAGGTCTTTTAGAAATCTACATGTATTAATCCTCATATATTACCTTAGAATGCAGCTTCAGGCATGAATGTAATGATATGGCATTATTATTGTGGGGCCTTATGCTACTGGGTCTGTAGTTGAAAACAGACATCTGCTCTAATTTTTCCTTTATTTTATTTCTGGAATAACAAATTTCAAGGAAATTTTTCTTATTTATCTGATATATATTCACTGAATGCCTACTCTTGCCAGCACCTCTGTTAGATGGTATGCTAGGCACTGGGAAGATTCACAAGGTTCCTGCCTTCATGAAGCTTCAGTGAGCTTATTATTTGATCATCATGTGATTTAGAGACTCAAAAATAGAAGCTTGAATGGGATTCCCAGGAGCCACCTAGGCCATTCCCTTACCTCAAGAAAGGATTTAATGAAATATTTTCTGACAGACTTGATATTTGTCATGCCAGAGGATATTCAGAGAGGGGATTACTGCTGCCTTCAAATAAGAGTCAATGTTTTTCTACATTAAAAAAAATACATATATAGAAAGTTTCTCATGCAAGCCATGGTTGAGAGGCAACTTGTCGTAGTATCATTGCTAAACAAAATACAGGATGCCCGGTTCAATTTGAATTTTAATGTAAGTATGACCCAGATATGGCATGGGACATACTTATCCTAAAAACATATTTGTTGTTTACTAAAATTCAAATTTATCTGGGCATCCTTTAATTTTATTTGCTCAGTCTACTAACTATATGGTAGAGAAAGAAGGAAGATCAGGCAAAAAAGTATTTAATGAATTATGTAACAAAATAATTCAGATAAGATAAAATACTAGTGACATGGATTATGGCACCATCAGCAATGTACTTCCTTTGGAATGCCCTCCTGGCCAGTTCTCTTTGCATAGAAATGACATTGGGATAAGCTATGCATTATTGGTCCTCACAGTTTCATTAAAATGATATAGATGATTCAGACTGTTTACTTGTAAAAGAGCCACGTGTTTTAATGGGGGCCCCTCTGGGGACTCATGTATCTCCACTAAACTCCCCCTGCGAGATGACAGCACAATGGAATCCCTGCATTGTACAACTGGACTTGAATTTTTATCATGCTGTTTCATGAGCCTACTTAGAAGCATGCAGAAACTTTCTGAATATCTCTGTGGTTTACATTCTGTGTTTTGAGTTCTACCCAAAAGTAAGGTGGTGGATGTGCAGAAAAAAAAATAACTGCACTCTAAACTCTGTGGCCACAGGGACAGCAGGGACCTGTTTTGCTCACTACCATCAACTAAGTGCCCACTATTGCTGGGTATATTAAGAAAAAGAGTTCTATCTCCCCGATATCTTACTTAGGGTCTTTAATTGAACTAGAAAAGTACATATTCTTTGACTTTCACAAAGGGCCTCCGTTTGTTTTTATAGATAAGTCTGACAAAAAATGTATATGTTTTCACTATCTTGAATCTTTCATTTTTCAAGCAAAAAAGTCAATAATTATTTTTTTACTAATTTGCCCCAAGAAATGAATATCAAAAGTTTAACTTCTATTGTTTATCTAGCTAAAAATGTAAAATTTCTTTGAAGTATAATTTACATGTCTGATTATAATACTATACAAAAATCCACATTGGGCTTTGAATATTGTTAAAAGACAAACTGAAATATATTAAACATTTCAAGGGTTCTTTTGAGCAGAAGTCAGTTCCATTCAGGAAGCACCAAGTCAGAAGTGGAGAAATCAGGAGCTGGAGAAAGACTTATACTGTATACACAATGTACAGAAGATGACTGATTGGCTATAGCTTAAAGCCTAGTTGGCTGTTTGTGATTGGCTGAACTTAGGTTTTGATTTTTGTAACCATTAAGCATTTAAACGCTTAGGTGTGGTTTGCTTACGTAGGCCACCATGGCATTAGAATCACCTCTGTCTGGCTTCCTTGTTTAATAATATCTTACTTCTCCATTTAAAAAAATCCTAAATATTCACTACCAGATCTAGTATATAAAATGGGTAACTCTGTGCATTCAGTCCTAAGTGGAATCAGTATATTCTTCTAGGTCATTCAAACAACATTGTGACTTTTATGTTGAAGGAACAGGCACCCAGAGAGATTAATTAAGCAGCTAGTCCCAGGTCACATAAGAAGAATTAAAACTCCATCCTGTTTATCTTCATTCTGAGTCCTCTGTTCTTTTCACCACATCACTATGTCTTTCTTTAGAATTCAAAACTTTTTTGGCTTAAATATAAAGATATTTCAATATGTTCATAAATGACAAAAAGCAAAGGTGAAAATTCTGATATTCCCTGTTTTTATATTAGCATTTACAGGGCTTCTTCAGAGGTAAAGAATTGNTTCACAATGTGGATTAAGAAAATACCCAGGTGGCCCAGAGAGACCGTAAAAGGATTTAAATTTAGGAGTCAAAATATTTCCTTTTGGGAGCCCCTACATTGTACCTGGAGAAAACAAACAAACAACAACAACAAAAAAAAAGCCCTCTGGTTTGGCTCAGCCCCTCCAGAGAGTCTTAGGTCTTTTAGAAATCTACATGTATTAATCCTCATATATTACCTTAGAATGCAGCTTCAGGCATGAATGTAATGATATGGCATTATTATTGTGGGGCCTTATGCTACTGGGTCTGTAGTTGAAAACAGACATCTGCTCTAATTTTTCCTTTATTTTATTTCTGGAATAACAAATTTCAAGGAAATTTTTCTTATTTATCTAATATATATTCACTGAATGCCTACTCTGGCCAGCACCTCTGTTAGATGGTATGCTAGGCACTGGGAAGATTCACAAGGTTCCTGCCTTCATGAAGCTTCAGTGAGCTTATTATTTGATCATCATGTGATTTAGAGACTCAAAAATAGAAGCTTGAATGGGATTCCCAGGAGCCACCTAGGCCATTCCCTTACCTCAAGAAAGGATTTAATGAAATATTTTCTGACAGACTTGGTATTTGTCATGCCAGAGGATATTCAGAGAGGGGATTACTGCTGCCTTCAAATAAGAGTCAATGTTTTTCTACATTAAAAAAAATACATATATAGAAAGTTTCTCATGCAAGCCATGGTTGAGAGGCAACTTGTCGTAGTATCATTGCTAAACAAAATACAGGATGCCCGGTTCAATTTGAATTTTAATGTAAGTATGACCCAGATATGGCATGGGACATACTTATCCTAAAAACATATTTGTTGTTTACTAAAATTCAAATTTATCTGGGCATCCTTTAATTTTATTTGCTCAGTCTACTAACTATATGGTAGAGAAAGAAGGAAGATCAGGCAAAAAAGTATTTAATGAATTATGTAACAAAATAATTCAGATAAGATAAAATACTAGTGACATGGATTATGGCACCATCAGCAATGTACTTCCTTTGGAATGCCCTCCTGGCCAGTTCTCTTTGCATAGAAATGACATTGGGATAAGCTATGCATTATTGGTCCTCACAGTTTCATTAAAATGATATAGATGATTCAGACTGTTTACTTGTAAAAGAGCCACGTGTTTTAATGGGGGCCCCTCTGGGGACTCATGTATCTCCACTAAACTCCCCCTGCGAGATGACAGCACAATGGAATCCCTGCATTGTACAACTGGACTTGAATTTTTATCATGCTGTTTCATGAGCCTACTTAGAAGCATGCAGAAACTTTCTGAATATCTCTGTGGTTTACATTCTGTGTTTTGAGTTCTACCCAAAAGTAAGGTGGTGGATGTGCAGAAAAAAAAATAACTGCACTCTAAACTCTGTGGCCACAGGGACAGCAGGGACCTGTTTTGCTCACTACCATCAACTAAGTGCCCACTATTGCTGGGTATATTAAGAAAAAGAGTTCTATCTCCCCGATATCTTACTTAGGGTCTTTAATTGAACTAGAAAAGTACATATTCTTTGACTTTCACAAAGGGCCTCCGTTTGTTTTTATAGATAAGTCTGACAAAAAATGTATATGTTTTCACTATCTTGAATCTTTCATTTTTCAAGCAAAAAAGTCAATAATTATTTTTTTACTAATTTGCCCCAAGAAATGAATATCAAAAGTTTAACTTCTATTGTTTATCTAGCTAAAAATGTAAAATTTCTTTGAAGTATAATTTACATGTCTGATTATAATACTATACAAAAATCCACATTGGGCTTTGAATATTGTTAAAAGACAAACTGAAATATATTAAACATTTCAAGGGTTCTTTTGAGCAGAAGTCAGTTCCATTCAGGAAGCACCAAGTCAGAAGTGGAGAAATCAGGAGCTGGAGAAAGACTTATACTGTATACACAATGTACAGAAGATGACTGATTGGCTATAGCTTAAAGCCTAGTTGGCTGTTTGTGATTGGCTGAACTTAGGTTTTGATTTTTGTAACCATTAAGCATTTAAACGCTTAGGTGTGGTTTGCTTACGTAGGCCACCATGGCATTAGAATCACCTCTGTCTGGCTTCCTTGTTTAATAATATCTTACTTCTCCATTTAAAAAAATCCTAAATATTCACTACCAGATCTAGTATATAAAATGGGTAACTCTGTGCATTCAGTCCTAAGTGGAATCAGTATCTTCTTATAGGTCATTCAAACAACATTGTGACTTTTATGTTGAAGGAACAGGCACCCAGAGAGATTAATTAAGCAGCTAGTCCCAGGTCACATAAGAAGAATTAAAACTCCATCCTGTTTATCTTCATTCTGAGTCCTCTGTTCTTTTCACCACATCACTATGTCTTTCTTTAGAATTCAAAACTTTTTTGGCTTAAATATAAAAATATTTCAATATGTTCATAAATGACAAAAAGCAAAGGTGAAAATTCTGATATTCCCTGTTTTTATATTAGCATTTACAGGGCTTCTTCAGAGGTAAAGAATTGACCTACAATGCAGGAGATGCAGGAGTTCAATCCATGAGTTGAGAAGATTCCCTGGAGAAGGAAATGACAACCCACTCCAGTATTCTTGCCAGGACAATCCCATGGACAGAGCAGCCTGGGGGGCTACAGTCCATGGGAATCAAGAGTCGGACACAACTGAGCATGTTAAGTCATTTAAAAGTTTGCATTAGCATTCTTTCTTTCTTTTTTCATTTAAGCAACCTACATAGTAGATTTCAAGGAAGCATTTACTTTCTTACAAAGTGGAAATAGTTCCTTATTTCTTTGAATTGTCTTGGATGTTGCCTAAATGTCTGTCATGAGGTAAAAACCATGTATTAATAGGTTTTCAGTTTGCCATGCTGGTAGTAGTACCAACTGTGCTTCCTCTGGAAAGTCTGAGAATAAAATGTCTAGACTGATTTTCAGTCCGGAAGCCCAACCTTCAAGGAACTCGGGGCAGTCACAGCAGCCTGAGGAGATGGAGGAAAACCAGCTGGGACATGCACAGTCACACTGTGTCCATCAGATTACAGCTGTGTCCTCCAGCTTCTTCTCTCTCCTGCCAGAATAAGAACCAATTCATTTTGCCCATGCTACCTTCTCACCGAAACCTCTTTCTTTTTTCAGTTTCTTTCTGGTCCTGTCTTGGTTCTCTTTTCAACCAGATATCTACCCTTTCCCTCTGTTGTTGAAATTTGAGTTCAGTTCAGTCGCTCAGTCGTATCCGACTCTTTGCAACCCCATGAATCGCAGCACGCCAGGCCTCCCTATCCATCACCATCTCCCGGAGTTCACTCAGGCTCACGTCCATCGAGTCAGTGATGCCATCCAGCCATCTCATCCTCGGTCGTCCCCTTCTCCTCCTGCCCCCAATCCCTCCCAGCATCAGAGTCTTTTCCAATGGAGTTTCAGCTGCAGCATCATTCCTTCCAAAGATTTTATAATTATTCTTTATAACTTTATTTTCTTTTTAACTCTGAATGAGCAAATCAGACCAGAAAATTATCTTTATTGATTGACTTATCCATGCCATAGACAAACACTAAGCACTCATTGAACATTATATTTAAAACAAGTGGGAGATGAAAGTTGTACTCTATTGCTCACTTCAGCCAGCATCACAAAATGGTCCTGCTAGAAGTCAGAGGTAAAAACTTAGGCATCTGTTCTGCTAAAGCTGGCTTTGATCTTCCTGCTCTCCAAACTCTAAATCAAAGAGCCTTGATATTAAACAGGAAATTATTAAGTAGCCTTGGTGGCCATGTGGCCATAGTGGAGCCTTTATATTTTATAAGGGCTGCCCTGTCTAGGGGCCCACCTGGCAAGGCAGTAGATACTGTCATTGACGTTACAGCTGTGCTCATCATGCCCGGGGTGACAGCTTGTGGTCTGTGTCTAGAAGGCAGTAGCCCAGGGCTAACCTAACAATAAAGCAAGCAGCCCATCTCAGGAATGATGAAGAGCAAACCACAGAGGAACGCTGATAGCCCTACGGGAGGTAGGACCCAACTATGAGGCTGAGGGGATCCTCTGGTGGAAATTGGGAAACCAAGAAAAGTCTCCTGGGAAACATGCAAACACATATAAAGACAAGGACATCTGGGGCTACTAAAGAGTTTGAGGGGAATCCCTAAATCTCTTGATTTCTTCTATTTATTTGACCAACTCTCTAAGAGTCCCAGCCACTGTGATCTCTGAACTATAACAATAGATTCCTAGTTAATCTCTCTTCCTCACCTGCAGTCTTTTCTCCATCTTGTAGCCAAAGTGACTCTTAAAAAAAAAAAAAAAAAGGAACAGCACACAATTTCGATCATGTAACACATACTACTCACCCTGATTCTATATATTCTCATGTTAAAGAAAAACAAAATTGCTAAGAACCCCTTCGTGGTGGAATTTTACAACATTTGAGAAGGACTAACAAATAGTGGAGAAAACAAGAAAGGCAAAAGGCAAAGGAGAAAAGGAAAGATATACCCATTTGAATGCAGAGTTCCAAACAATAGCAAGGAGAGATAAAGCCTTCCTCAGTGATCAGTGCAAAGAAATAGAGGGAAACAATAGAATGGGAAAGACTAGAGATCTCTTCAAAAAAGTTAGAGATACCAAGGTAATATTTCATGCAAAGATGAGCACAATGAAGGACAAAAATGGTATGGGCCTAACAGAAGCAGGTGATATTAAGAAGAGGTGGCAAGAATACCCAGAAGAACTGTACCAAAAAAAACTTCATGACCCAAATAACCTCAAAAGTGTGATCACTCAAGTAAAGCCAGACATCCTGGAATGCAAACTCAAGTGGACCTTAGGAAGCATCACTATGAAAAGCTAGTGGAGGTGATAGAATTCCAGTTCAGCTGTTTCAAATCCTGAAACATGATGCTGTGACAGTGCTGCACTCAGTATGCCAGCACACTTGGAAGACGCAGCAGTGGCCGCAGGACTGGAAAAGGTCAATTTTCATTCCAATCCCAAAGATAGGCAATGCCAAAGAATGCTCTAACTATGACACAGTTGCACTCATCTCATGCTAGCAAAGTAACACTCAAAATTCTCCAAGCCAGACTTCAACAGTATGTGAACTGTGAACCTCCAGATGTTCAAATTGTATTTAGAAAAGGCAGAGGAACCAGAGATCAAATTGCCAACATCCGCTGGATCATTGAAAAAACTAGAAAGTTCCAGAAAAACATCTACTTCTGCTTTATTGACTTCATTAAAGCTTTTGACTGTGTGGATCACAACAAACTGTGGAAAATTCTTCAAGAGGTGGGAATACCAGACCACCTGACCTGCCTCCTGAGAAATCTGTATGCAGGTCAGGAAGCAACAGTTAGAACTGGACATGGAACAACAGACTGGTTCCAAATTGGGAAAGGAGTATGTCAAGGCTGTATATTGTCAACCCTGCTTATTTAACTTACATGCAGAGTACATCATGAGAAATGATGGACTGGATGAAGCACAAACTGGAATCAAGATTGCTGGGAGAAGTATCAATAACCTCAGATATGCAGATAACAGCATCCTTATGGCAGAAAGCTAAGAAGAACTAAAGAGCCTCTTGATGAAAGTGAAAGATGAGAGTGAAAAAGTTGACTTAAAACTCAACATTCAGAAAACTAAGATCATGGCATCCAGTCCAATCACTTCATGGCAAATAGATGGGGAAGCAATGGAAACAGTGAAAGACTTTATTATTTTGGGTTCCAAACCAAAATGACTGCAGATGGTGACTGCAGCCATGAAATTAAAAGACACTTGCTCCTTGGAAGAAAAACTATGACCAACCTAGATAGCATATTAAAAAGCAGAGACACTACTTTACCAACAAAGGTCTGTCTAGTCAAAGCTATGGTTTTTCCTGTAGTCATTTATGGATGTAAGAGTTGGACTATAAAGAAAGCTGAGCACCGAAGAATTGATGCTTTTGAACTGTGGTGTTGGAGAAGACTCTTAAGAGTCCCTTGGACTGCAAGGAGATCCAACCAGTCCATCCTAAAGGAAATCAGTCCTAAATATTTATTGGAAGGACTGATGCTGAAGCTGAAACTCCAGTACTTTGGTCACCTGATGCGAAGAAAAGACCCCGATGTTGGGAAAGATTGAAGGCGTGAGGAGAAGGGGATGACAGAGGATGAGATCGTTTGATAACATCACCAACTTGATGGACATGAGTTTGAGTAAACTCTGGGAGTTGGTGATGGACAGGGAGGCCTGGCGTGCTGCAGTCCATGGGGTTGCAAAGAGTTGGACACGACTGAGCTACTGAACTGAACTTTCAACCTTACTTCCCACTAATTCTCCCATGTTTTCTCCAGTCTCACCACCAAACTGGTTTCCTTTTATCCCTACTACTTACTTAGTCTCTTCCAGACAGAATATTTACATAAATGATTTCTTGGCTGGCATGATTCTTCCTCCCATCTTGACTAGTTAACTACTCAACTACTCATTTCAGTTCAAGTTATCTTTCTTGGGGAAGCTTTTCACAACACCCCTGGCTAGGTCAAATCCCTGAGTCAGGGTTTTCATGTGCTGCTGCTGCTGCTGCTGCTGCTGCTGCTGCTGCTGCTGTGTCACTTCAGTCGTGTCCGACTCTGTGTGACCCCATAGACAGCAGCCCACCAGGCTCCCCCATCCCTGGGATTCTCCAGGCAAGAATACTGGAGTGGGTTGCCAATTCCTTCTCCAATGCATGAGAGAGAAAAGTGAAAGTGAAGTCGCTCAGTCTGTCCGACTGTTAGCGACCCCATGGACTGCAGCCCACCAGGCTCCTCCGTCCATTGGATTTTCCAGGCAAAAGTACTAGGGTGGGGTGCCATTGCCTTCCCCGTTTCATGTGCTTCTCCTTGATAATATTTACCATGACTGTAATTTTAATTCTCTTTATGTGATCATTTGATACATATCTGTCGTCCCTAATACTGCAATGTCTATGTGATCAAGAACCGTCTTGGGTAGAACTTTTATATTCCAAAGGCCCAGCACAGAGCCTGGGCATGGTGGTCACTATGTATCTGTTGAATAGGTACGATTCTAAGAAGTAGATAGCCTGCTTTTTTTTCTTTTAATGTACTTTAATTGTGCTCTTAGTACTCAGCACACAGAAGCACTTAGATCTCCAGATTTGGGGGATCGAGCTAAATAAGGTGAAGAGCTTATCAATTCTGTGAAGAGAAGGGCTCTTCTACTGAGTAACTATGACCTCAAACTAAAGATAGGAGTAATCAGTGTTCCCATCACCATAATTTCCCCCACAGATTCTAGTTGAAAAAGATTTGTGTTCCACCAAACTCACCACATGTATTAAGTAATAATTCATTTGTTTCCTTAAAAGACCCCAAAATAGCCAACTGGAGCTGTTAGTGAAAGATCAGAGTGTTACTATACTATGTTGGGATTCTTGCAAGCTACAACAATGGTGTGAAAATATCCACCTCATGTGTCATCGTTGTTGTTCAGTTACTTAGTTGTGTCCAGCTGTTTGCATCTCCATGGACTGCAGCACACCAGGCTTCCCTGTCCTTCACTGTCTCCCAGAGTTTGTTCAAACTCATGTCCCCTGAGTCAATGATGCCATCCAGCCATCTCATCCTCTGCCACCCCTTCTCCTCCTACCCTCAGTCTTGTCCAGCATCAAGGTCCTTCCAATGAATCAGCTCTTCGAATCAGGTGGCCAAAGTATTGGAGATTCAGCTTCAATCCTTCCAATGAATACTCAGGGTTGATTTCCTTTAGGGTTGACTGGTTTGATCCCTTGCTGTCCAAAGGAACTCTCAGGAGGCTTCTCCAGCACCACAGTTTGAAAGCAATTCATGTGAGACTTCAAATTTTATTATAAATAACTCTGAGCTTTTATTTTTGCAACTAAAGGACTTCTAGAAATCTAGGGCCTTCAGGTTGGAAACCACTGCATGAGATCCAAAAAGAACAAGACTATAAGGAGACCTTCCTCTCTGTTCTGCTATTACTTGTACGGGTGTGACCTGAAATATTTGTTGATAAAGGGTACAGTCAGCCGAGACGTCGGTGTGAGGCTGTAGACTGCCATGATATTCTAGGCAGAAGCACCCAGCTGAGGATGAAGCAGACATGGTCGATGCGTCACTAAGAAGACATTTTTCTAAACCTCAACATGGCCAAGCTTACTCTTTCCTTAGTTATAAACTGGTATTGTAATCTGAAGGTTACATTTAGTAATAATTCCAGACATGCATGGCTGGTTTCTTAAAGCCAAATAAGTATTTAGATAATAGAAGGAACAAAAGGTCAGAGGCAGGCCTGCCAAAGCTTGACAGGGATACATGTTTTCAGGAAAAGAAACAGTTATTTCCTTTCTCCTGCTTTGAGACAGTATCTTCAAAATCTTCACTAACTATAAAATAATAGCATATCATCTGCATGGAACATGAGGAAATAATTAAAACCCGACCCCAACTTATTTTACAGCAGTTGGATTGACACAAATGAAATTTTATATATTAAGTGCTGTGAGCTTCTAGGAGGAAGGTTCTACTACAAAAGCTAAAGAATGTTCACTCTGGGTGTTTCTATAAATGAAAATTACATTTAAAATCCATATAGTCTCTTTTTGTGAAATGTGGAGAAAATTCTAGTTGGAAATGGAGCAGATTCAAAGTGATCAGGGAAGTGTTGCTACAGGTATTCTCTAAAGTGTTGGTGTGACAGGTAGGCATAAAAATCTTATGCTGACTACAGTGAAAACTGAGACTGTGGCTAAGAGGTTCATTTAAGGTGAGTCAACAGTAGAATTCCTCTGCTCAGATACTTTTTGAATTAAGTGAAAAATAGCGCTATTATACTTGTCTCCAAAACGACCTTTAATACTGCTCTCTGCACCATTCAAGCTACACCCGCCACTAAATTGCTCTTTAAAACCACTAAACTATAGTCCTGTCTAAAGGTTAATGATGCAAATTCATAACATCACCTTCATAAATAGTTTCAGAAAAAGATGGATACGTCTTCATGAGCAAGCAGAAAAAATAGTTATAATAGTATTGTAACTGCATGGGGCACAAATAACAAAAGATACCCCTTCATTTTATAGTAAGACCAATTGGGGAAGAGCCATTTAGGAGTCAGAACTGACTTTTCCTTTAATCTCATGTTTAGACATCAGAGATGGTGCCAGCACTTTTTATGATGAGGTTTGTCTGCTGATAGTTTGAGATGGAGTGTGTTGAGATAGCCCTTCCTTATTCTTTGGGAAATAAAAATGGGTACAGTGAGAGTGGGTGGGAACCGCTCCCCCACCCCACTTCAAATCACACTAAGCCTGGACTTCCAGCACAGGATCCAATGCAGGGTCTACTTCGGGCCAGTGCATTGATGAGCCAGTAGTGAAAGGAGAAGCCCAAGGGAGGCTGTGGCTTCCGGGATCTGTGTCAGCTCCCTCCAGCCAGAGTCTCCAATGGTTAAGGGGCACTTGGGCGCCATTGCTCTGGAATGCAAAATGAAGAGTTACCAGTCTAGTTGCAGCTGTTTGGAAATATTTTGGGTTGGACTTTCTGAATATCAATGATAAAGAATAATCAGAAAGAAGGCCCTCATTAAAGCATGTGCCACTTTGCAAACATTGTGAGGCTTTAATGCCCAAAATATAACGTCTGTTTCTTCTTGTTCTGTTCCTACAAATCCCCAGAAAAATGTTCATGCACAAGAGGCTATGTGAACTCCTGTTTTTCCTAATTGGCATAGAACCCCATTATACTGTAGGAGTGAGGACAGAATTGGGAACTAAGGAATGGCAAGGTGACCTCCCTGACAGTTTCATGAGGAGTCAAAATGTATGCAAATGCAAATGACCAGAGAAAAAAGGAAAGGAAAACCAGGTTCTAGGTTTATGATCGGCTGGAATATATTTCACAGGACTTAGGCAGGGGTCCTGCCCACATACAACCCTTCAGGGTGTAGACAGAAGCAAGGGTTAGTTTAGGAAGGAAACAGAAGCTTACCTGTTCCCCAGCGATTTACATGAATGAGTAACCCAAAACAAACTAGCAAAAAAAAAAAAAAGCCAAAAGCCACATTCACATTTGTCTGGGAATTCATGTTGGAGAATGGCCTTTTGGAACTATAACAATGAAATGCTAACATTTTGATCATTTTAATCATCATTCATAAATCTTGCACAGTTTTGCCAAAGTAAATATATTTGCTTCGAGTTAAAATGTACCAATTTTGTACTTTGAAATACTGTTTTCCTTTTTTGCCCAAAAAGACAGATAATCAACACACAGGAATTTGAACACAACATAGAGTGCCCTGGGCTTTGGGAACAAAACTATTTGATATTTAAAGTGATAAATTTTATTTTACCTCCGAGATTTAACAAATGTTAACATATTGCCAAATTTGTTTCTTTAATAATAGAAAGAAAATGTGCAGCTAAGGATGATGCTCCCCTTCTGTATCATTCCCCTCCGTCTTTTCCTACAGAAAACCTTGAGGTCATAGAATCTGGCACACTGCTAAAGGGCCCAAACTGAACCACAGAACTCCAGTTGTGCTATGGGACAGCCCAGGAACCATCATATAGAGTATCTGCCTTTGTTTTTGACTGTTCACTATAGGCATTTATATCTTTATGCAATATCTAGTATGATTTAGAGCATTAAAAAGATTCACAAAGACATAAAACTGTGCATCTCCTTCTACATCTTACATTTTTAAAAATTGCTTGCCTGTTAACTATTTCCTCCCTATTCCTTACTAAACAAAGCCCCAGTTTTGTTGAGGCTTCCATTCTTTAGGAAAAGAGAACCTTTCACCATGTCAAGAATAGATACTAATTAGTATAAGCCATTATGGTAATCTTTTCCTTCCCAGTGAATGGACTATACAGGGCAATGTGACATAATTCTAGTGAATAAAGTAAGCAGAATTTGGGTGAGAAGTGTCTAGGAAAGATTGCTTGTTCTTGAAAGCACAGAAGTGAATGGCTTCATCTTGTGCTGGATGCTACCATGCCTGAGTGTGACCTGCGCAACCATGTTGCTACTTTGAGGAAGCTGGCTTGATGATATGTCCATATAAGGATAATGGCAGAGCAGAAACAGGGGTAAAACAGAAGCTGTATTAACCAGTCTTCAGGCTGCTTTTTTTTTTTTTTAATATGAATCTTTCTACATAAGCAAATACATTTCTCTTTAATAAGCCACATTGATTATGTTTTTATTGCTTTCAGGAAAAAGCATCTTTCAGTGTTGGGAAATACAGATTTTCTTTAATATTTTAAATCCCTGAATCGTTCCAATGTATGCATATTTATACATACTATTTTTGCTATTACCAAAAAGGTGGCAACAAACATCCTAGCTCAGGTCCCTTCGTGAGCTACTGTATAAGTGGAATTGTTGGATCATGTCCATAGACTGTGTACATCTTCACATGTATTACATTATATTTCCAAATTGTTCTCCAAAGAACATGAAACAGTTCATGCCTCTGCAGCAGTATATAGGAGCGTATCTGTCCCAGCATGATTCCCATTTTGAACTTTTGAGTTTTGCCATTTTCAGATTTTCAATTTTTACCTTTATGACACAGTGGCATCTGTTGCTTTTATTTGCATTTCTGCGTTTACAAATGAGGTTGAGAAGCTTTCAGTGTATTTGTTAGCCATTTAGTCTTCTCTTTTTAAAATTAATAGTTTGTCATTTATGTACTTTTTCATTGGATTGTTTGTTTTTTGTTGGTGTTTAGAATTTTTTTAATAGTCTGGACATCAATGCTTTAGCGGTTATGTAGACTATAATTATCTTTTCGCAGACTAATAGTTGGCTTTTATTTGTGGTATGCTTTGTGACACAGGCATATTATACTTGAATGTAATCAAATATATCACTTTTTAAGTTTTATGTTGTCTTTAAAAATTCGTTTCTAACTGAGATCATAATGATATAACCCTACATTTTCTTAAAAACTGCTAAGTTTTGCTTTTTGCATTTAGATTTTTAATATATCTAGTCATCTTCCTTTTGTCCCTGTTTTTAATGAAGTGGAGACTTCTAAGGTTTCTTCTGGTCTAAATCAATTGTGTCACTTAAGGTATAATAAAAAAGAAATAAAAAGTCATTTCAAGAAAGGGAATTTAATATCTAGAATTGGTTGCTGCTGCTAAGTCGCTTCAGTAGTGTCTGACTCTCTGCAACCCCATAGGTGGCAGCCCACCAGGCTCCCCTGTCCCTGGGATTCTCCAGGCAAGAACACTGGAGTGGGTTGCCATTTCCTTATAAATGCTTGAAAGTGAAAAGTGAAAGTGAAGTCGTTCAGTCGTATCTGACTCATAGTGACCCATGGACTGCAGCCTACCAAGCTCCTCCATCCATGGGATTTTCCAGACAAGAGTACTGAAGTGGGGTGCCATTGCCTTCTCTGAGAGAATTGGTTACTCAGATGAAAAGAGTAAAAGAAGAAAAGAATTTTTTTTTTTTTAACCCAGAAATAACTTAAGGAAGCAAATACTAGAGAACGGGAGTATTAGGACTACCAGATCCTAGAAACTCAGAGGACTCCCCTGAAGATTTTGTGCTCAGATCTTTAGGAAAGGAATCTTAGCTGACTCCTACTGGGACCTTAGAGGGGCATACAGAGGCTGGCTCTGGGAGTGCTAAAAGAACTAGAAGCAAGTGAATTACCTCTCCTGGGCTCAACTGCTGCTGCCTGGGTGAATTGCTATTGCTAGGATAATGTTAATAGAAAAAAAGAACAAAGTTCTATCCTCTTCCTACATTCCAGTTTGACTCTGTTTTGTCTCTTTAGCAAGGTAATCTGGAGAATTAGCAGAGTATAGAAGAATGGATTGAGTCCAAGAGACAGCATCAGTAAATAATTAGCCCATTAGTAGAAGCTTTAGCGGCTTTATGCACCTAAGGGAATGCGCAGCCTAATTCATTGGCTGAGGGAAGAAAAGGAAATTCAGTCTTGCTAATACTTAACAAGACTATTTAATTCAGAATTTTCACATTAGTGTCCCCACTCAACCTGCAAAAACATTGTTGAATTCAAAGATAAGCTAAACACTTTTAGCAAGCAACCTGTATTTCAAAGTTGACCTTTGATAAGATAACAAGTTATTGTTGGTAATATGCTACCTAGTGAATATTTTCTTAAAAATAAGTACCATTAATCTGACCCTTCAAGATAAAGGTGACATTTTACCAAGAAGTGAGAAATAACTTAAAAAAAAAAAATCCTCTTCTATAAAGATAATTGGGTTAGGGGAGAATATTCCTATTATTATTATGTTACTTGTTGGCAAAATTGATACCTATCAAAAGTGTTATCTACTCAAATAATGATCTTGAAATTAGAATACGTCAGTCAAAACATTTTCCAAATGAAAGATGCTAGTATATTTTGAAATAATTTTCTGAAAATATAAAAATAGACTAAGGTCTTATTATTTTTAGGAACAAAATTCCTATTATTATTATGTTACTTGTTGGCAAAATTGATACCTATCAAAAGTGTTATCTACTCAAATAATGATCTTGAAATTAGAATACGTCAGTCAAAACATTTTCCAAATGAAAGATGCTAGTATATTTTGAAATAATTTTCTGAAAATATAAAAATAGACTAAGGTCTTATTATTTTTAGGAACAATGGATTGACATTAGAGAATGGAAGACTTCACTAGCTGAAATTTGTCAGAGACCATTTAGTTGGATGAAACTGAAAAATGAATCTTAAGATTTAAATACAACCAGTGAAATGTTTTTCCCCCTTTGGACCTATGCGTTATTTTTAGCAATCTTTTGAAAACCAAAGCAGCTATTGGCCCCAAATGTAGAATAAGCTAAACCTAAAAAATCAGATTTTTGAATCACTAAAGCATAACACATTCAACTAAGGTTTTAAAATAAAAAAGAATATTTATTTTAAACAAAAAAACCCATTAAGTGAAAGCAAAACACTTTCATATTGTTAATAAATAAAATAATGTAATGTATTTCACTTTTTACCTTGCTAATAATCTAAATTTAAGCCTATTAGTTCACTAATATGTAGATAAATTTATGAAAAGTAAATATAGTGTGTCTGTATAAGCAACTCTGGTTATTTTTAATGAGGTATGTGGTAGGATGTTTAAGCAAATTGGACAGAACTGTTCAAAGATAAACTGAGGCATATTAAACATGTTGATTTAATGTGTGCAAAAATCAATTCTAATTAAGCAGCATTCAGTCTAGAAGATAGAAAAGAATTCTGAGGAGCTGTGCAAAATGGAAGACTTTTTTTTTTAGCCCAAAAGAAATAGGAACAAGGAAGTTAAAACTAGGAAAAAAAAAAAAAAGGGCAGGTTGTTTACTGCAAGGTCACTTCCATGTAGGGCATGGCAGGGATCTATTGATCAGATGACCTAACTCCTGTTAACCAGGCAGTTCCTCCTTGACTGGCTTACTGGCTTAAGATTTCATTTCTGAAAGAGCCAAAACTGTAAATAAGTATTGGTTTGGTAACATGGGGCTAAGAATGAGTAATTCTGTTTGGGGTTTGTTGTCCGATTTTTAACACTATTTATCTAAATAGTTGTGATGTTATACTTGTTTTAACTCCTAAATTTGAATTATGTAATCTCCTGAGGTATATCCCAAATATATAGACTAAGAGTTTGAAAGATTTTATTTCCTAAAAAGTTGCAGCATATAACATTTGTTTCAATACTCAAGAAGTTAGTATTGTAAGAAGTGCTTTAATGAATGAGTGACTGACATCCACTAGTTCATCGTAAAAAATTTACAGTAGTCTGTATGGTTTTCTAGATTTATTTTTTATATCTATATCTATACATACTTACATATGTATCTATCTATATATAGGATGAGTTCAGTTCAGCTTAGTCGTGTCTGACTCCTTGCGACCCAGTGAATCACAGCACGCCAGGCCTCCCTGTCCATCACCAACTCCCGGAGTCCACTCAAACTCATGTCCATCGAGTTGGTGATGCCATCCAACCGTCTCATCCTCTGTCATCCCCTTCTCCTCTTTCCCTCAATCCCTTCCAGCATCAGAGTCTTTTCCAATGAGTCAACTCTTCGCATGAGGTGCCCAAAGTACTGGAGTTTCAGCTTCAGCATCAGTCCTTCCAATGAATACCCAGGACTGATCTCCTTTAGGATGGACTGGTTGGATCTCCTTGCAGTCCAAGGGACTCTCAAGAGTCTTCTCCAACACCACAGTTCAAAAGCATCAGTTCTTCGGTGCTCAGCTTTCTTCACAGTCCAACTCTCACATTCATACATGACTACTGGAAAAACCATAGCCTTGACTAGACAGACCTTTGTTGGCAAAGTAATATCTCTGCTTTTGAATATGCTATCTAGGTTGGTCATAACTTTCCTTCCAAGGAATAAGCATCTTTTAATTTCATGGCTGCAATCACCATCTGCAGTGATTTTGGAGCCCAAAAAAATAAAGTCTGACACCGTTTCCATTGTTTCCCCATCTATTTCCCATGAAGTGATGGGACCAGATGCCATGATCTTCGTTTTCTGAATGTTGAGCTTTAAGCCAACTTTTTCACTCTCCTCTTTCACTTTCATCAAGAGGCTTTTTAGTTCCTCTTCACTTATTAGATAGTGATAAATGCTTAGGAAAAAGCTAAAGCTGGGTAGGGAGGTTAGATGTGTATGTGTGTAGAGGCATAAGAATATTGCCATTTTAATATGATCATCACTGCTGCTGCTGCTGCTAAGTCACTTCAGTCGTGTCCGACTCTGTGTGACCCCATAGATGGC
>SJYX01013218.1:88323-110207 GCA_006410675.1 Oreotragus oreotragus | reverse complement strand
GGATGAGTGCAATTGTGCAGTAGTTTGAGCATTCTTTGGCACTGCCTTTCTTTGGGATTGGAATGAAAACTGACCTTTTCCAGTCTTGTGGCCACTGCTGAGTTTTCCAAATGTGCTGGCATATTGAGTGCAGCACTTTCACAGCATCATCTTTCAGGATGTGAAATAGCTCAACTGGGATTCCATCACCTCCACTAGCTTTGTTCATAGTGATGCTTTCTAAGGCCCACTTGACTTCACATTCCAGCCTGTCTGGCTCTAGGTGAGTGATCACATCCTCATGATTATCTGGGTCGTGAAGCTCTTTTTTGTACAGTTCTTCTGTGTTTTCTTGCCATCTCTTCTTAATATCTTCTGCTTCTGTTAGGTCCATACCATTTCTGTCCTTTATTGAGCCCATCTTTGTGATAGGTATGTACATATCTGTCGATATAGATTTTAAATTTAGTTCACAGAAATTATGTAACCAGCAAACTCCTATCCTTTAGTGTATTTGACTTCATATTATTCTCATGTTCCCCTCCTAATTGCATACTTGTTTTTATGTAGCTATCCAAGTACAAGCCAGACACTCTACCTATTTAGGGTGTCTACATTTGTGCAACAAAGGAGTTGGCAGAGATATCAAAGGACCTTTCCAAGTTTCAAAATTTTTGAAACTACATAGAACACTAATCTAGAATAGGGCTCTTCAAACACTTCTTTAAACTGCAGAATTCCTGTGAGCTATCTATCAGTTTTAGTGGCTGGCAGTAGTCCCAGAGCCTGCCACGGGTACACAGACTTTCTCCTGGTCCAGTTGAAAAGATATTCCAAAGCAAGACTCCATCACTGTTGTGTGTTCCTGGGGACCAGGAAAGGAGCTTGCAGGACTGATCTCTGGGTCTGGAGGAATGGTTTCACAGTGCCCTGAGATGCCATCTGGGGCAGGTGGCATGTAGACTTACTCTGTGCATTGCCATCTGTGCTTGCTATCCACTTCATCTATAGGTTATTTTGCTGGTCAGCTCACCTCTTTTCTCCACCATCCTGGGATTGTCTCTGGGTTGGGGCCTTGTACATTTGAAGGGCATAGATCTAGTCTTCCTTCCTGTCTTTCTCTTCAGACTAATAATACCCCTAAGGGTTCTTTGAAAGAAAAATAACATGACCATTGGAGATATGTTTGTTTTGTGTCTGCTCCACCAGCAGCCGGCACTGCCCCAGTCCTGCAATGAGAGTTTGGAGTCTAAGGCATGAAAAACAGCCCATAGGAATTTCAGAGACTCATAAAGTTTGTAAACTAATGATCTAGGCCTTTCATTTTCTTTGGAAAGGTGGCAACCCAAAGTTACAGGGAGCCAAAAGGAATTTTTAAGACAGAAAAAAGAATGCCTTTATTTAGGCTTCATTCCTTGAAATGTTAGACAACTTGTCACTCTTCAATAAAAAAAAATAAAAAGACCTCTGTGTACAGGATGAAATTACCTTTACAGGGGTAAAATAAGACAGTCTGATCCATGGTGGGGTAGAATGACATGGCTAGAAAGGGGAGATAGGACTGAGTGGAGATACGGCCAAAAAGATGAGAGAAACAACTCACTGGGGAGTGGTGTGAAGTCCTTTCCTTTCCTGTGCGACACAGTGGAAAAACCCAGAAACATCAAGAGCCTGGGAGACAGATTTAGATTGAGACAACTATAAAACAAAGAAAGAAAGGCCAAGCAAAGCCAAGCTCTGGGACAACCTAGGTGATAAACCATTGTCTGTTCCCAAATATCTCACCCCATTGCTTTAGAACTGAAAATGTCTGCTATGAGTCATATATATGGATGATGGCACTATCCCTGCATTTCAAATCTCAAGATTCTCTAGAAATTACATTAAGGGGGAAGAAAGAAAGGAAGCTTTAAACAGAAAAACGTGGATTAATTTTTCAAATCATTTGCTCCTTTGGAGATCAAAGAGCAAAGTCCTGACTCTAGTATAGGAAGGTATATTTTAATGGAGCCACCCAGTTGCTTACTAAAATATAATGCTACTTAATTCTTTAACATCAATTAGCATTCCCCAAAGACTCTTGGGAGTCTCTTGGACTGCAAGGAGGTCCAACCAGTCCATCCTAAAGGAGATCAGTCCTGGGTATTGACTGGAAGACTGATGCTAAAGCTGAAACTCCAATACTTTGGTCACCTGATGCAAAGAGTTGACTCATTGGAAAAGATCCTGATGCTGGGAGGGATTGGGGGCAGGAGGAGAAGGGGACAACAGAGGATGAGATGGCTGGATAGCATCACTGACTCAATGGAGTTTGAGTAAACTCCAGGAGTTGGTAATGGACAGGGAGGCCTGGCGTGCTGCGATTCATGGGATCGCAAAGAGTCGGACATGACTGAGCAACTGAACTGAACTGAATAGTTTTCTTATTTATTCTTGCCTTTTAACCTTGGCTCCTCCTGTTAGAAGCATGTCTTGTTTCCCACTTTATACCCAGTGGCTGGTACCTTCTGGGCCCATGGTAAGCCATGAAGAAATATTTGTCAAATGACTGATGACTGAATAAACAAATGAATGATGGAAGGAAAGAAGAGTGTAGAAGAAGATCTAGGAATGTGTGTTTGTGTGTGTTTAAAAAGTTAAGCTGTGGTATGGTGCTGGGAAAACAGGCAAGAAGAAAAAAGTAAGAAATTTGACCTAAAGTTAGAAGAGAATAAAAGTTAGCAAAAATAAATTTCCCACTTTCTCCAAGATTGACCCTGGAAATAAATATCCTTACTATGCCCTAATCTGGGGATGGGTGTACTGTTACTGTATTTCAGAACTATTGAAAAACCTTTGGAATGAGACATGAGCAGAGCTGCTCCAGTATTTGGACTGGGCCTCTACCAAAAACATCCTGGTTGCTTTGTAAGAAATGTTACAGAACTAGGTGCTCTGAAATGCCTGTTTTCAATTTACAGAAATAACAAGCATTTTGCTTAGCTCCATGGTGGTCCCTATTAAGCAAGGGCAAGCATTGAATGCTGGTGAAGTCCACTGTGGTGGTGCTATTCATGGCTGACTCTGAAGTTCCTGTATAGAAAATAGGCAAAAAGGACCCTTGAGAATTTAAAAATTTAGTAACAATTTCCTCATGTACTTCCTTCTTTCAAATAAGAAAGAAAAAAGAAACTAGCTTGGGAATAATTTGATTTACTTATTTCATCTTGTCTCCTAAGAGTTTTAAGTCTGACGACAGGGTAGAGATCAAGGGTGTGTGTGTACATATGCAGGTACCTGTGTGCTTAGTCACATCCGACTCTTTGTCACCCTGTGGACTGTAGCCAGCCAGGCTCCTCTGTCCATGGGATTTTCCAGGCAAGAATGCTGGAGTGGGTTGCCATTTCCTAGTCCAGGGGATCTTTCCAACTCAAGGATCAAACCTGTGTCCCTTGTGTCTCCTTCATTGGCAAGAGGATTCTTTACCGACTGCACCACCATCATGTAATAGTTGTAAATGTTAGCACTCTTCTATACAGAGGATGAGATGGCTGGATGGCATCACTGACTCGATGGACGTGAGTCTGAGTGAACTCTGGGAGTTGGTGATGGACAGGGAGGCCTGGCGTGCTGCGATTCATGGAGTCTCGAAGAGTCGGACACGACTGAGCGACTGAACTGAACTGATACCTGGAAGTTTGCTTGGTTTGTTGCTACACTGTGTTTTTCTCTGTCCCTCCTCTCTCCTCTTTTGTTGTTGTTTTGTTTCATCTCACGTATCAGAAGGAAAAAAATCTGGGATTATTCAAAAGTACGATGAAGACCCAAAACACACCTTTGATTTTATTTTTAAGGGAAATTGTCTGTGTTTCTAGCTATGCTGTTTCCTGAATCCATACTGTTTTCTCTTAAAGATTCAAACTTAATCTTCGCTATTTCTGTGTTTCAAAGCTAATTTTAAGAGACATACTCATTAAGGGCTATTACCTAATATTTTATGGAGAAAAAAAATTAAGAAAGAAGGAAATATTATTCATAGGTTTGGGAGCTACTTAAGGGCCAAACTCTTTTTGTGTGTGCGTTGTCATTACATTTTCCAGGATTCTTAGATGAATATGGTGATAGCTACAATTTGGAAAATCAAGAGTCTCCAGGTAAGTGTATCACAAACTATATGAGATAGATGTTCATTCTTGGGAGACAAAAGAAGTTTTTCTTCTTTAAAGGCTCGTGACTGAGTCCAGTATTTCAAAAGCCGCTTCACCAGAAAGTCTTCATTAGAATGAGGACGAGTTCTGGAAAGTAAAATAGGAAAACTCTTTTTGTTTGTACTGTTGCTTTTGTTGTTCATTCGCGAAGTTGTGTCCAACTCTTTGTGACCCCTGAATTACAGCATGTGACATTTCCCTGTCCTTTACTACCTCCTTGAGTTTTCTCAAATTCATATCCATTGATTTGGTGATGCTATCTAACCATCTCATTCTGCTGCTGCTGCTAAGTCACTTCAGTCGTGTCCGACTCTGTGTGACCCCATAGACGGCAGCCCATCAGGCTCCCCCGTCCCTGGGATTCTCCAGGCAAGAACACTGGAGTGGGTTGCCATTTCCTTCTCCAGTGCATGAAAGAGAAAAGTGAAAGTGAAGTCGCTCAGTCTGTCCGACTGTTAGCGACCCCATGGACTGCAGCCCACCAGGCTACTCCGTCCATTGGATTTTCCAGGCAAGAGTACTGGGGTGGGGTGCCATTGCCTTCCCCCAACCATCTCATTCTATGTCACCCCTTTTCCTCTTGGCCTCAGTCTTTCTCAGTATCAGGGTCTTTTCCAGTGAGTCAGCTCTTTGCATCAGGTGGCCAAAATTTTGGAGTTCAGCTTCAGTATCAGTGCTTCCAATGAATATGCAGGACTGATTTCCTTTAGAATTGACTGGTTGGTTCTCCTTGTAGTCCAAGGGACTATCAAAAGTCTTCTCCAGCACCACAATTCAAAAGCATCAGTTCTTTGATGCTCAGCATTCTTTATGGTCCAACTCTCACATTCATACATGACTACTGAAAAACCATAGCTTTGACTATACAGACCTTTGTTGGCAAAGTGATGTCCTTCCTTTTTAATATGCTAAGTTTTTCATAACTTTTCTTCCAAGGAGCAAGTGTCTTTTAATTTCATGGCTGCAATTATGGTCTGCAGTGATTCTGGAGCCCCCCAAAATAAAATCTGCCACTGTTTTCACTTTTTATTTATTTGCCATGAAGTGACTTCTGACTATTTGTATTTAACTAGATGGAATATAAATTTTAGGGTATAACTGTCAAGTGAGTAATTTTCTGAAATGGATATAATTCTATTTAAAATGATTGTTCATTCCATGGCAGTACTACCAGACACTGTATCTAGTAACGTCCCTGATACTCAATCTAATGGAACTCTGTCAGTCCCTACCATCTTTGACCTAATGCATGACCTCTGTTGACAAATGGTTCATTGCCTAAGTCCTAATATACTCCCTGAGCTTCAGAACTACCATGTTTTACTCTTCTTCATTTTCCTTTAGTGTCTGCTCTTTTGCTGGAAATTATTCTCCTTTCCTGGGTCTCCCTATATTGGAATGCTCCTCTACCAGACAGCCACATGGCTCACTCTAACACTTCTTTCTAGTCTTTTTTTCAACTGTTATCTTATCAAAAGGCAGTACTTTCTGCCCTATTTGAAAGTAGCACAACCCCCTAACCATACCTCTCATTATCTATCATCCTTAGTTTGCTTCATTTTTTCAATGATTTAATCATCACCTTTGCATTGACTTTTTTAAGAAATTGTTTATTTCGTGTCTCCCCTCCCTAGGAGACAAAAATAAATATCACCATGAGATCAGAAACCAAATTTGTTTGGCTCATTGCTCCAATCCCAGTGTTAAAACAACACAGCACATCCTTGGCACTCAAAAAATACTTGATGAGTTGAATTGTTATATACCATATATAAAATGTATGGTCTTCCCTGATGGCTCAGATAGTAATTTAAAAAAAAAAAAAAAAATCGCCTGCAATGCAGGAGACCTGGGTTGGGAAGATCCCCTGGAGGAGGGAATACAACCCACTCTAGTATTCTTGCCTGGAGAATTCCATGGACAGAGGAGCCTGGTGGGCTATATTCCATGGGGTCGCAAAGAGCTGGACATGACTGAACAATTAACACTCTCATTTTTTTCATATATAAAATGTATATTTATTTAAGACATTTCAAGTTATAAAAAGATAAAATTTTAAGTTGTGAGCTTATAATTAACACATTATTGACCAGGAGATTGTTGTAGAAACTAATGCCTATGGCATTACTACATCTCTGATCAATAATGTGTTAAGCAAACTCAGTGGTTAATAATTCATTTACCAAGTAATTTATGACTTTAGAGTAATATATATATATATATTTATTACATATTATATATATATATATATATATATATATATATATATATGTAAGCATCGAGTTTGAGCATGGAAAGGCCAGGGTTCAATTTTGATTCTACCTCTTACCAGCGAATTAATACCATTGGCAAGTTACTTATTTCCATACAGCCTCATTTTCCAATGTGTTAGAAGAGATGAGAACATTGATCTTGGTTGTGAAGATTATTCACAGTTATTAAAAGTTGGCATGGAATATATGGTATTAGAAGCAGCAGTAGTAGTGATAGCAATAGTTTCTCACAGAGTAAGCAAGTGCTTCTCCTCTGGAAATTCAGCATGACAAGAGCTTCAGCAAAACATAAGTGAGCTACACCAGAATCCCCTACTGGACTGAGACTGGAAAAAAAGAGAAATGGTGAGGAGTGCATCATGATGCTGGGACCACTAGGGCCCTAGAATCTTGGAGCCCATCGCAGGATTAACTTCATTCCAGGGGAGCCCTAGAGCACCACTTGGGATCACCCCTGTTCAGAGAATAATCAGGAGACCAGCCCACTCCCACAGTAAGGCCAGAGTTGACTGGGATGGATTTGGAAATCTACCACAAAAAGAATCTAAATCTCAGAGAAGAACAAGAACCAGGCCCAGTCCTCCAGTGCCTCTCTGAAGTATTCTCAGTGAAGAGTAATTAATCCACTCAGTAAATGAAATAGAGCATCTACAAATGTGAAGGGCTTCCCTGGTGGCTCAGACAGTAAAGAATCCGCCTGCAATGCGGGAGACCTGGGTTCGATTCCCTGCACTGGGAAGATTCCCTGGAGGAGGGCATGACAACCCACTCCAGTATTCTTTCCTGGAGAATCTCCATGGACAAAGGAGCCTGGCAAGCTACATTCCACAAGGTCACAAAGAGTTGGATACTACTGAGCAACTCAGCACAGCACACATGTGAAATAATGCCTCTCCCATATATACAGAGTCATCAAGAAATAGTCTTTTGCAATAAATATATTTTAAAAAAAAACTATGCACCCATTCTTCTTTAACTCAGTGCTTCCTATTCCTTTATTTCATTTATCATCATTGCTTCCCATTTTGGTCCCTCTTTCTCTTCCTTTAAATTCCCACTCCACCAATAAACAGCAAAGCCCACAGGCCAGTACATCACCAATGTATACCTTTTAAAAGATGTCTCTTTCCTTTGTTAGACAGGTAGACATGTTGGAAGGTAATCGGTAAAGTGAAGAAAAATAGAGATTCTTAGCTGATAGTCAAAATGCTCCTCATTCTCTGACCTTTGCTTTTCCCTGGAACAAAGTGCCAGGCTTAGTCTGGTTGATTGTTATAAGGGAAAGGCCAGAGGAATTTCAAGGTAACCATGTAACACTCCAACTGTTCAGGGAAAGAGGGCAGAGACATGGTTATTATAGTTTCATTTGACTTTAGATGGAGTTTGGGTGTATAAATGGGGACCCATTCATTTAGCTGAATTCACCATTTCATCAAGTATAAATAACCCTGGAAAGGGTCACAAAAATTCTCTGCAAGGGTTTACCACCGCGCATGCCACCCCAAAGCCAAATACTTTTTAAAACACACACACACACAACTGTGATTATAGAGTTATGACTTACACAGCGATGCTTCATCCAGTCATTTTACCTTCTTGAGCCAGTCACTGGAGGGCCAAAAATGTTCCAACTCCAAGGTGATGTGTAATACTGCTCTAGGCTTTGCAGGACTGCCCAGGATCACCCTTGTCCAGAAGCCAGACCAAACTTCACCTGGCCAGAATCTCACAAGAATTAATGGTTTTTAAGAGAAGGTCACTGGCAGGACCTTAGGAAATGAGATCCCAAGACGTGGAACTAATTGTCCAACAGAAGAGATTTCACATAGGGAACGCGGCACTTCCTTGTCTGGCTAGTAGGATATGTGGAGGGAGCAGAGCCCAGGAATGCTCAAATGTTTTTGAAAGTCCTTAATGTGGTTTGACTTAGGTGAAAGAGTTTTTTGTCTCCAATCACTTAGGATTAAATAAATTTCTACATAAATTTCATTTTTTTTCTTCAAAGAGGTTTTGTATGTTTACTGGAACTTTGTACCAAGAGAAAATAAAAGAAGCACATATGGAAAATCACTGCAATTTTTTGGTTAAAAGGGATAGCAGGAGCCTCTCTCGCTAATGGATAGCATAAGTATTTATTTGCTTGGACATACTATATCCTATTAGGTACCTAAGTGACAGATAAAAACTTAGCTTTCATTTAGAATATCATGGTTGCTAATCAGATGGCAAGATCCTTGAAAACAGGACATTCATCTTCTGGCTTTGTGTAACTTTTCCATTGCCTGTCTCAACCCATGGACATCCTAGATACACAGTATATCTTCCAGAAATAGATTGCCTAGTAGGTATGTTGAATCAAGTATGTGAAATCTGAAGTTCTCTTGACATGCTGATACTCAAAAGGAAGAGGGAAAAGCCCTCTTCATTCTTTTTGTTATTCAAAAAAGATGTCTAGAGTACTCACCCCATGCCAGGCATTATGGTTGGGGTAGGAGCTGAGATAAAAGCAAGAATGATACAATTTTTGTCTTGAAGAGTGTAATGTTTGATGTGGGCAGCGAGCGGGGAAGGGGATGGTGCATAATAAAGTGGGGAAGTAATAATAATATATTCACTTAAAATTATAATTCAGTACAAGAAGGACTAGCTCAGAGATGTCAAGGAAATGCTGAGGATCATAAAGCTTTTGACAGAAGAAAACAGGCCAAGTCTTCATAAGAGATTACCTTAGTTCTTGAAAGAGTATTGAAAGCGTGCACACGTTCAACAGAAGCTCTTATTTACTCTTTTTCCTTTCTACCAATTTTATCCCCTGTTTGCTTTATTCAAATTGGCAAAGGAGAGCAAGGAAAAGCAGCATGCTGCATTACATCTAAGAATTTATCATATTCCATTTGCAGACTACCAGACATCAAATAGCCCAGGATACTATTGTTTTCTGAGACTTGTAATATATGAAAAATTTTGATAGACCAAAGCAGTGTTCTCAAAATTGTGGACTTTGTACAAATATTTAATACATTCATCTTTTAATGCAAAAACACTATGCAATAGAGTTGTAACACTCATAAGAAAATTCTAAAAGTTATTATAAATATTTATCCATAGTATGCTCCAAGAAATGAGGCCCAGTAATCAGCACAGGTTCAATGTTCAGCGTCGTTATTGTTGTTCAGTGGCTAAGTCATGTCTGACTATTTGTGACCCCATGAACTGCAGCATGCCAGGCTTCCCTGTCTTTCACTATCTCCCAAAGTTTGATTAAACTCACGTTTATTGAGTCAGTGATGTCATCCAATCATCTCAACCTCTGTTGCCCACTTCTCCTGCCCTCAATCTTTCGCAGCATCAGGATCTTTTCTGATGAGTCAGCTCTTTGAATCTGGTGGCCAAAGTATTGGAGTTTCAGCTTTAGCATCAGAATGTCCAGCTAATAATCAGGACTGATTTCCTTTAGATTTACTGGTTAGATCTCCTTGTAGTCCAAGGGACTCTCAAGACTCTTCTCCAGCACAGTAATTCAAAATCATCAATTCTTCAGCACTCAGCCTTCTTTATGGTCCAACTCTCACATTCATACCTGACTTGTAGCAACACCATAGCTTTGACTATATGGACCTTTGACTATATGGACCTTAATATGCTGTCTAAGTTGGTCATAGCTTTTCTTCCAAGTAGCAAGCATCTTTTAATTCCATGGCTGTAGTTACCATCTGCAGTGATTTTGGAGCCCAAGAAAATTAAATCTGCCACTTTTTCCACTTTTTCCCCATTTATTTGCCATGAAGTGACAGTCTTTGCCAACTAAGGTCCATCTAGTCAAGGCTATGGTTTTTCCTGTGGTCATGTATGAATGTGAGAGTTGGACTGTGAAGAAGGCTGAGCACCGAAGAATTGATGCTTTTGAACTACCCCTACCCCTTTCTTCTCTTTCTTTCACAAGAAAGAATCTTGTTTCCATTAGACTTTCTTCTCTAACAGGACACAGACCTATATAAAATGATTCAGGTTATAAAAGCTAATGATTTTAAACAGTGTTTTACATCTTGACTCCTGTCCTCTGCTTTGTGAAGGAACTGAGATGGACGTGTGATGGATGAAGGTTGAGCTCTGGACATGGAGTCAAGAAAACAGGACGGTGTCCAAAATTCAACCTGTTCTTGACTTGTTAATTTATAAAATCATTTCAAAGTGTTTAGTCTCATTTGCCTCTCCTCCTAAATGACTGTGATAAAAATATTCTATCTGATTTACCTAATAGAAAGTGTCACTTGAACCAACAAAGGCTAGTAGCTAGCAGCTAAGAACAAAAGTGTAGGCTAAGTCCAAGAAAAAAATCGTTGTAAATGTCAAAGAACCATACCAATATAAACAATATTGTGAGGGTAATGCAGTCCTGTGGCCAAAGATGATAGAGTTTTGAGATACCACAGGGATCTGACAAAGCTATTCAGAGCTTCAAAATGCCACCACTTTTCAAGTCCCCTGCTTTGTCACTGATCAGAATATATATACCGTCTAGTGATTTGTAACATTGTTTTCTGAAAGCTATGTAATGACAAAAAGACAAGATTATTCCTTGCCTGACTCAGATGAGGTGAGACAGAAGGATCTTAGTCTTTCAATCATAAATAATAAAGTCCTTTTTGATCCGTCTACTTTTTTCTTCCTAGTATTTAGTCTCTCATTCTCATTCCCCCAGTACAAATGTACTGCACCTCACCTTCCTCAAATATTCCAGACATTTTTTGATTCTGGGTCTCCTACATGGTATTTTTTTTTTCTCTCTCTATCTGTAGTGTGCTTTCTACTTTCTTAATTTCTCTGTTAATGGTAGGCCGAACTTCACACCCCAGTATGGGCATTGCTTCCCCCAGGAAGTCATGTACGGATGCTGAGTTAGATGATGATTCTGCTATGTGCTACTAAGCACCTCCTGCTTTTACTATCATAGAAACTATAACATTTCTTGTAATTATTAAATAAATGTTCTTTTACCTCCTCCAGTATAATTTAACTTCCTTAAAGGCAAGTTTTCTGTTAGGGGAGGAGTGCCATTGTATTTAATATTTCCAACATGTATTTAATATCTTCTTGGCACATAGAAAATATTTGACATGTGCTTGTTGAATGCACGATTGAAGGGAGAAGTGAATAACTGCTTCCACATCCTCTTATGAGGTCTCCATAGTTCTGTGTTCCAAGGGACTTCAGAGACCCATTCCTGTTAACTAGCTGTTACCTGTAATTGCTTCTCTATTTGCTGCCATGTAAATTGGGTCATGAAGTCATGCTTCAACTATATCTCAGTTCTGTATGAGAAGTTGAGGGGGGGAAAATAGCTACAGGTAAACCAATATAGTGTCATAAGCTAAGTAAAGTGAAGAAATAGATGAATATAATAAATAAGTATATATTTCCATATGTCATAAGATAGAACCAGAGAAGGAATTCTGGGGGCTGTTTAGGGGCAGCCAACCTCTGGATCTAATGCCTGATGATCTGAGGTGGAGCTGACATAATCTTAATAGAAATAAGTAAGTCGTGTCCGACTCTTTGTGACCCCGTGGACTGTAGCCTACCAGGCTCCTCCATCCGTGGGATTCTCCAGGTAAGAGTACTGGAGTGGGGTGCCATTTCCTTCTCCAATGGAAATAGAATGCACAATAAATGCAATGCACTTGAATCAGCCTGAAACCATCCCCCTACCCCAGGTCCATGGAAAAATTGTCTTTCACAAAACCGGTTCCTGATGCCAAAAAGACTGGGGACTGCTGCACTAGTGAGTGCACTCCAGAACTTACTGCCAGGGAGTAAGAGAAACAAGCTATAAGGAAGCTGCCAAGATGAGGGCTTAGCTGAAGCCCACAGTCATTCCAGAGCCTGGGTGAGCTCTGGAAGATGAAGAATACTGCAAAGCCCCACATGGATGAGGAGCTGACCTTCTGTCCTGCACAGTCAGGCAGTCATGAGGTGCTGCAGACTACCCTTTGTGGAGACAATGTCATTTTCTAGGTATCAGGCCAGTGGCAAATCTTAGGAGACAGGTGGACCTGAGCTGTTGCTGTCAGTCCTCAACTGCAGCTGGAACGTGAGCGAAACAGGAAAGGGGAACTGAGCAGGGCAGGCTGTCTACCTCCCAACCTCAGAAACAGAAGTTTCAGGGCTAAGGCAACTAATTCAGAAAATGATCTAAAACTTTCTACATCAATATATTAGCTGAATAAGGTCTATTCTTTTGACAATACCATTTCTTAGACTGAAAACTTTTGAAGGTGGAGTCAAACTAATTTAATGTTACTTGAAGAAAAAGTGCTTTTTGCCATCTCTGTTTCTACTAAAATTGAGTTCTATAAAAGTGACCAGATGACACCATCCTTATGGCAGAAAGTGAAGAGGAGCTAAAAAGCCTCTTGATGAAAGTGAAAGAGGAGAGCGAAAAAGTTGGCTTCAAGCTCAACATTCAGAAAACAAAGATCATGGCATACGGTCCCATCACTTCATGGTAAATAGATGGAGAAGCAGTGGCTGACTTTATTTTTTGCGTGCCACAATTCGTGTGGTCGCAAAGAGTTGGACACGACTGAGCAACTGAACTGAACTGATAGGTTTTGTCTTGAACTACTCCAAGAAGACAATGAGGAAGGAAGTTCAAACTGTAGCAAATGAGACTACAGCCATGAAATTAAAAGATGCTTATTCATTGGAAGAAAAGTTATGACCAACCTAGATAGCATATTCAAAGGCAGAGACATTGCTGAATAAGGTCTGTCTAGTCAAGGCTATGGTTTTTCCTGTGGTCATGTATGGATGTGAGAGTTGGACTGTGAAGAAGCTGTCTCTTATACACATCTTGAAACTATAGGGTAGAGAGATGAGATGTCCTCCTTTGAGCATTCATACGGCCTATCTAGAGCTTTAATGACAATGTTTGTTATACTTATTACTAATTGTTGTTGCTGTTCAGTTGCCCATTTGTGTCCCAACTCTTTGTGACCCCACGGACTGCAGTATGCCAGGCCTCCCTGTCCCGCACCATCTCCCAATGTTTGCCCAAGTTCATGTCCATGTAATTATTATTAATTACTACTGTGAAGAAAGCTGAGTGCCGAAGAATTGATGCTTTTGAAGTGTGGTGTTGGAGAAGACTCTTGAGAGTCCCTTGGACTGCAAGGAGATCCAGCCAGTCCATTCTGAAGGAGATCAGCCCTGGGATTTCTTTGGAAGATATGATGCTAAAGCTGAAACTCCAGTACTTTGGCCACCTCATGCGAAGAGTTGACTCATTGGAAAAGACTCTGATGCTGGGAGGGATTGGGGGCAGGAGGAGAAGGGGACGACTGAGGATGAGATGGCTGGATGGCATCACGGACTCGATGGACGTGAGTCTGAGTAAACTCCGGGAGATGGTGATGGACAGGGAGGCCTGGCGTGCTGCGATTCATGGGGTCGCAAAGAGTCGNACTGTGAAGAAAGCTGAGTGCCGAAGAATTGATGCTTTTGAAGTGTGGTGTTGGAGAAGACTCTTGAGAGTCCCTTGGACTGCAAGGAGATCCAGCCAGTCCATTCTGAAGGAGATCAGCCCTGGGATTTCTTTGGAAGATATGATGCTAAAGCTGAAACTCCAGTACTTTGGCCACCTCATGCGAAGAGTTGACTCATTGGAAAAGACTCTGATGCTGGGAGGGATTGGGGGCAGGAGGAGAAGGGGACGACTGAGGATGAGATGGCTGGATGGCATCACGGACTCGATGGACGTGAGTCTGAGTAAACTCCGGGAGATGGTGATGGACAGGGAGGCCTGGCGTGCTGCGATTCATGGGGTCGCAAAGAGTCGGACACGACTGAGCGACTGAACTGAACTGAACTGAACTGAACCTAATACTTATCACTGTACTTTGACATACATGGGTCTCTCCTAATAGGCCTCATGGAAGATGAAATTGTCCCATGTTATAGTAAGTATTTACTAAATATTTGCTGAATGAATGAGTAAACGAATGTTTCGTATGGCAGAAGTAAAATGGAGAAGTCATCACTTTAAAAGGATTTTTGTAATCAGAACTTTTGTCATGAAATTGACTTAAGTGGCAAATGTTGAGTGATCTTCACTGTTGAAGCCTTCCCTGAGCCAGTCTGTTTAGCCCTAGCCTCTGGCATAGTGCCTGGTACCAAGGAGATGCTGATTAGAGTTTGTTGAAAGAGGAGTTGAATGAACTCCGGAAGTGACTCCCAAAGGAAGAGTCTACCCCCACCGTCTGTGTCAGTGAGGGAGATTAGTCACCAGAACGAAATTCGGAACTGAAGTTTCAACCACTATGATTAAAAGGACCTTTTAGAATTATTGCACAATAGTAAAGTGCCCTTCTAAAAAAGAACTTATTCTTTTTTTTTTTTTTTTTGTATTTATTTATTTTTTTACACGAACTCCCAAACATGAACCCCCCTCTTGTTTAGCCCTAGCCTCTGGCATAGTGCCTGGTACCAAGGAGATGCTGATTAGAGTTTGTTGAAAGAGGGGTTGAATGAACTCCGGAAGTGACTCCCAAAGGAAGAGTCTGCCCCCACCGTCTGTGTCAGTGAGGGAGATTAGTCACCAGAATGAAATTAGGAACTGAAGTTTCAACCACTATGATTAAAAGGACCTTTTAGAATTATTTCACAATAGTAAAGTGCCCTTCTAAAAAAGAACTTATTCTTAAACATTTCTTGAAAGTGCCAGGCATCAAAGCCACCTGCCAACATGAGTTTGCCAATACCAGATAGTTAAGAAACAAATGCCTTTATAAACAGCAGCTGCCAAGTATTTCTGAACGAGGGGCACAGGTGTTCTGATGACTACTGAGCAGCAGCTCCTCGCCTTCCCTAAACATGCCACGTTTTTCCCTCGGGCCACTCACCTACCCGGAATGCCGTTCTCTTCCACCTCACCTGGCCAGCGCTCCTCCTCCCAGCTTCAGCCTGGTGTCACGTTCACCGAGAGCTCTGTATTTACTTACTTATTTCTGGCTGCTCTGGGTCCTCGCTGCTTCCCGTGGGCTTTTTCCAGTCGGGGCAAGCAAGGCCTACTCTCGGTCTTGGTGTTCGGGCCTCCTGGTGGCTTCCCTTGCTGCAGAGCACGGGCTCTGGGCACACAGCCTTCAGCAGTCGCAGCACTCGCCCTCAGCAGGTGTGGCACAGGGACCTCAGCTGCCTCACGGCACGGTGGGATCTTCCCCGACCCGGGCTTGAACCCACGTCCCCTGTACTGGTGGGTGGATTCTTACCCACTCACCACCAGGGAAGTCAAGGAGTTCCTTCGTGATCCTGCAAGACACTGGTGGGGCCCTTCCCGTGTCCCCGCAGCACCTCCACACATCCCCCTATTGAAATGATGATCCTTCTTCATTATATATTCTTTGTCAGTGGCCTGCATTTTCCCTTTTTTATAATTTTAGCACATTTAACCCAAAGGCTGAAATATCGGTAGTACACAGGAGTCCTGAAATAAACCAGGAAGTTTGGATGGATGGGGGTGATTGGGAAAACGTTGNAGATGTGAGTCTGAGTGAACTCTGGGAGTTGGTGATGGACAGGGAGACCTGGCGTGCTGTGATTCATGGGGTCGCAAAGAGTCGGACAAGGCTGAGCGACTGAACTGAACTGAACTGATGGGACTGGATGCCATGATCTTAGTTTTTTGAATGTTGAGCTTTAAGCCAGCTTTTTCACTTTTCCTCTTTACTGTCATCAAGAACATGAGTATATTTATAACCTCCTTTGAAGATTGCTATCTAAAAGCTTAAATTTCACTTACCTTTATGGATGTGAGTTATCAGATCCATCACTGTGATAATTACAAGATTCACAGAAGAAACCAAGTGTACAATTTGAAGAAAATTACTTTAAGGCAAGGATTCAAGTATAAATATTAGGTTCTGAAAAGTAGTTGTGGTTTCAGACTGAATTTTAAATCATTATAGCCAAGCTCAGGCATGTCTTTATTTATCAAAATAGGAACCATTCCAATCAACATATTTTTGCCAATAAGAAATAAGTTTGTTTATTCCTGTAGCATAAAAATCCATGCTTCATGATTCTATGATAGCTTGGAAAGCATTTCCTGCCTCCAACTGGTTGTGGAAGCATTTTCCCTGCAAAAAGTTGTCGTGATGCTTAGAAGAAATGGTAGTCAGTTGGCTACAGGTCAGGTGAATAAGGCGGATGAGGCAAAACTTTGTAGTCCAATTGTTCAACCTTTGAACTATTGGTTGTGTGACATGTGGGTGGGCATTGTCTTGGAAAAGAATTGGGTCCATTTTATTGACCATTGCTGCCGGCATTGCAGTTTTTGGTGCACCTCATCAACTCACTGAGCATACTTATCAAAAGTAATGGTTTCACTAGGATTCAGAAAGCTGTAGTGGGTCAGATGGGCAGCAGGCCACCAAATAGTGACTGTGACCTTTTTTGGGTGCAGTTTGGCTTTGGGAAGTACTTGGAGCTTCTTCTCAGTCCAGCCATGGAGCTGGTCCTTGCTGGTTGTTGTATAAAATCCACTTTTCATCATACATCATAATCTGATAGAGAAATAATTTGTTGTTGCCTATAGTAAGAAAAGATGACACTTCAAAATGACAGTTTTTCTGATTTTTGATCAGCTCATGATACACTCCCTTATTGAGCTTTTTCACCTTTCCGATTTGCTTCAAATGCTGAATGACTGTAGAATGGTCGACACAGAGTTCTTTAGTTCTTCTCTTACAGTTGTAAAAGGGTCAGTTTCGATGATCCTCCAATAGGTCAGCTTTTGATGGCCACCCACTGTGCTCTCGTCTTCAAGGCTCTTGTCTTCTTTGCAAAGCTTCTTGAACCACCACTGTGGTGGTGGTGGTTTAGTGGCTCAGTCGTGTCCGACTCACTGTGACCCCATGGACTATTGCCCACCAGGCTCCTCTGTCCATGGGACTCTCCAGGCAAGGATACTGGAGTGGGTTGCCATTTCCTTCTCCAGGGGATCTTCCCCACCCAGGAATCGAACCCGGGTCTCCTGAATTGCAGGCAGATTCTTTACCAACTGAGCTATGAGAGACTGTACATTTATTAGCAGTTCCTGGACCAAATGCATGGTTGATGTTGCAATTGTTTTTGCTCCTTTACAACCCATTTTGAACTCGAATAAGAAAATCACTTGAATTTGCTTTTTTATAACATCATTTCCCTAGTCCAAATAAATATAAAATACACAGCAAGTAAAATAAGTCAATAGCAAACATATAAAGCAAGAAGTGTGCATTAAAATGATGTATAACATCACTACATTTACTTAAGAATGTATTCTAATAGCAACAAAGTTCAACAGTGCAAAACCGCAATTACTTTTGCACCAAGCTAATACGATGACAAATAATTTCAGTAGAAAACTAAACTGAAATTTACAGTTTTGAGTAGTCAGTGTTACCAGCAAATGACTTAGGCCATGAATATCTAAGTAGAGGAGGCATCCTGATTAGAACATAATAGATTAGTATATAGTATACTAGATTTGAAGTACAACAGCTTCCTAACATTAGCAAAGAGAGTTCAAGCGCATACAACTAATAACGATATCAGCAATTTGTACACAATGTGTACAATATTCATAGCATCATCGACTCAGTGGACATGAATATGAGCAAACTCCAAGAGACAGTGAAGGCACACTGCAGTCAATGAAGTTGCAAGGAGTTGGACATGACTTAGTGACTGGACGACAAACAGCAAGATACATTGTCATACCTGTATACTCAGTTAAAACAATAGGAAAGGAATGTAGACTAAATGGTATACCGTGTAGTATTCCCAAAGATCCTGCAAGACTCCTAAGGATTCTGTCTCTCCAGGAAATAGAACGTGTTGGTGGTGGTTTACTCTCTTAAGTCGTGTCCGACTCTTGTGACCCCGCAGACTGTAGCCTGCCAGGCTCCTCTGTCCATGGGATTCTCCAGGCAAGAATACTGGACCTCATCAAGAGGAGTAATGTCTACTCTATAAAAGAAAAGATCTGTATCACCAAGCCTATTTAATACAGAATCTTTACAAAGCCTTGCTCTTCTGGGGATAAACCATGATTCATGGTTATAGTCTTCCAGAAGCATATTTGACTTTTAAAAAGCCTCTAACTTGCTGTTGGTTGATTCACCAGTGTTCTGTAATAAGAAAATGTTTTAGTTTTTATTTCTGTGTAAAAAATTATTCCAAAACAGTTGTTTAAAATAATACACATTTACTATATCCCAGTTTCTTTGGACCAGGAGTCCAGGCATGGTTACACCGGGTGCCTTCTGGCTCAATGCCTTTCCTGAGGCTCCAGTCAAGACATCAGCAGTGGCTGCCATCATGTCAGGGCTCCGCTGGGGAAGGAACCACTTCCAGTCTCACTCACACGGTTGTGTTGGCAGGCATAATGCTCTCGCTGGCTGTTGGCTACAGATGTTGCCACATAGGCTTCTCCTTTGGACAGCTCACAGTATGGCAGCTGACAGCCTTGAGAGAAAACTGGAAAGACTAGGTGTGGGCCTGAGACTGCAGTCACAGTCTTTCATGGTCACCTAATCATTCATCACTTTTGCAGTATTCTTTTTGTTAGGCATGGAAGCCAACCTGCCCTCTAGGAGAGGAGATTATACAAGGTCATGAAAACCAGGAGGTAAGGGCCATTTAGGGCCATTTTAGAGGCTGCCTAGCTACTACAGAGAGATAGAAGTAACATCTGAATGATATTCTAAATTATCAGATTAACACAAATAGACCTTGTGAATTTCTCCATAACTCTCAATCTGTATAGACTGTTCCCTCCAAGTTGTGTGAACTGTTGGCATATACAGTAGTTTGACAAGGAGGCTAGTCTTTCCATCATGTCATCTGTGAAAGATGGGACCTTTCAAATTAAATCCATGTATTCACACACTGACCTGAAGACACATGTGTACAAACTAATTATACTTCTAAATGCAATTACAAAAAAGTTAAGAAGTGCTAGACGTGTGTTTCTCATCCTTACACCATTCTCTGCTGCTGCTGCTGCTGCTGCTGCTGCTGCTGCTAAGTCACTTCAGTCGTGTCCGACTCCGTATGACTCCATAGACGGCAGCCCACCAGGCTCCCCCGCCCCTGGGATTCTCCAGGCAAGAACACTGGAGTGGGTGGCCATTTCCTTCTCCAATGCATGAAAGTGAAAAGTGAAAGGGAATTCGCTCAGTCGTGTCCAACCCTTCGCAACCCCATGGACTGCAGCCTTCCAGGCTCCTCCGTCCATGGGATTTTCCAGGCAAGAGTACTGGAGTGGGGTGCCAGTGCCTTCTCCAACACCATTCTCTAAAGGCTACTAAATGAATGGCTGAAGAATGTGCACCACAGTGAAAAGAAAACTATTTTCATTTTTCACTTCTTGGCTGATCTGTCCTTATGTCCAGAACCTAAACACTGAGCAGTTTCAAGCTGTTGCTTCTTATTTCCGCTTTAATAAACATAGAAGAGTGTAAAAATGAAGACTGTAATTTCTCAGTTTTGTCATGTTTCCCTATTCATGCCCCTCCTATTATTCCTCCCTATCTGCTGATCCATTCACCTCAGTAAAGTTCAGAGAAATTGAGCCTCTATTGTTCCACTTGAGGCAGTTTTAGAAAATGACCTTGCTCTCTGTGCAAGATTGTTTTCAATGGTAACAGTGATTTTATTAATAAGTAATAAATTCCTCAGTGATAACTTGACACCTGTGAAGTTTCAACTTTTAAACTCTCACTATACGCCAATGCACCAGAAGGAATTTTAGATCCTTTAACAATAGTAAAAGATCCTTTTTCACCTGCTTCTAACTCAAACATAGTTTAGCACATTTGCATCATTTTTCTCCAAAAGAAATACACTTTTGGATACAACTCTGAGGTGCACAATTTCTGCCAAAAGAATAGTTTTCCACACTATTTCACACACATTAAAATAGGGTCTGAATGGTCTTGAACACATTTTAAGTGATCTGCAACCACATATTTTCTAATTCAAAATTCTGAGTTTTATTGGAATGCTTGACATATCTAATGGATACTCCACAAGTATCTCAAACCAAAGATATCTCAAAATGAACTCATCCTCGTTCCCCAAAATATCAACTCATAGAGCTATGTGGTTAATAAGCAGTTATTTCCTAATCCCAATTTCCTTAATTTACAAGAGAAGTTCAGGGAGACCCAGAGAATTTAGATGAATTGCTCAGTGTGTCTGGGATTAGAGACAAGATAATGTTTCCTTCTTCCTGGTCCTTCATTCTTTTAATTCTTCTGTTTCTATTAAAGGCACCACTAAAGATTCCTACTTGCCTCAAGCCATCAAAGTCAAATTTAGCTCAAATTTAACAAAATTATTTCTTCCAGGCAGTAACATGGCATAACTTTACATTTCTTTGTATCATTTTCGATGTTTTATGGTTTTCAGAATATATGTATTCCACTTAATTAAATCTGCTTCTAGGTATTTTATTCTTTTTTTTATGTGATTTTTAGCGAGATTGTTCTTTTGCTTTGTCCATCTGAGAAATGCACTCATTGTCAGTATATAGAAAAGCATTCTGTGTATTAATCTTGCAACTTTTAAAAATTTATTTATTAGCTCTAATAATTTTGGTGGAAACTTTTGGGTTTTCTATATATGGTATCATGCCATCTGCAAATACTGACAGTTTTACTTCTTTCTTTCTAATCTGGATGCTCCTGTTATTTGATTTTTGTCTCTAGAGCTTTGAACACTATGTTAAATAGAAGTGGCAGGAGTGAATACCCTTGTTTTTTTCTTGAATTTAGAGGAAAGTTTTTCAGTTTTTCACTACTGAATATTATGTTGCCTGTATAATTGTCATAAATGACTTTCTTACATTGAGGTATGTTCCCTATACACACACTTTGATGACAGTTTTTATCAAGAATGGATGCTAAATTTTGTCAGATGCTTTTTATGTGTCTATTGAGATGACCATGTGATTTTTATCCTTCCTTTAGTTAATGTGATGTAACATATTGATTGGTCAGATATTGAACTCTTCTTGCATCCCTGGAATAACTCCCTCTTGATCATGATATATTATTATTTTTATATATTGTTGGATTTGATTTGCTAATATTTTGTTGAGGAGTTTTACATCTATATTCCTCAGATGTATTGGCCTGTAATTTTTGTTTTTTGAAGTATTTTTCTTGTTTGAGACTCTCAGTAATAGTGGCCTGGTAGACTGAATTTTGGAGTTTCTCTCCTGTATAATTTTTTTGGAATAGTTTGAGAAAGATAGTTATTAGCTCTTCTTTATAATTTTAGTAGAATTTCCCTGTAAATACGTCTAGTCCTGGACTTGAGTTTGCTGGAAATTTTGATTGCAAATTCAATTGTCAACACCGAAATCAGATTGATTACATTCTTTGCAGCCAAAGATGGAGAA
>SJYX01013218.1:11182-81241 GCA_006410675.1 Oreotragus oreotragus | reverse complement strand
GAAGAAGGCTGAGCGCCAAAGAATTGGTGCTTTTGAACTGTGGTGTTGGAGAAGACTCTTGAGAGTCCCTTGGACTCCAAGGAGATCCAACCAGTCCATTCTGAAGGAGATCAGCCCTGGGATTTCTTTGGAAGGAAAGATGCTAAAGCTGAAATTCCAGTTCTTTGGCCACCTCATGCGAAGAGTTGACTCATTGGAAAAGACTCTGATGCTGGGAGGGATTGGGGGCAGGAGGAGAAGGGGATGACAGAGGATGAGATGGCTGGATGGCATCACTGACTTGATGGACGTGAGTTTGATTGAACTCTGGGAGATGGTGATGGTCAGGGAGGCCTGGTGTGCTGCAATTCACAGGGTCGCAAGCAGTCAGACACTGAGCAACTAAACTGAACTGAACTGACTGAAGTACATTCCCCCACTTAATCTTTTCATATTAAGTCACATCAAGTGTAGCACTGAAGGTGAAATGTTAAGCAGCTGTTTATGTTCTGTAGGGTTTGGATTTAGTTTTACCATCAACTAGCTAGTATGCTTCCGGTACTTTAAAGACTCACCCTCTCAGCCTTTATCCAGAGCTTTCAGTCGTTAGAATGGCCCCGTTTGGGTCCATATTCAACCTTGACCTAGCATCTTATCCACTGTTTCAAAGGAGTTAGTTTTGTTCCATAAAATCTAATTGTCTCTTCTCACCCTCAGTGCAGATAGAGATTACTCAATCACCAATTTTCAAATCTTTTATATTTTGCTCTTCAATCCACAAATAATCACTTCTTTTTATCATTCCTTTTATTTCCCAAACAAAGTTTATTTTGTAAACCTCTGAAGATGAAACAATAGAAACTGTCATGTATGCATTTTTAAGAGAATAAATATTTTAGATATCCTTGCTGGAGGCCAAGAATTATGTCTTGTCAACGGTATTTCATGGGCAGGTTATCCAGCCAAGCCACAAGCAAGTCTTTCTTCATAGGTTTCACCCCATTACATTATGATTTATTCAAAGTAGAATAAATGAGGTTGAACTCTCCAAAATATTATATGAGCCAGTGAGAAAAAAAAATGCATCTCAAATTAGCACAAATTATCCAGATTCAAGTATGGCCTTTGCTTCTATTTTAGTGTTGTGTTATATTGTTGATCATCCTATACTGCTCTATATATTTTGCTTTTCTTGAGCTTTGAAGTATTACTGGAAACTATCCCACAATGATTAGATGCCTAGCTATGAATACATAGCTAACTTCAACTGGGCTTCAGCACTGCTCAAAAACTCCTTTCATTTTTAAATTCCCATTGTATCAAATTACCTACATATAACACCTGTTCCAAATGTTTTACATATTCTCAGGGCCCCCCATGTAGTCTTCACCTCCCATACTATAGTAAAATCACCTCACTATTTAGTTAACTGTGAGGCTCAAAACTCTTTAATATAAATACTCTTGACTATAACTTTAATAGGAACCTCCTCAACTTTTCTTTGCATGCTTAATGCTGTTCACAAGTACTCAGTTCTTCCTCCTTTGAGTCACCTGCTAGGAGTGTACTTTACCACCCTCATTGAAGTTAGGGCTGGCATGGCCATCCAGATTACTTTGGCCAGTGAAATGTCAGTGGGTCACTTCCAGATGGAAGCTTTAGTAGTGAATGGATGATGTGACGCATTCCGTTTTCCTCAGCCATAGCTCTTGGCACAGCTCCAGATTCTGGCTCGTTGTCAGGCTGAGTATTGAGACAGAGGTAGATGTGGAACACAGCCACAGCATGTGCACAGGGACACAAGTCATGAGCAGGAGACAAACCTTTATGATATTGATCTACTGAAATTCGGGGGTTACTTGTTACCTTAGTAAAAACTTACGTCTCAGAGTGATACCAGTGATACCTGGTGGAGTAGGGACCTCAAGAGCTTATCCCTTCTCTAAAGAAGTGAATAGCCTGACAAGTGCTGTCAGCATCAGCACTATCAGAATTCTAGAGACTATAGCAACTAGGTGAGTGCTTAATCAAGAGAAAATTATCTGAGTGTCAGTAAGAGAGCTTCGAGACATTTTAACTTACCCTGTCCCTATTCTTCACCCCACAGCTCAGAGACAGCCTTGGAGACAATAAGCTAAATTCTTCATACAGGTTCCTGATACCAGGCGGAGCAGAACAGAACTTATTCTCAAAGAATTTTGGCTCTTTGTCTTGACATATCTGGTGGCTCTCTGAAGGACTAACTCAAAGGATTTGCTTTTATTTTACCTAACTCATAAAAACCCATGAGCTGGGTTGGCTACTCAGGGGACACTGCCAAAACCTTTTAAAGGCAATGAATTAGCAGCTGCCACCTGGGGCAAGAAATAATGGGGTAAATAATAGACAAACTGAAAAGCTTGCAAGAGAATGCATCCAATTGGTAGAAAAAAGATATTTTAAAAATTCTAAATTAATGAGACGATACCCTGTGTTTATGGGCTAAAAGATTTAATGTCGTTAAGGTGGCAAGACTCCCAAATTGATCTACAGATTCTATGCCATCCCTATTAAAATTCAAATTTCCTTTTTGCTAAAGTGGACAAGCTAATTCTAAAATTCATACTGAGTTACATGAGGCTCAAAATAGCCAAAACTATCTTGAAAAAGAAGCACAAAAGTAGACGACTCTCACTTCATTTCAAAACTTGCTTCAGAGCTATAGTAATCATAATAATGTGGTATTGGCAAGGATAGACATACAGACCAGTGGAGTAGAGATCCCAGAAATAAACTCATATGTCTATGGTCAATTAATTTTCAACAAACGTGCCAAGACCATTCAATTGGAAAACAGTAAGCTCTAACATATGGTGCTGGAACAAGTGAATAACCACATGTAAAAGAATTATACTAGATCTTACCTCATACCATATATGCAACACAACTGAAAATGGATGAAGACTTAAATAAGAGCTAAAACTGTAAAACTCTTAGAAGAAAACATTGGGATAAACCTTAATGACCTTAGATTGAGCAACAGATTCTTAGATATGACCTCAAAAGTGAAAAATGGCAAAAGAAAAAATAGATAAAATATACATCATCAAAATTAAAAGCTTGTGTATCAAAGGACACAATAAAGTGAAAGACAACCCACCGAATGAGAGAAAATATTTGCAAATCATATATCTAATAATGTCTAATATCCAAAGGGACTTGAATAGACATTTTTCTGAAGAAGTTAAATAAATGATCAATTAGGACATGAAAAGAAGCTCAGCATGGTTAGTAATTGGGAAAATACAAATCAAAATCACAATGAAAGACAATTTCATACCCACTAGGAAGGCAATAATATTAATAGTAATAAAATGGAAAATAAGTATTGTTGAGAATGAAGAAAAATTGGCAGCTTCATATTTTGCTAGTGGGAATATATATACTGGTCCAGCTGATATGGAAAGTAGTTGAGCAGTTCCTTAAACATAGAGTTATCATATAACCCAACAGTTCCACTTGAGTGAAATCCAACTGAACTGAAAACAATTGTTCAAACAAAATTTGTACATGAATGTTCATAGAAGAATTTTTCATAATAGCCCAAAATGGAAGCAACAGAAATATTAATCAACTGGTAAGCAGATAAATGGCAACCCACTCCAGTATTCTTGTCTGGGAAATTTCATGGACAGAGGAGCTTGGTAGGCTATGATCCATGGGGTTGCAAAAGAGTTGGACATGGCTTATCGACCAAACAACGAAGTGGATAGACACCATGGAATATTATTCAGTCATAGAAAGGAAAGAAATGGTGATATGCTGCAACAACATGGATCAACTTTGAATGTAATTTGCCAAGTGAAATAAGCCAGACACAAAAGTCCACTTATTGTATAGTTCAGTTTATATGAAGTGTCTAGAATAGGCAAATTCATAAAGACGGAAAGCAGATTAATGGTTTCTAGGAGTCAGGGATAAGGAGGCTTAGGGAAGTGACAGTTAATGGGCATGAGTCTTTAAAAGACAGCAACTTTACAAAGCCTTGTTCTTCTGGATATAAACCGTATGGTCTTCCAGAAGCATACTTGACTTTATTTTTAATTAATTTTTTGGACTGTAATTGCTTTACAATGTTATATTTCTACTGTACAGCATGGTAAATCAGCTATGTATACATATATCTTCTTTTTTTTGGATTTCTTTCCCATTCAGGTCACACAGAGCATTGAGTAGAGTTCCCTCTGCTATATAGTAGGTTCTTATTAGTTATCAGTTTTATACATAGTATCAATAATGTGTTTAAATCAAATCCAGTTTTCCCAGTTCATCCCATCCATCTCTCCTTCCTCCTTGGTATTCATACATTTGTTCTCTATATCTCTTTTCTGTTTTGCAGATTAGGTCATCTATACTATTTTTCTAGATTCCACATATATGTTAATATACTTGTTTTTCTCTTTATTAGTTATTTCACTCTCTATGACATGCTCTAGATCCATCCACATCTCTACAAATGATCCAATTTCATTCCTTTTTATGGCAGAGTAATATTCCATGTATATATATATATACACTCCACATCCTCTTTATCCATTCTTCTGTTGATGGGCATTTAGGTTGCTTCCATGTCTTGGCTGTTTTAAATAGTGCTGCAATGAACATTGGGATGCATGTATCTTTTCAAATTATGGTTTTCTCCAGCTATGTGCTCAGAAGTGGGATTGCTGGATCATATGTTATTTCTATTTTTAGTTTTCTAAGGAACCTCAATACTCTTCTCCATAGTGGGTATACCAGTTTACATTCCTACCAGCAGCATAAGAGGACATCATCCACCTTTTAAGTAAAACTTTCAGTCAGGTTCTGTCCATAGCAAAGTTCATGCCCCCTAACTCCCTTCTTTTATGGTCATATCATCCTTTAAGAACTTATTAAAATTTATCTTCTCCATAAAGTCTTTTCCAAATCCCCTATATTAAGTTAAATGTTGTACTTTCATCATACGTTTCATGATGTGTCCTGTTCTATGGTCATTTATTTAAGTGTATGGTTTTAGGTAGTGGGGCTTGGTTCTTTTTATCTCTGTACCAATTACTGCCTAATGTAGTGTCTAGAACATAATAGTGTTGGATAAATTGTGAGTTTCTCATTCTTAGAAACAATCAATGACAATATTACAGTAATATCTGACTTTAAGTCAATGAACCATATTTAGATACATATAAAGATAAATGTCATTCATCTACAAAGGGCTCCTGTGAAATCCCTGAAAGCGTAATCCATGAAGATGCATGTGTTTTAGTTTCTGATTGATCAACTGTTTTGTTCTAACACTGCTCTTTGAAGATAGAATTATAGGCATAATCAAGCAAGTCAAAAAGAATTCACATCCTTCAAGTCCTTTTCACAGAAGATGAGGAAATATTGCTTCAAGAGATCTAATTTGAACACTGTGCCAGCCAAGTAGTCTTCAGAAATATTCACGATCCATGCCTTCAAGCAATGTTATTGAGTACCTACAGCAGAGGGTGGAGAAAATACACAAATAAGGTAATTTTGGAAAGTGATTATTGCTAGAAGGAGCACAAAGCTGGGTAAAAGAATGGAGAGAGATGGAAGAGAGGAGGCATTGTCTTATGTGGTCACGAAAGTTCTATAAATGTGACATTTAAACTGAAAGCTTGGAAGTCAGCCATGCAAAGATCTATCAACAGAATTGTCTTAGCAGAGGAAGCAACAGCTGTGAAGTCTTAAGGCTAGAATACTTGGCTAGTCCAGCCCCAGAACAGGAGAATGAACAGCTGGAGCATGGCGGGGGTGTGGCTCTCAGTGAGGAGGGACAGTGGGCCAGGGACATGACTGAGTCAGGTCCTGGAGGTCACAGTGTGCTGTTTGTTGGGCTTTTCTTCTCTGAACAAGGGGAAGCCACTTGATGGAGTAACATGAATGAGAAATATGACCTGATGCATCTTTTTTAAATATCACCCTGCTACTATGAAAAGGTGGAATTAATAGATGCGAGGAAGCAGTTAGAAGATGTGGCAGAGCGTGAAAGAGGTCACGGTGGCTTAGACAGTCATAGGGCTTCCCAGGTGGTGCTAGTGGTAAAGAACCTGCATGCCAGTACAGGAGACATAAAGGACGTGAGTTCGATTCCTGGGTTGGGAAGATGCCCTGGAGAAGGAAATGGCAACCCACTCCAGTATCCCACAGACAGAAGGACCTGATGGGCTATGGGTCTGTGGGGTCACAAAGAGTTAGACGTGACTGAGCATAGCATAGTCATAAATGTAAATGTGAGGATAAGGTTATTAAAATTCTGAGCTTATTTTCTTATTTCCCTTTTATCCACTTCCTTCTTCATGTCTTTCTTGTGCTTGTCTTTCACTGGACTAAGAATATATAAGCTTTTGCCCTTAACAGATACCCTGAGAGTGCTTCTTTAAATACAAATACCAACAAAATTTAAACAAAAGAAAAGAAGCAACAAGGAGACATGCAGGTATTGAAATTTCTTGAGATCTACTGGGCTGATTTCTTCAGGCACTGTGCACATGAACCAGAGATTATTTTCATGACTGGATTACAGCCTCATAAAATAGAGGCACACCTACCCATACAGACACTTTTTCTGTGATTACATCTTACTTATGGCTTACAATTAAAGACTATTCTTTAGTGGTAACTGTGGATGTTTGTCATTTAAAGCAGGAAAAAAAAAATCTAACTTGTTTCAACAGCTTTGCTATTTGGCACATTTCTAAAATCCACATATGCTAATGTTTCTGTTAATTGCTTATACTAGGATACTTGTCAGAACCAAATACTTTTGTAATTAATTATTTAAAACACTTGAAGCACTAAAACATGAGTAGAAGCATGAGTGGTTTGGAAACTTTCCTGTGGTTTTATTCTCATATTTTTATCAGTGCAGTTTAATAATAATTCATTTTGAAAGAAACTGTTTAATAACACATTTAAATAGCCTACCAACGTATGAAATGATTATTCACTATGATAAAGATAATGTATTTGTAAATTAAACACATTTTAAGCATTTGCCATGTGTCTAAGACAATATAACTAGGGAAAGACATAACAAATACACGTAAGTTTGTTAGCTCTAGCATATAAGACACAATTATTTCCAGCAATAATATTTTTTCAATGCAGCAGTCCAGTTTTTGCTGAAATATATCAATTACAATGGTCAACATTAAATCTGAGATTCTCATGCTATCACATGCCCTCTGCCCACATTCTCCTCAGCCAATGCAGTAACCACCTCAGACAAGTTAGAAAAGGAAAAGAAACCCCCTCACACAGCAAAAATCGTGACTCTGACCCTCACATTCATGATTTTCCTGGATATGACCACTCTCCCCACACCGTACCCCATGTTATCTGTTTCTTAAAATTGTACACAATATTCCTTTCAGCTGTGGTAATGTAGCCTGACTCCCTTACTCTCAGGATCTTCACAAGAATGTCGGCAAGCCTCCATAACAATCAGTTGATCACCATTGGTAGTGAAAACTTGGGATTTCTAAAGGCTTTCCTCTGACCTTCCTTTCTAGGTATAGAATCCTGTGGCATTCATAAGAGCAGTTAAAGCTTGGTCATTCAGTATGATGTCGGTGAGGAACCTATGATGTCTGAGCAGGGTTGTCTGCACATATTACTCCTGTGTGTGCTGCCATGGCTGCCTGAGTACAGAAAGAAATTCCAGCCCTGGCATCCACACAAAGAAAATGAAAATTATTCCATCACCCAGCAAATGCAGATTGGCAAGCATGCTGATGAACAAGTCTGGCCCATCCATTTTCTACCACAGATGATTCTAACTGAACCTCTAGCAGATGTGTATACTTCATGAATTAATTCACAAGTATAAATTTAACTGAGCTTCTGAGCTGGCTCAGCAGTAAAAAATCTGCCTGCAATGCAGGAGATGTGGGTTCGATCCCTGGGTGGTGAAGATCCCCTGGAGAAGGAAATGGAAACTCACTCTGGGATTCTTGCCTGGGAAATCCCATGGACAAAGGAGCCTGGCAGGCTGCAGGCTATAGGGTCGCAAAAGAGTCAGACACAATTTAGTAACTAAAAAACAAAAAAACTGGCCCATCCTTTTTCTGCCACAAATGATTCTAATTGAACTGCTGGCAGACCTGTATACTTCATTAATTCACCAGTATAAATTTAACCTGGGAAATAGATACAGCTCATAGCCATTTGCTATCCCTGATAGACTGGCTACCTTCTGCCTTAAAATCTGTGTGACTGATGATGATATAGCCACCTCACCTTTCCTGTAATTAAGCATGTTTGCCTGATATATCTTTNCCAGAAAATTAACAAAGAAACGCAAACTTTAAATGATACAATAGACCAGTTAGACCTAATTGATATCTATAGGACATTTCACCCCAAAACAATGAATTTCACCTTTTTCTCAAGTGCTCACGGAACCTTCTCCAGGATAGATCACATCCTGGGACATAAATCTAACCTTGATAAATTCAAAAAAATCGAAATCATTCCAAGCATCTTTTCTGACCATAATGCATTAAGATTAGATCTCAATTACAGGAGAAAAACTATTAAAAATTCCAACATTTGGAGGCTGAACAATACGCTTCTGAATAACCAACAAATCACAGAAGAAATCAAAAAAGAAATCAAAATGTGCATAGAAATGAATGAAAATGAAAACACAACAACCCAAAACCTGTGCCTGATATATCTTTGTTTTACATGTTTACTTTTGGTCACCTCATGGCTTTGTGTTTTTGTAAATACTATATAGATGGGTGTATCTTAATCCAATTTGACCATCTCTTAAGTGGTGAGTTTAGTTCACTTACATTTTCTGTGCTTGCAGATATTTTTGGACTTTACTCTCTTCCTTTTTTATTTCTACTCTCTTTACCTTTTCTACATTTCTTGCCTTTTTAACTGTGACTTGAACCAGCATTCGTTGTTCTCCGTAACAGGAGCTTTCTCATGCGCTCATCATCTTTCACACCCTCCCTGTCCATCATCCTGCTGATGTCCTCTGAACTATTAATTGAATTATTATGGAAATACTTCCTTAGTTTCTTTCTTTGCTTTCAACATTAAAAAAATCATATAAGTTCTTTTAAGACTGCTGACTACCTTATATCATATCTCCTTAATGTTTCTGTCTCTTCCTGTATGAGAACTTCTTTCATGTTTGGGAGTTCGTGTACACCCGTGGCAGATTCATGTCAATGTATGCCAAAACCAATAGAGTACTGTAAAGTAAAATAAAGTAAAATGGAAGCTCTAAAATAATAATAATAAATTTAAAAAAAAATAAAGGGTTTTCAGTGTGAGTCATTCTGTAGCAAATTTTTGAGGCATGGTATGCTAAAATATTTATTTTAGACATTTACTTTTGAATAACAATTTATATGTATTTAAATATTGCTCTACTGTCTTGTTGCTCTCAGTGATATGCAGAAGTCTGGCATCAGTTTTGATTCTTATTTCTTTGTAGGTGATTCCTCTTTGCTATAAAGGCTTTTAGAATATTTTCTTTTTCTTTTTTATTGTTTTCCCTCTCCTCTTCCTTTAAATCCTCCTCTTCTCCACATTCTGAGATTTCACTAATATTTGCCTACTGCTGCTAAGTCGCTTCAGTCGTGTCCGACTCTGTGCGACCCCATAGACGGCAGCCCACCAGGCTCCGCCGCCCCTGGGGTTCTCCAGGCAAGAACACTGGAGTGGGTTGCCATTTAATTTTTCCTTCTTTCTCCTCCTTGGCAACTATGAAAACTTTTCATCTTAATTTGTTCATCTTCTTTATTTTAGAAAATATTTGTACTGCTCTGTTTTTACTTCTCTCTGATCTCCTGTTACCTGGATGTTGGTATTTCTCCTTACCAACTTTTTTTTTTCTTTTTGTCAATCATTTGATTTCCTTACCAAAATTTTACCTTGCCTTTTTAATTTATAGGCTTTTCATTGTTCCTTTGTTGTTCATCAATATATATATTTGAAATATATATGATATCATTGTGTAACATCTTTATAAATATGTGCTTATAGGCATTGGAAAAGTCTGAATGGATATACTCTTAGTAAAAATGATCAGAGTGGGGTTAAAAATCAGAAGAGACACTCAGTTTTTACTTTATATATAATTTAAATTGTTTGAATGGTTTCTAAGTATTTATTTTGTGGCAACTGATGACTCCAGACAAAAATGGAGAGGATAGATTCTTATAACCAAACTGAGTAGAAAATTTAGATGTCTTCTTATGTATTCTTTCTATGTGTTTTATATATTGTGCATGTCTCTTTTCTGTCCCTTTTCTATAAAAGCAAAAACTCCCTGTACTCTATCCTGAGAAATTCAGTTTTTTATCATTTTTATTGGGCTAGTAATAATATCAATAATCAATAAATAATACCTCAGTAAATTAATGAGTACATGAAATAAAAGTTAGGAAGCTTTATCAAATAAAATGATAATTTTCTTCTTTGATTGGATATATATTTATTCCAAACTGAAGGTCAATCTACCTCCTAAATGAAGCAAAAACCCCATGCTCATCATTATTGATGCACTAATATGAAGAAATCCTTCTAGATACTACCAGTTTCTCCTCCTTTCCTATAACTTCCTTAAAGGAAAGTTAGAAATCCATGAAATTACAGTGTCACATTTATCTAGATATCTCACATCTATAAAGGTATAGGTCTCTGAATTCCAGAAAGCTTGTATTCACAGCTATTCATAGAAAATGAATTGCTTGCAGAAATAAAATCAGAATTATTTTTTCAATAACTTTGGAAAAGTAACAACCAGTTGCCCAAGTATCTGTTGAAAGGAGGTCTGTTATTCTCCAGCAATTTTAATGCAGGTGGGATTGTGTGAGCTTAATAAAATTGTTGGAACTGGTACACTTACTGTTGGTTGGTAATTTGTTCATGATCATAAACCAATGGCAACCAATCAAACTTATGAAATCTGAAAGCTCTTTTACACTAAAATGCTGTTTTTAATGATCCATAAAAAATTGCATTGCTTATTTGCCTAAAGGGAATGTTTATTAAAATCCACAGCCTATTGAATTTAGGAGAGTTGGCAAGACACTGTCTTAGCATAGCACCTTAAAGAGCAGGGCGTCTTGTCAACATAGTTCTGGATGCAGTATTATTCAAAGCACAAATAACTGATTGTTCTAGTTCATTTATCATTATATCTGACTCATAAAATATGTTTGTACTTTTAGGTATGTACCACTGGCAATGTATTCAAGTAAAAGTATTAATAGGTATGAATGAAAATGCATTGTTTGGAATACTAAGGCAAGCAGTAGTGCAGAGTTTAGACTTGGAGGGAACTGGGTTCATATCCTAGTTCAACCACTGACTGCAGTGAAATTTACTTAACTTCTCTGAGCATCAGCTTCTCATATGTAATCCGGAGACAACAATACTTGCTCCCTCAAGTGGTAGAGGATAAACGAAATTATGTTTATAAATGCTTGGCACATGCTAGGTACTCCAAGCATGGTAGTAATTATTATTCTGTCTCTTGCCAACTTTGTCTTTCTTTATGACTTGCCAACATGTACAAAGACTTTGCCAGCTTTTCCCTTACACCTTCTTTAAACCAACCTTCACTCTCCTAAGAAAGACACAGGATGCGGAGTGAGTGAAAGCCACAACTTGTTTGACATTTATTGGACTATGACACCTGCATTCACTTGTGGTAGGAGTTCTAATGCTCAGAGAGCACTGACTGCTGAACTGAGAAGAAGCCATGTCCAGCAAGGCATCAAGAGAAAGACAGTGAGTTTCAGGGGAGGCGGTCCTACTTTTCCAGCAGGCTGGCCATCAGCAAAATTTTTACCTGCTGGAGTGTTAAATAGGGGAAAAGGTAAAATCTTTAAGGTCAATGTGGCTCAATTCCAAGGAAAAACAGAAAAGCCTGTTTCTTTTTTATATTTATTTATTTTAGAAGGAAACATGAAATAAGGCTTTATTTTTGCATTACTGAATGCAGCCTAATGTACTGCCTGGCTGTGCCTCTAGGATGTTATGTTTTGTTCACAGGAGCCCTGAGGGAAAGCAGAACTCATTCCTTTCCATGGGTACACCTTCCTAGTTAAGGCAAAAACAACTAATATTTGTGAAATACCTCAACTGTAAGATTAATTTAGGAAGCCAAACTGTTTCAATACTTAAGTTTTGTCACTGCCTGTTTGAATGTGTGTGTGTGTATGTGTCCATATAGTTTCAAACAAGTTAAAAAATAAAATGCAATTTTTCCTTTTTAATTCCTTTTTTGGTATTTTCTAAAGACCCAACTAACTATTGCATTTCATGGGAAGTGTACCATGAAAGGCTTGTTATTAAGAGCTATTTCTGCCAAAACAGAGAAAATATTTTTACTAAATGCATAGAAAAAATGTAACTCTAGAAAATAATGTTTATAATAAATGCATGTCCTGATTTATCAAGACTTGCTCTCTACAAACAGATTTGCTAGAGACACAATGAGGTACAATTAACATAGATAATCAACAAGAACCTACTGTATATCACAGGAAACTCTACTCAATGTTCTGTGATAACCTATATGTGAAAAGAATCCAAAAAAAAAAAAAATAGATATATGTGTAACTGAATCACTTCACTAAACACCTGAAACCAAAATAACATTGTGAATCAACTATACTCCAATATAAAATTTTAAAAAGTTTTTAAATGACCAAAGGTCTTCTTTGAGGGTTGCCTTGGCCCTGAATCCTGATCTACTTCACTCAGAAATCTTAGGATATGACCATACTTAGCTCTGGGATGATTCAATGAAGAAAGGTAAAAGTGAAGACATAATTTACCACATTACAATCTAAAAGAGGAAAATCAGCAGTCTTGGAAAAAAGAAAAATTCAGTATCCATTCATGATTAAAAAAATAAATTCTTAACAAGGTAGGTCCAGAAGAAAACGTTCTTAACTAACAAAGAATATCTACAAAAAGCCTCCTGCCAACACCACAGTTTGAAAGTGTGTCCTTGACCATCAATGGCAAACCAAGAGAACCTATTGTCCCACTCCCTTCAGCATGGTACTGGAGGTACTAACAAGTATGTCAAAACTAAAGAAATAAATACAATATGTAAGGATCTGAAAGCAAGAAACAAAAATATTCTTTACTTGCAGGTATTATGGTTGAATTCATACAAAGTTTAAAAATTCCCCTGAAAAACTGAATTAATGAAAGTTTTTCAAAATACTGGATAAAATATAAATATATAAAAGTCAAACATACTACTTCTATATACTAATAAACAGGCTAATAATTTTTATTATGGTGTTAACAGTATCAGACTCACATACATTACTTATTTTATGCCAAGGATTGTTCTACAAAGTTATGTCATAGTTTTAAAATAATGTGTAAAATCATTGGTCCTCCTCTCTTTGTATCCTCCTTCCCTTAAATGTTGGAGAAGGAAATGGCAACCCACTCCAGTACTCTTGCTTTGAAAATCCCATGGATGGAGGAGCTTGGTGCAGGCTACTATCCATGGGATCGCAAAGAGTCAGGCATGACCGAACAACTTCACTTTCTCACTTTAACTTCTTTCTCTTAAATATGGACTGGACAAACCAATTCTTTCTACTGAGTAGAATGAGGCAGAAGTGATGCTATGTGATTCTGAGACTAAGTCATAAATGGGAAAATTTCTGCCAGGCTCTTCCCCTCTATCATTCTGTCTGGGGGGAATCTAGCCACTGGTATATAGGATATACCAGTGCATCAGTTTGCCAGCCAGTGNCAAACCAATTCTTTCTACTGAGTAGAATGAGGCAGAAGTGATGCTATGTGATTCTGAGACTAAGTCATAAATGGGAAAATTTCTGCCAGGCTCTTCCCCTCTATCATTCTGTCTGGGGGGAATCTAGCCACTGGTATATAGGATATACCAGTGCATCAGTTTGCCAGCCAGTGTAGCCCTAAAATCCTTTTTATACTTTATTGAATTTTAGTTGATTTACAATGCTGTTGTACAGAAAAACAATTTCTGCTGTACAGAAAAACAATTCAGTTATACTTTTTTTTTTTTTTTTTGGTATTCTTTCCATTATGGTTCATCATAGGATGCTGAATATAGTTCCATGTGCTACACAGTAGGGACCTTGTTTATCAATTATATATATGTTAGTTTGCATCTGCTAACCCCAAACTTCTAATCCTCCACTCCCCCAACCCCCTCCCCCTTGGCAAGCTCAAGTCTGTGAGTCTGTTTCTGTTTCACAGATAAATTCATTTGGGTCATCTATTAGATTCCATGTGTAAGCGATATCATAGAATATCTGTCTTTCTGACTTACTTTGCTTAGTGTGATAATCCCTAGGCCCATCCATGTTGGCACAAATGGTATTAGTTCCTTCTTTTCCTGGCCGAGTAATATTCCGTTGGTATACATATCTGCCATGTCTTCTTTGTCCGTTCATCTGTCAGTGGATTTTTAGGTTGTTTCCAAGTCTTGGCTATTGTAAATAGTGTTGCTATGAACATAGGCGTGCATGGATCTTTTCAAATTATAGTTTTATCTGAGTATATGCCCAGGAATGGGCTGCTGGATCATAAGGTAGCTCTAATATTAGTTTTTTGAGGGACTTCCATATCGTTTTCCATAGTTCGCCCCAACTCTTGGTTGCCAAACTGTCAGAAACCGTGATTCAGGTCTCCAAGCCAAGCCTCTCCCGTTTTCTTGACCCACAGAAACTATGAGTGATAATAAATACTTACCACTTTTTAAGCCACAAAATTTTGCTATGATTTGTAACGAGGCAATTGATAACAATACACATTGTGTGATCCTTAGAGCGTCTCTCTAAGATAGAGACAATTACTACAGTCAGTGTACAGATGAGGCAGCCAAGGCAGAGAAAGCTTGAGTAGCATGCTCAAGGCTGCACAGTGGAGGTATGTAACAAGCAGAAACGGGACTCAGCACAGTCCATCAGCTTCCAGGTATGTGCTTATAAGTGCAATACTACACTATATCATGCTTCTCCCCAAACTCTCAAAATACTTCATATTTTATTCAGTTCTCCTTTGCATTTATATACCTAACTGCTGCAGATTACCAGCCACCTAATCCAACTGAGCTACGTGGTTCTCTAGATCTATGAAGCCACTGTCAGATAGTTCTCACTTCTCTTGCTTGAGTCTACCTTTCCTGGACTCCACATCATCCTCTTTGTTCTGAGAATAAAATATCCTCTTCTCCATGATGAATAAAAGACAGTACTGATTATTCCTTAGCCCCAAAACTCAAGTCATAAAGAGGATACCTCAGAACAGATTTAAACCTATACCACTCAATCAGTGGTTCAGTTCAGTTGCTCAGTTGTGTCCAACTCTTTATGACTCTATGAATCACAGCACACCAGGCCTCCCTGTCCATCATCAACTCCTGGAGTTCACTCAGACTCATGTCCATCGAGTCAGTGATGCCATCCAGCCATCTCATCCTCTGTTGTCCCCTTCTCCTCCTGCCCCCAATCCCTCCCAGCATCAGAGTCTTTTCCAATGAGTCAACTCTTCACATGAGGTGGCCAAAGTACTGGAGTTTCAGCTTTAGCATCATTCCTTCCAAAGAAATCCCAGGGCTGATCTCCTTTAGAANACTCTTCACATGAGGTGGCCAAAGTACTGGAGTTTCAGCTTTAGCATCATTCCTTCCAAAGAAATCCCAGGGCTGAGCTCCTTCAGAATGGACTGGTTGGATCTCCTTGCATGCTCATTATTAGAGAAATACAAACCAAAACTACAATGAAATATCAGCTCACACCGGTCAGAATGGCCATCATAAAAAAAATCTACAAACAATAAATGCTGGAGAGGGTGTGGAGAAAAGAGAACCTTCTTTTGCTGTTGGTGGGAATGTAAATTCATACAGCAACTATGGAGAACAGTGTGAATTCCTCAAAAACTAGGAATAAAACTACCTTACGACCCAACAATTCCAATTCTGGGCATATAACCTGAGAAAACCATAAGTCAAGAAGACACATGCGCCCTAATGTTCATTGCAGCACTGTTTACAACAGCCAGGACATGGAAGCAACCTAGATGTCCATCAACAGATGAATGGATTAAGAAGTTGTAGTATAGATATACAATGAAATATTACTCAGCCATGAAAAGGAACAAATTTTAGTCAGTTCTAGTGAGGTAGATGAACCTTGAGCCTGTCTTACAGAGTGAAGTAAATCAGAAAGGGAAAACAACAGTCACCATCTGCAGTGATTTTGGAGCCCCCCAAAATAAAGTGTGACAGTGTTTCCACTGTTTCCCCATCTATTTCCCATGAAGTGATGGGACCAGATGCCATGATCTTCGTTTTCTGAATGTTGAGCTTTAAGCCAACTTTTTAGCTCTCCACTTTCACTTTCACTAAGAGGTTTTTTTAGCTCCTCTTCACTTTCTGCCATAAGGGTGGTGTCATCTGCATATCTGAGGTCATTGATATTTCTCCTGGCAATCCTGATTCCAGCTTGTGTTTCTTCCAGCCCAGCCTTTCTCATGATGTATTCTGCATATAAGTTAAATAAGCAGAGTGACAAAATACAGCCTTGACGTACTCCTATTCCTATTTGGAACCAGTCTGTTGTTCCATGTTCAGTTCTAACTGTTGCTTCCTGTCCTGCATATAGGTTTCTCAAGAGGCAGATCAGGTGGTCTGGTATTCCTATCTCTTTCAGAATTTTCCACAGTTTATTGTGACTCCCTTTTTAACTTCAGTGGATTGTTTTGCAAAATAAATATTGTGCTGAGGGGTGTATTCTTATAGTTACACGAAGAATGTTCCTTACATTTTGCATTTTCAGGTCTATTAATTCTGTCTTTTGATTTTTATAATCTCTGATAAGCTGTTTTCTAAAACTGACATTCTCACTGGAGTTGATCCAGCTTGTCGACTCAAATGACTGAAAGAACATGATTGGTCCCAACACAGAGCAAAACTCTGTGGAAAACTTGTAATTAGTGTGTAAACATTTTCACACTTATTATGATTCAGATATGGACTGTGGCCCAGAAAAGATGTAGATGTATTTTGATAGTCCCTGTAATTAGCTCAGCAATGTTTTTCTAAGTTATGATTTTATGCTGACTATTAGAAATTGCACATTGTTGAGATGCCACATCCAAAGAAGGTACTGTATTATGTAGCAATAATTAAACACACTAAAGTAAATTTCAAACCGAGAAAACATAAATGTGGCATGAAAACAGTTGAGAAGGAATATGGTCTTAAGTTTTATATACAGTTCTAAACATATAGTCCAATTGCATTTTGAACAAGCAGAGCAAACCTAGAGGATTGATGGCACCGCAGAGCATGTGGAGTTGTTCATTATGGGCATCAGTATGGAGACCAAGGAAACACGTCCAGGCCTATGTTTTATACTACTGATGTCCTTCACCCAGGATGTGTGACAGGCAGGACTGGCTATGTAATTGGGGGGACCCAGTGTAGAATGAAAATGTAGTACTTCTTGATCAATATTCATTTGGAAGAAAAATTCAAGATGGCAGCAGCAGTGCATCAACCAAGCACCGGGTCCTGTGCAGCTGCTGGCCCTGGTGATAGGGAAAGACGGGAGTTGCAGAGATGCTTCTGAATCCTGTCTTTCTCAGTCTCAGCTCTTCCTGGGCTCTGAGGCGATGCTCAGACGAACCCAGGAAAATAGCCAGTGCTGTGTTTGGTGCAGGTTTTAAAAGCGATTGAGGTGACAGGGTTGTTCAGGGTCCTGTGCAGCTGCTGGCCCTGGTGATAGGGAAAGACGGGAGTTGCAGAGATGCTTCTGAATCCTGTCTTTCTCAGTCTCAGCTCTTCCTGGGCTCTGAGGCGATGCTCAGACGAACCCAGGAAAATAGCCAGTGCTGTGTTTGGTGCAGGTTTTAAAAGCGATTGAGGTGACAGGGTTGTTCATTCCTGAAATCCATCCTCTAGATAGGTTGTGAGGATTAATGAGTTAATATCAGAAATTGCTAGAGGGCAAATTTTCACTTGCCTAAAAGAGCATAAAATTTTTATTTTGCCTTTTATGCTTTCTGACAATCCCTTCAGTCTGCCACTAGGCTTTTAGTGGAGCGTGTGGAGAATTTAGGACAAGATGATGAATCTTACTCAAGGGCATCTTGATAGCTTTGCAAACTTAATACAATAATGTAGGTTCTGGGCCCTGTTTCATGGAGTAAATAAAGGCAGCCAAAACTTCAGATAAAAGATGCTATAGCTCATTGGGTGTTATTATTTAGGAGGCAAATTATGGCAATGAGTCTTTTTATATATTAAAATCCTTTTATCATTGCCTATCTTAATTTCATTTTGCTTGCATGCTCAGTTGCTCCATTCGTGTCTGACTCTTTGCAACCCAATGGACGGTAACCTGCCAGGCTCCTCTGTCCACAGGATTCTCCAGGCAAGAATACTGGAGAGGCTTGCCATTTCCTCCTCCAGGGGACCTTCCCAACCCAGGGATCAAATCCTTACCTCTTAAGTCTCCCGCATTGGCAAGCACATTCTTTACCACTAGCGCCACCTAGGAAGCCCCCTAATTTTTTGAGCAACCAGAGTTATAGCGCTGCCCTATTTAGTGTTTAAGGCTGTGTATTCTTTTAAACAGTGCAGAAAGAATTCACTTTGGCCCTTTAAAAAAAAAACAAACAGATTGTACAACTTGAAACTGAAAACCCCCAAATGATAGCTGTTTTAAGAAGTAAGACAGAAATAAAGTTGCAACCCCTTTTGCTTTCACCACTCACTTCAGACCCCAGGGAGGTGGGTTCTTACCCCACTGCCACAGCCTTGCACCTTGGTCAACTTCAGAGTCACTTGAGAACCTTAGTTCTTCCAAGTCACTAGAAGAAAGGTGCTAATGAGGCATTTAACACTTGGACTCCAGCACCTGAGCTAAAAAAGATAGGTTGATTCTTTATTTATTCATCTGTTGATGGACATCTAGGTTGCTTCATGGCCAAGCTATTGTAAATAGTGCTGCAATGAACACTGGGTTACATGTGTCTTTTTCAAGTTTGGTTTCCAAGTATATGCTTAGAAGTGGTATTGGTGGGTTGTATGATAGTTTTATTCCTGGTTTTTAAAGGAATCTCCATACTGTCTTCCATAGTGGCTGTATATATAAAATAGATAGCCAATAGAAGGAACTCAAACCAGGGCTCTGTAACAACCCAGAGGGTGGAAGGTGGGAGAGAGGTTTGGGAAGGAGGAGACATATGTACACCTATGGCTAATTCATGTTGATGTATGGTAGAAATGAAACCAATATTGTAAAGCAATTATCCTTCAATTAAAAATAAATAAATTAAAAAAAATTTAAGAAAAGGGGATGCAAGCTAGAGCAGCAACAGCTGAAGACGGTAGCCGCCTTCAGCACTGATACTGGAAGCAGCTCTCTGTCCTCACTGCCTGCCTTACAGTGTGTATCAGTTAGTGAGTAGAAGTTAGGTCTTGGGAATGGAGTGATTTGGTGACTGCCTTCAAGGAGCTTTCCAAATGGTGGTGGAGATAAAGGTACCAAAAAATGCAGAAAACAAGAACATGGTAAAGGAGATGAGGAGGACAGAAAGAAGGAGATGAGGAAAGTTTATGGAGGGAGGCTGTCAGGGGTCAAACCTTGAGGTCTGTGGTAGGGAAAATGGGCCGAATGGAGAGGAATGGTGGCTGCATGAGGGGAAACAATTGAGGAACACCTATCCTCTGCCCGAATGAAACTGAAAACTTCCCATCAGTTTGTCTCCTGCAGTCTTCATGAACCCAAATGTGGTCAGCTTCATTTAGAAACAACAGATTTTATCTCAATACACACACACACATATGAGACATGGTTAAGATTCATGGAACAGCTAGATTATGTTCCATGAGATTATGGCATCCCTTCCTCAATATAATTCAAAATGAAATAATACATCACACAATACATTCACATATATGCTTTGTTAAAACAGCTTATTTTCAGATTGTTTTATGGCTAAATCCCTGGTAAATTACTGGAAGGTGGACTTGTATCAAATTTGAGGGGCTCTTGTTTGTTGTTCTTGTTCAATCACTAAGTTATGTTCTACTCTTGGCGAGCCATGGCTCAAAAACTCATGACTGCAGGATGCTGGGCTTCCCTGTCTCCTTGAGTTGGCTCGAACTCATGTCCGTTGAGTTGGTGATGCCATCCAACCACCTCATCCTCTGTCACCCTCTTCTCCTCCTGCTCTCACTGTTTTCCAACATCAGGGAAATGTGTCAGCTCTTTGCATCAGGTGGCCAAAGTATTGGAGCTTCATCATCAGTCCTTCCAATGAATATTCAGGGTTAATTTCCTTTAGGATTGACTGGTTTGATCTCCTTGCAATCCAGGGAACTCTCAAGAATCTTCTCCAGCACCACAGTTGAAAAGCATCAATTATTTGGTGCTTAGCCTTCTTTATGATCCAGTTCTCACATCCNTCAGTCCTTCCAATGAATATTCAGGGTTAATTTCCTTTAGGATTGACTGGTTTGATCTCCTTGCAATCCAGGGAACTCTCAAGAATCTTCTCCAGCACCACAGTTGAAAAGCATCAATTATTTGGTGCTTAGCCTTCTTTATGATCCAGTTCTCACATCCATGCATGACTGCTGGGAACAACCATAGCTTTGACTATACAGACCTTTGTTGGCAAGGTGGTATCTTTGCTTTTTAATATGCTGTCTAGGCTTGTCATAGCTTTCCTTCCAAGGAGCAAGCATCACCTTCTGCAGTGATTTTGGAGCCCAAGAAAATAAAATCTGCCACTGTTTCCATTTTTTCCCCAACTCTTTGCCATGAAATGATGGGACCGGGTGCCATGATCTTAGTTTTTTGAATGTTGAGTTTTAAGACAGCTTTTTTCACTTTCCTCCTTAATTATATGGAGGCCTGGTGCCAAGGTGACAGACCCAGTAAATGGCAGAGAAAGCATTCAAATTTAGGTGTGTCTGATGCCAAAGCCCAGGCTTTTTGATAATATGGCTTTCCCAGTGAGCCATGCCTGAGATGCCTCCCAGTCCTGGGTGTGTGGGGCCCTACAGGTGGAGACAGAACCTCCATAAAGAGGCAGAAGGCTTCATAGGATGCTCTGAAATTTTGTCACAGGTTTTTAAGTGGCATAAATCTTCCCTATATTTACGGTACATTGTTATGCAAGAAAAGAACACTGCAGAGAAATGTTCATAGCATAATCCCATTTTTCCCTAACAAAATGCTTTTATACCTATGCTTATAGATGGTATATGTTTGCATAGGTACCTTGGGTAGCTTGGGGGGCTTCTCAGGTGACTTGGTGGTAAAAAGAATCTGTCTACTAATGCAAGAGACATGGGTTCAATCCCTGAGTTGGGAAGACTCCCTAGAGAAGGAAATGGCAACCCACTCCATCCTTGCCTGGGAAATCCCATGGACGGAGGAGCCTGGCAGGCTACAGTCCATAGGGTCATAGAGAGTCAGGTAAAACTTAGCGATTAAACAGCAGCAGCAGCTTGAGTACTGGGAGGAATTTTTTTTTTAAAGGAGGCAGAACACTAAGTTATTCCTAGTGTTAATATAATGTGAAGGGAACATGCATAGTAGTAACACAGTTCATTCTACACCATTACCAACAATACAGAATTGGTGAATGTGTCAGATAAGGTCACCAGATAATACATTCAAAGACAATGCTGATTTGTTTAGGTGATGGGGCTGTGGGTAGTTTCGTCTAAGATTCCTTCCTTTTGTTGTTTTAGTTTTTGCTCTAAGGTAAAATAATGAAACAAAGATTTCCCCGAATCTGCTGGACTTAGTTGTGCCTGTAGGTTTATAGTCAACATTCACCTACCTTCTAGCCAGAGGTCGCAGACCCAGACCACTCAACTCCCTCTGTGCTTCCCGATGGGAAACAACCCATTCTGTTGCCCTGAGCCCCCCAGGAAACAGTGAAAACCCTGCGGGTGCCCCCTGAAAGCTTGCGGAAGAGTAGTGTGCCCATTCTGTTGAAAGAGGTCGGGGGCAGCTGTTTTGGAGATTGCTATGTTGGAGGATGGTGAGCCCAGTAGTTTTAGATCTTCCAGTTCTACTAGAAAAGCACACAATTCAGATTTGCTTATGAACACTCTATTTTGAATGATTGGCATGATATCACATCTGAAAAGATGCTGTTCAAGTCATAATAGATGCATTTACAATCACATGTCACTGTGTCTTGTGGGGAAAGGCTAGTGCAGTATTTTGGGTCTAGTTCAGTATTTTGACAGGAGCTCGGGAAAGGTCAGGCCTACGGCTCTTGGGTGGAACACAGCACTGTGGAGGTGTGGCTTAGGACGGGGGATAGCACATCCAGAGAATCAGAGAGTCGCACGTTGCAGAGGAAGGGTGGCTGTGGTCCCGTCAAAAGCCCTTACTGATTTCTACATTTTTCTGAGTGTCTGTCTTCCCTTGCTATTTATTCTTTTAGATCGGTTGTTCAAATTGAACTGTGGAGCTCAGACAGCGACAGGGTCCCCTCAGTAAGGAATGAAGACATTCCTTCTCCCACCCTAACCGTATACACACACAAGTCCCACACATTCCAAACATGTAGAAACATGGAGGATTGTTTTGCTCTTTTTATTTCTTGAGAGTTCAGGCATGGGAATGAACTGGATATTACCATGCGTCATTGCATGTTCTGAATTCCAGCATAATTCAAACACCTCCCACGAAGATTTGTCATTCTGCCTCTAGGCAGGACTGTTCTTAAAGTATTCTTGACATATGAACACCTGTGGTATTCATTAAGCCCTCCTGGAAATAAGATCTCCTTTAAAATACTCAGAAAGTATCTCTCTTAAAGAACAAAGTTCTGTATCTCCATCAAAAACATGAAGGTACAGCTTTTATTCTGCTCTACCTGAAAGGGTAAGAAAAGTAGGTTAGCATGTAGGGAGTGGAATTAAGTCCATTACAGCAAGTGTTCGAGAAGTAAACCTTATATAGCTGATGACTTACATCAGCAAAACCCTCCTCTCTGCTCTGTACTTTCAGAAAAGGGGCACACGAATTCTGGAACATCATACCCTAATAATTTTTTAAAGACTCTGCAAACTACTGCTTTTAAACATTGAAATATTAAGAATTGTTCTGTACCCAAAACAGATCATCTTATTTTAGAAAGTGCTTTTTCACTAACTATCACAACATTCTTTTGCAAGGAGCTGGCTAAAAGAGAGTCAAGTTTTTTTTTTTTTTGCATTGCAAGTCTGTCTCCTCTGTTCTGGTTCAAGCCAATAACTCATTTTATGCAGTCACAGACCAAGAATTTTGAAATTTCGAAGGCATCACTGGAAATAGCATATTCTCCACGATCCTAAAGACACATTTCTTGATAACACATTGATTACTATATCCCTAAATGGGTATTTCTGGTACATTGTCTGTCTAGCAGGCATATATTCCCACCTATTTGTCTGGGTAATTTCTGGCTCCAGAAGAACATATGGGCCATATTCACAACTTCAAACCATTTTCAGTGTTTATCTTTATTCCATCAAATTTCTTCAGGGTTTTTTTTTTTTTTTCTATTTCCCTTCTGTCTCTTTATCTCTTCATTTTTCTTGAATGCGCTGACTAGTAATTTGTTTTTGTAAAGCTCCAGTTTTAAAGTTGGTGGGATAGGCAAGCTCAGAAATCCACAGGCAGAAGTTTTCATTCTTGCTCTGTCATTATTTAATATTTACAATTTGTTTAAGTCATTTAGCACACTCCTGCTTTCTATTCCCCATTTAGCAAATGCAACGAGGGCAGTTTCCTTCTATTAACTTAGCGAAAATATAGTGGCAAGGAATAATGCACATGAATTACTTTGAGAGTCTTTAGAAAAATATAAGTTCTTGACCCTACTCTGCCAATAGTCTATTTGATGCCTGTGCAAGTCGCTTTGATTATTCTTTGCTTTGGTTTCTCCATCTGAACAATATGAGTCATACTTTCTTCCTCTACCTATTTCACAGAGATGTCTGTATCTCTGAAGGCCACTGTGATACTTTGAAAAGACAAATGGTACTAAGAATTTAGGGCAGTATGGCCTAGCTTCTGGAATAGAAATATCAATAGTAGTGAGTAATAACAGTTATCAATGACCTACCTGTGCTTTGCATTAATTACATGACCTCATAGTCTTTTGACTGTCAATGCAACGTGGGTATACTGTGCTGTGTGCGCGATCGCTTCAGTCATGTCTACCTCTTTGTGACGCTATGGACTATAGCCAGCTAGGCTCTGTCCATAGGGTTCTCCAGGCAAGAATACTGGAGTGGATTGCCATGCCCTCCTCTAGGGGATTTTCTCGACCCAGGGATTGAACTTGGGTCTCCTGCATTGCAGGTGGATTCTTTACTGCTGAGCCACCAGGGAAGCCCAATGTGAGTATACTTATTTTTACATGTACCTCAGGAAACTAGGATTTGGTGTGTGACTAATTTGTGGTCAACAAATTAGTAAGAGGCAAAACCAGAATCTGAACCTAATTTGTGAGTCTCTGTTGTAGTTTTTTTACCTTAAAAGTGATGGTTATTCATTTATTTATATTCATTATTATTTATTTACATTCATGCTTGCACAGTTAGCTTTTGTTTTAAAATTTTTGGAATACATAGCAATTGAATCTAAACTACTGAATGTTACCTGGTCATGCATTAAAGAAGATGTAAACTTCAGATATAGTTTTAGGGGGACTTCCATGGTTGTCCAGTGGTTAAGAATCCACCTTCTAACGTAGGAATGGTTAGGGAACTAAGATCCCACATGCTGTGGTGCAACTAAGCTCTCATGCCATAATTACTGAGCCTGTGCACTGCAATAAAGATCATGTGTGGTGCAAATAACACCTGATGCAGCCAAATTAGAAATAAATAAATATTTTTAAAAAGAAATGGCTTTAGGGAGCTGAATATGGCTTTTAATGAAGATTTAAATATGGATGCCACAAGGGAATGCAGGCTGTCTCTAATCTATCATTGACAGAAAGCAGATCATTAGCTGCTGGAGGCCAGGCTTAGTTGGGGGTTAGCTTGGGAAGGGCACAAGGAAATCTTGGGGGTGATGGCGGTGCTCTAGGTTTTAATTGTGGGGGTGGTTACAAGGTGTATTCTTTTATCAAAACTCTCTACATTTAAAATGGGAACATTTTTCTATACATAAACTACTATTCTATACATAAACTACTAAAGTCTCAATAGATTTGACTTTTAAAAATACAGGTACCATCATCTCCTTGCTGTCTGATTGGACAAATTATTTAACTGATCTCAGTCTCATGTTCTTTCTGTAAAAGTAGGACTACCTGTTGTACTGCCTCCAACATATTGATGTTCAGTCACTGCTGTATCTGACTCTTTGCAGCCCCACAAACTGCAGCATGCTAGGATTCCCTGTCCTTTACTATCTTGCAGTTTGCTCAGACTCATGTCCATTGAGTTGACGATGCCATCCAACCATCTCATCCCCTTGTCACCCCTTCTCCTCCTGCCCTCAATCTTTCCCAGCATCTGGGTCTTTCCAGTGAGTCGACTCTTCCAGCATGTTGGAGAGCATTAAGCAAGAGAATCTGTACAAAAAGCTTACCATCTACTTGTCCAGAGTAAGCACTCAACACATGATTATTCCACAAAAATATATGCTAGACAGTGTCCTAGGTGGTAATGACTGTGAGAAGGATCACCCTTTCCCTGAGTGGTCCCTGTGAGGAATATCATTTCAGATGACACCTTGCTAATATCAAGGAAACGGCCTTGGGACGTTTTGGACTCAAGTATTCCAGGCACAGAGGACAGCATAGTTCCCTCGAAGGAACCGAAGTCTGGGGAGGCAGCTAAGATGTGACTTTGGAAAGCTCAACAGCAAGGTTACTCCTCTCTCCTTTGGGAAGACCCTGGAGGAAACTGAATATGGGATGAGGTGTTCTGATTCATAGTTAAAACAATGTCTTTGATTTCTATTTAAAGTCTGGATTCTCAAAGGGTAAAAGAAGCTATAGGGTCACTAGGTGAGAAAGAATGGGGCTTGGACTCTGATGATGGAATTAGAAATGGTGAAACACAGTCAGATTTGGGATCTATTTTGGAGCAGAGAACACAGAATTGCCAACAGTTTGGATGTAGCAAAGAATAGAGAAAACATTTTTTGGCTTGAACAATTAGGTGCTATTTATTGTCTTGACATTTACTGATATTTAATTATAATTATTTTTTTCTGAGAAGCCATTTGGTGAGCTGTTAGGTATTATATCATAAAGGGTTTCTGGGTTGGCTATTGATATTAAAGTGTTTGTGTCCTAAGTGCTAGCTTGGGATCAAATTCTTGTCTCTTAAGTCTTAAGATGTTTTATCAGGTAATGAAATGGTTGTGCTGGAATCATTTCTGAAATCAACATGGCATTTGTGCCTGCCTGCCTGTGTGTGTGTGTAATATGTTCTTGAGGCTGCCGACTTCTGGTAGCAGAAGGGAATTCAGAGCCAGTCTGAGGGCACCCTGTTGCTCACATCACTTGGACTGTCTTACACTTCGCATAATCTTTGTGAGTTTGCTCAGGTGTGGTTCTCTCATTACTGTTTTCTGCTTCTAAAACAACTAGAAATCCTGTAGTCTTCCTCAGGATCTCTGGAGTGGCAAGTGAGAAAATGTCTGGGAGACTTTTAGAGTTTCTTTTCACAGTTTAGATTTCAAAGCTTAATTTTATCCTTTTGGTGGAAAGGCTCAATGTCAACATCACATTAGTTGGTTAGTGGAGTTTTTCCTCTTCCACCTTCACTTCCTTCCTTGCTGGCTCTTTTCTCTGCGTCCCTCCTCTTACTTGTGTTTCTTATTCCGGAAACTCCTGAAAGTTTCACTGAGTGTGTGTGAAGGACTAATCTGTGACCAATCAATGAGCCCCATTCCCCCAGGGAGTCATCTGACAACTGATGGAACCTTTAGTGTAATAATTAAGTCCTTGACTTCTGCTGAGTACATACTACCTGCCAGCACTTTAGAGGAGTTTTCCATCTTAATCCTTCCAGCAAACACAAAAGCCCTTTTGTACAAACTTGTAAAGCTCTTTTATTTTCCACTTCTAATGGTTGAGTACACAAGTTCAGAGAATAAAGTCATTTGCCTAGGGTCACACAGCCAGTAAGTGACAGAATTGGGACTTTAACTCAGGTTGATCTGGTTCCAGATTCCAAATTTATAACTACTAAGCTATAGGGCCTCAATTTATCTAAACTTTAAGATGTTGCATCAAGATTCTCCAGAATCTTGTGTGTGTGTGTTAAGTTGCTAAGTTGTGTCTGACTTTTTGTGACCCCATGGACTGCAGCGTGGACTGCAGCGTGCCAGGCCTCCCTGTCCTTCACTATCTCTTGGAGTTTGCTGAAATTCATGTTCATTGAGTGGTGATGCCATCCAACCATTTCATCCTCTGTTGCCTCCTTCTCCTCTTGTCCTCAATCTTTCCCAGCATCTGGGTCTTTTCCAATGAGTTGGCTATTTGCATCAGGTAGCCAAAATATTGGAACTTCAGCATCAGTCCTTCCAATGAATATTCAGGGTTGATTTTCTTTAGGATTGACTGGTATGATCTCCTTGATGCCAGGCCTCCCTGTCCTTCACTATCTCTTGGAGTTTGCTGAAATTCATGTTCATTGAGTGGTGATGCCATCCAACCATTTCATCCTCTGTTGCCTCCTTCTCCTCTTGTCCTCAATCTTTCCCAGCATCTGGGTCTTTTCCAATGAGTTGGCTATTTGCATCAGGTAGCCAAAATATTGGAACTTCAGCATCAGTCCTTCCAATGAATATTCAGGGTTGATTTTCTTTAGGATTGACTGGTATGATCTCCTTGCAAGAGTCTTTTCCAGCACCACAGTTTGAAAGCATCAATGCTTTTGTGCTCAGCCTTCTTTATGGTCCAACTCTCATCTCTGTACATGACTACTGGGAAAACCATAGCTTTGACTGTATGGAGCTTTGTTTTCAAAGTCTTTGCTTTTTAATATGCTGTCTAGGTTTGTCATTAGCTTTTCTTCTGAGGAAATCAACCACTGTGATGCTGTCTGAAGAACTTAGAAAACAGTCTCACAATCATGGCAACGGTTGTCTTAATTAATGGCCAGATTTTCTGTGTTACTATATAGGAGGATCTGTTATATTTTTGGCCTTCCACCAAGGTATAGAAAATAGGATTGCCTTTATTTTCAGGCTCAAATATCCTTGACTTTCTGCTGACTAGTGCATTTTTTAAAAGTACTCCTTTAACCCATTGATAGTAATTCACTAAAAAACCATCCATACATTATGAATCCTGAAGTTTTACATTCCCCAAATCTCTGTCAGATTGAATACTTTTAATACTTACTGTTTTTATATGAGAGAATTTAGAAATACGATATTCAGCAAGTAAGTTCAAATAGAGGCATTGCTGATTGACAAAAGCATTAGAGATGTAAGAGAGTGTTTTTCAGATTCACGTTGCTTTAAGTTCTGGACAGACTGCTCGTGAAAGGAAATAGCTACACACACACACGCATACACACACACACACACACACACACACACACACACACACACACACACTTTCTACCCTACTTTTGAAGGATAAAATATTTGGTTTATATAGATAATTAAACCCTGGAAGCTGGCAGTAGAACCAGTCCAAACAAAATGTGTAATTCTTCCATGGCGACTTGGGAACTTTATTTGCTGGAAATGGGGGGCCTCAAATGATTCACCTTTCTATGACAATGTTCTATTCAGAGCCTGTCTTTATGTGACTCAGATGTATTTCATTCAAGCAATGGAGAAAAAAATCTGAATCACAGATTTTTAACAAAGCAATGCAGATGAATCTATTAAAGTGTATCTCCTCGCTGTTTCGTTTTTGACTTCCAGTTGGCACTTTTTCTTGCCTCTCAGCTTTGAAACTCGAGAATAAAACGCCTCTGGAAACAAAGCAAAGTGAGCTGAAGTGTGTGTGTTATACAGAATACTGAGAGCGATCTTTGTGTCGTGCACAGCCACAGCTGTCACCGATTTTTCATCTACAGTAAGGTCAGCCAGACAAAAAGACCCAAGATAACACATTCAGTAGCATCTTTGTTCTCAGCTCAGTCTAAAAGAGGTAACGTCCAGTGACTTCCAATTATGATCATCCTGGTTTTTTAGCACATCATTCGTTTGAATATTAATTGTTGGTCAGATGGCAGAGTTCTCTCGAGTTCATCAAATAAAATAAATGTAACTGTCATAAAAGATGTTTACCCCAAATCTCCAGAGATAAATGACTAAGGGTTCCACACTGAACACTGATTGGTTTACCTTCAAATTGTCTTGTGGAGATAAGGAATTCCAAATGATTTTCAGTCGTAAAGTGCCTACCTACTCTATACTCAGAGTTCGATTATATTTTATTATTGAGCTCATTTGGTCTGCCTTTCTTACCTTCCTTGTAGCTTTCTTCATCCCTTTTCACAGCAAATGACTGGATGATGTGAATTCTCTACTTATTAGTTATCTAGGGAATAGTTAATAAATTGAGATTTAGAGATTGTTCAATTGTTAATTGTATCCATCTCCTTCTAATTATTTATGGCTATTAAAATGTAACATTTTTGTACACTTTCTATTAATATTAACCATAATGCAAGCTAAATTAAAAAAGCAGGGAGCTACTAATTCTGAGATTTCTAAGACCTGATTTGGAGAGAAATCTCCTCTTGTTTGAAGCATTTTCCATGATAAGAATATTTATTTTTGGTGATTAAATAAAATGAGTACCAGCTTAATTTTTTCCAGTAGATGATTTTTTTTTTAATATTGAACTTTAGCCTGTATGGAACTCACTGTCTTCTTCATTTTCTTCCTAAAATATTGTTTTATGTTCTGTCTGCTTCCACAGTATTAGATTTTATAAAATGTTCTAAGGGAAGAAATTACACACCATCCTACAAAGACCAATGCAAAATAGTATTTTCCTTGTGTTACTATTTACCTTTCTCTCTTGTGTGGTTATGTAGGGAATGGAAAGAAGTAACTCAAGTCTTCACAGATCTCAAAATATATAATCAACACTGTATCTGACAAGAGGGTTTTGTTGTTGTTGTTTTTGTTTTCACTGACAAATAAATGTCACTTTTAAAAGGAATCTAACAGGAAGAGTGACAAAATTAGGCAAAAGGGCAAAAATTGTTTCCTCTCTTCATGGCAGAATACAGGAGTTTTTTTTTTTTTTTTTTTTGATAAGTACTTACAATGACTACACTGTTGACTTGGCATGCAGATCAAAAGACTGACAGATTTAATTCATGTTTCTGTGCTATACAAACAATGACATGTACGAGCCAATCTGTGCTCCTTTCAACTAGTAATTGAAGGTAGTGCAAACACAGACTTTAAAGGATCAGTGGTGCCCAACTGAACTGTTCGACAAAAAGAGATCCGACAGTGCTTATTCTTTTTCCTGTTTCATTGGGATTCCACTTTGCCTGGCCTCTGCCCTGCCCTTACTCTCCTGGAATTAATAGTGACTGATAGTCTGGGCATTGTGTCAACAGAAATGGACACACCAGAATTCTATATTAACATTCTGGTCTGCTGCTGGGGGGGAAGAGATAAACTTTCAGAGTGCACAGAAATGATCTGAAGACATTTGGAAGTTAACCACAAGAAATCAATGTTTGCATAAGCTTCCATTACACAGGCAGCTTTGCTTTATAATGTGGGGATGGTCTGGGTAAGAAGGTAGTAAATTCATCCACAAATGTATAAAGGATGACCCTGCAAGATTTTGACATGACATTTTCTGTGGATCTCACTTGGTTGAAAACTACAGGCAGTGTTTTTCTTCAGTAATTTGTGTACTTGATGTATTTTTTTTTTTTTCAAATTGCATGGTGCCAGCAATTTGGCTTTTAAATACAATAGTCTTTTGAAAAGTACTGAAGAAAATGAATAGAAAATCACCAGCATCATGGCAAATTATCCTAGGTCAACACATAATGCCTTCATTTTCCAGATGTCTCAATTCAGGCAGCTACTTTGGACATTTTTGTCTAAGGAGGCTTATAAGTATTCCAAGTATAATAAAAATTTTCTGTTGCGTATTACCTTAGGCTAACATCATTGTATGTGTATCTTCCACATTAAGGTTCTCAAAGAAATGGATTTAAAACAATGTACCCAGAGGCAGTACTTTTGCTCAAATGTTTCCAATGAATTCTTTGTTCAAAATCCTTGCGTTTACTTTCAGATCATGGATAATTTCTCATGATTCTGCATCAATTATAAAACTATAATTGTCTTACACTAAATGATTTTGAAATATAATTTCCAAGTTTTAAATGCCCAGAGTTTAAACACTTGGAAGTTGCCTATGCCATAATAATTAACTGACAAATCATTTTTTAAATGTCTTTCTTACAATGGTTGTAAAAAGAGTTACATAAAAAATGCTGGCTAATTTTAGAAAAAAGTTTCAAATATGCAAAAACAGAAAAATGTATCTATAATATTTCCAGAATAATTATATTTTTTTTTTTTTCAAATTGCATGGTGCCAGCAATTTGGCTTTTAAATACAATAGTCTTTTGAAAAGTACTGAAGAAAATGAATAGAAAATCACCAGCATCATGGCAAATTATCCTAGGTCAACACATAATGCCTTCATTTTCCAGATGTCTCAATTCAGGCAGCTACTTTGGACATTTTTGTCTAAGGAGGCTTATAAGTATTCCAAGTATAATAAAAATTTTCTGTTGCGTATTACCTTAGGCTAACATCATTGTATGTGTATCTTCCACATTAAGGTTCTCAAAGAAATGGATTTAAAACAATGTACCCAGAGGCAGTGCTTTTGCTCAAATGTTTCCAATGAATTCTTTGTTCAAAATCCTTGCGTTTACTTTCAGATCATGGATAATTTCTCATGATTCTGCATCAATTATAAAACTATAATTGTCTTACACTAAATGATTTTGAAATATAATTTCCAAGTTTTAAATGCCCAGAGTTTAAACACTTGGAAGTTGCCTATGCCATAATAATTAACTGACAAATCATTTTTTAAATGTCTTTCTTACAATGGTTGTAAAAAGAGTTACATAAAAAATGCTGGCTAATTTTAGAAAAAAGTTTCAAATATGCAAAAACAGAAAAATGTATCTATAATATTTCCAGAATAATAATTATCATTTGGATTCTATCTTTTCAAACTTAAAAAAATAATAGTATGTTCATTCTTTTAGCAAGTACATATATATTTTTTTTTCTTCTCCCACTGAGTTGTATAGAATAATTTGATAAGTATTCTGCAGTGGGTTTCTCTTGTGGATTTATTAGAATCTAGAATTTTTGAGTAGGAAGGTATGTGTGTTTGTTATAACACAAGTTGTTGTTGTTCACTCGCCTAGTCATGTCTGTTTGCAACCCCATGAACTGCAACACGCCAGGTCTCCCTGTCCCTCATCATCTCCCAAAGTTTGCTCAAGTTCATGTCCATTGCATTGGTGATGACATCCAGCTATCTCATCCATAATACAAGTTCAGTTCAGTTCAGTCGCTCAGTCGTGTCCGACTCTTTGCAACCCCATGAATCGAGGCATGCCAGGCTTCCCTGTCCATCACCGACTCCCAGAGTTCACTCAGACTCATGTCCATCGAGTCAGTGATGCCATCCAGCCATCTCATCCTCTGTTGACCCCTTCTCCTCCTGACTCCAATTCCTCCCAGCATCAGAGTCTTTTCCAATGAGTCAACTCTTCACATGAAGTGGCCAAGGTACTGGAGTTTCAGCTTTAGCATCATTCCTTCCAAAGTACACCCAGGGCTGATCTCCTTCAGAATGGACTGGTTGGATTTCCTTGCAAAATCAATCCTTGTAAAACCAAAATCAGTTCTGATGTGTACAACTGTTAAGTTAAACCTTTCATTTATCAAAAAGAAGCAGCTCTTTTGCTATGCCAGATGCAAGAAGTATTTTAATTCTAGAAACAGAGGCTCTGTAAGCTTGAAAGTCATCAATGAAAATGGTCAGGATTTTTACATTGGTGGTATGAATTCCATATCCCATCTCAGAAAGGAAGCCATGAGGAAGCCTAAGGAAACAAGGATTGGTGTATAACATACTTGATTAACTGAACTGTGTTCCTTTCTGTGTAGAGTCTAATCAGTCTGTATATGAAAGCATTGCATAATATAGTCTAGAAGCAAGCAAACATAAATCACCACTTTGGCAACAAACCAACACGATCAGGAAGTAGAATAATAGCATAATCCAAGATGACTTTATGTTATTCCAGAGACAGAATGGGGTTGAGCATTATTCCTAAATACTGCAATATCTGCAAAGGTGAGATGATCATTATAAATCAGAATGTTACAAAGAGAAGAAAAGAGCTGTAGCTAGAGACAGATGATCCAATTAGTAAGATATCCATTTCCAAATTATTATGTTTTCAAATAAATTCTGACATGTAATTTCAGAACATTGGAAAATAATACTAAACCAGCCCAAGTAGAAACAGGAAGTAAATCTTGGCAGAGCTGTACACCCTCAGCATATTATTAATAATTCATCCCATTGCTGAGAAGGGAAGGGGGGAAGGGTGGTGGTGAACAGAATGATTTTCAAAAACAAGCCTTGAACTTGAGATGGTTTTCCCAAACTTGGAGTTAGAAATCAAAACTGGCTAAGTCAGGAAAAAAAAAAAAAAAGTCCTGTAATTTCTAAAGCAGATAGTTCAACCAGATAGTTTAAATGGATCTATAAGGACCCTCATGTTCCAAAGTATCAAATACAGCTGAAGAGTCTTATGAGCTTAATTTTACCCTCCGGTACACGGCACACATCATTATGCATCTTGGAAAAATCTATACAGTTCCTACAAGCAGACATAAAACTGTGTTTTCTTTTCAGTAAGTCCATTCATGCTAGCCAGTTGGGACCAATGGAAACCCATAAAAATATTAACCCTACTTCCATCCTTTCCAACTCTTCCAACACATAAACCATATTTTCAAAGAGAAAGAGGACATGGTGATGCACATGTATTGACCGCAAAAAGCTGCTGTCTTGGTGAAGCAGGGGAAAGAGTAGGAACAGGGCAGTGTATTTCAAAATATCCTAAGTAGGAATTGGGCTTCCCTGATAGCTCAGTTGCTAAAGAGTTGCCTGCAATGCAGGAGACCCAGTTCGATTCCTGGGTCAGGAAGGTCTGCAATCAGCTGCTTTGCTTCCTACAGAAGCAGTCTTCTAGAATCATCTCAATCCTATGAAATAAGATTCTGTGAGGCTTGGATCTGCATTTTAAATAATCTTACTAGGGATTTTAGCACAGTATCTTTTGAGTATCATAAGCTTAGGGGGAAGTATGAGGATTCCCTTCTCCAGCATCTTCCAGATATAAAATCAATATTAAAGGAGAGTGATCCAAGGGAGGTGAGTTGAGGAAGAAAAACACCAAGAATGACAAGTTTGAAGATCAAATAATTTGAAGTCTGAATGCCTGAGTACTGACTAACATATGACATTTGTAGACATAAGCTATTGAAATCAAAAGCAACGGTTTGGGGATAGAATAGGGAGGGATATAAAATGGCTGTGTGCTGAAGCTGTCGTTTGTGTCAGCCTATTGCCTGTCACTGGAAATAAGCTGAGAATCCCCTTTGTATAACACAGCAATGAATCTTAGAAATTCTTACAAGCATGTTTAAGTGCCATTTGAAACTCAGCTGAAGCTTTTCTGTGGGAGTTCAGTTTATACAGCTGTTCCCAATGTGATACTAATAATAATGTTTTATACTAGGCAATATTCAAAACCCTTTAGATGTATTATCTCAATTAATCTTTTCCACACTTCTCTGAGGTTGATGCTATTAATCTTCCTGTTTTACAGATGAGGACATGGAGGCCCAGAGACATTAGGTATTTTGCACAAGGTTTCAGTTTCTCTACAGCAGAACCAGGCTTTAAGCACAGAATACTGACTTCAGAGCCTGTACTTTAAACTAGGATGTTGTTCTGCCTCAAACTTTGGGACCACATTATTTAACAGAAGTCAGCAAATTTTTTCCATACAAGGCCAAATACAAAATATTGTAGGCTTTCTGGTCCATACAGTTTCTGCCATTACAGCATAAAAGTCATAGACAAACCATAAATCAATGGGCATGGTTGGGTTCCAATAAAACTTTATTTACAAAAAACAGATGGCAGGCTGTGGTTTGCTGTTCTATTATATTTTTTAAAATATCCCCTCCTTCATGGTGATGTAAAAGAACTACAGGTTATTATTTTTAAGGGAAGACATATGTGAATAGAAATTTTATATTATGTATTCTGATGTATTTAAAATTTTCTTTCTGGGGACTTCCCTGACAGTCCAGTGATTAAGATTCTGCACTTCCAGTCCAAGGGGTGCAAGTTCAGTGCTTGGTTGGGAAACTAAGATCCTACATGCCATGTGGTGTAGCCCCCCAATTTTTGTAATTAAAAATAATAAACAATGTCTGCCCCTTTTTACTGTCAAGAGGCAAAAGGGCATTTGCTTAGAAAGATTTCCAGAAGTTGTTATGAGTTTATTTTGAAGTGTCCACACTGTCTCACCTAGTTGTTCCTGTGATCAAAAATGTGGATTTATGAAACATCCCACTAGGCTCCAGGGTGGGCCTTTGCAGAAGAGAAAAGATTTAGCACTTGGAGACTGTAACTCACCTGGGAGAAGATCACACCTTTGATTGAGGCTTCATTGTCTCCCTACTTTAAAAGGTTGTCCATACCAGTCAAAATCAGTGGTTCTGAGGACTAAAATGTTGAACTGTAAGCTTATTTGCTTCGCATGCACATATTCCAACTGCACATTGCTTGAAAACGCTTGCTTTAAATTTCATCAAAATGAGGAGATCTTTCGAGTCTAAACTCTTTCAGATGGCCTGTTAATGACTGACTTGCAAATACTAAAATTATTGATAATGGCTTTCAGAAATCCTCTAAACTCTAGAATTTGGTCTCTCTCCAACTGTGAAGTGGGACTATGACAGCTGCCATAATCCACAGAAGTGGAAAGCTGAATCAGAAATAGACACCCCAAAGCCTTGGTAAGTTCAGAGGGCTAAATAACTCTTGTTGGTAAGTTGTTGTTGTTCATTTGCTAAATCCTGTCCAACTCTTTGCAACCCCATAGACTGTAACACCCCAGGCTTTCCCTCTCTTTCACTATCTCCCAGAGGTTGCTCAAATTCATGTCCATTGAATCAATGGTGCCATCCAACCATCTTACCCTCTCCTACCCCCTTCTCCTTTTGCCTTCAATTTTTACCAGCATCAGGGTCTTTTCCAATGAGTCACCTATTTGCATCAGGTGGCCAAATTATCGGAGATTCAGCATCAGTCCTTCTAATGAACATTTAAGGTTGATTTCCTTGCTTTCCAAGGGATGGTAAAGAGTCTTCTCCAACACCACAGTTCAAAAGCATCAGTTCTTCAGTACTCAGCCTTCTTTATGGTCCAATTTTCATATCTGTACATGACTACTGGAAAAACCATAGCTTTGACTAGATGGATCTTTGTTGGCAAAGTGATGTCTCTGCTTTTAAATACACTGTCTAGGGTTGTCATAGCTTTTCTTCCAAGGAGCAGGCGTTTTTTAATTTCATGGCTGCAGTCACCATGCACAGTAGTTTTGGAGCCCAAGAAAATAAAAGTCGTCACCACTTCTTGTTGGTAAGTTCAGTTCAGTTCAGTCGCTCAGTCGCTCAGTCGTGTCCGACTCTTTGCGACCCCATGAATCGCAGCACGCCAGGCGTCCCTATCCATCACCAACTCCTGGAGTTCACTCAGACTCACAGCCATTGAGTCAGTGATGCCATCCAGCCATCTCATCCTCTGTCGTCCCCTTCTCCTCCTGCCCCCAATCCCTCCCAGCATCAGAGTCTTTTCCAATGAGTCAACTCTTCGCATGAGATGGCCAAAGTATTAGAGTTTCAGCTTCAGCATCATTCCTTCCAAAGAACACCCAGGACTGATCTCCTTTAGAATGGATTGATTGGATCTCCTTGCAGTCCAAGGGACTCTCAAGAGTCTTCTCCAACACCACAGTTCAAAAGCATCAATTCTTCGGCACTCAGCTTTCTTCACAGTCCAACTCTCACATCCATACATGACCACTGGAAAAACCATAGCCTTGACTGGGTGGTAAGAGTATTGTGGAAATTGTTAGGGGTCAGGTAATGATACACACNACTCAGCTTTCTTCACAGTCCAACTCTCACATCCATACATGACCACTGGAAAAACCATAGCCTTGACTTGTTGGTAAGAGTATTGTGGAAATTGTTAGGGGTCAGGTAATGATACACACTCCCTATGTTTGTATGTGGGCTTGGTAAGCAGAGGCAGTAAAGTAGGATTCTATGTATAAAGCAACACAGGACACTATTTCCAACAGTTCATATGAGTTCATTGGAGTCATTGTAGAACTGTCTGGAGGGTGGACTGCTGGAGGGTGTATCTATGTACTCTATGAAAAGGGGAGTGAAGGCTCTCAGACACCCATGATGAAATATGGCAAGAGTGGATGTTGGCTTTGAATCCACATCTCACAGTGAGAACTGCCACTTTCCTATGCAAGTAGTTAACTGTGACTTTTAAGAAAAGATGTAAAAGAAGGAGTATGTTGTCATTCCAGAAAAACTGGAAGAAGTTGAGCTGTCCTATGAAAGGAGTTGATAGATGAGCCCTTTCCATTGCTTTTTATAAGCTTTGCTTTTGGAAATGTGAGCATTTATGTGGACAATGGCATGAATTTTTCTAGTAGCCAGCAACTATTAGGTGATACTGGGGAAATTGACAGTCACATAAAGAAAACAAACAGGAACTTTCCTAGTGGTACAGTAGTTAAGACTTTGCCTTCCATGCAGGATATGCGGGTCAATACCTGGTTAGGGAGCTAAGATCCCACATGCCTCAAGGCCAAGACCCAAAACATACAACAGAAGCAATATTGTAACAAATTCAATAAATACTTTACAAATGGTTCATATAAAAAAAAAACTTTAAAAAATAAAGAAAACTAACAGTTGATTAGGTTCACAGTAGAACAACTTGAATATGTATGCATTTGAGTTTTGGGTTCTTTTTCTTTCTTATTTCATTCTTTTTGTTTGAAAGAGCTTGGATTGAGGAAGGTGAAATAAGTATAATCATGAATAATGCAAAAAGTGGTACCACCATGGTTGTTCAATAATAAATCCACTTAAATTTTCTGAATAATCCAAAATGTCCAATTCTTATTATAAATGCTCCCTATTTATTGAGCGCTTGCTCTATGTCAGTAACTGTGTAATGACATCACATAAATTATTTTACTTATTCAATTCCATCTCTATGAAATAGGCAGTTTTATTTCCACATTTTTACCGATGAAGAAAATGGCCAGGGGCACACAGATCAGAAGTGGGATTTCAACCCAAATCCGTTTGATGCCAAAACCCATAAAACACTTAATCACTAGTTAGAAAAAAATACAGGGATAGCTAAGAAGTGTGCTTGGTTTATATGGAATTGTAACTAAGGCAAGAGAGCTCATGAGCAACTTTGATGGTATAATTACGGGCAAGGGGAAGACATCATTTCTTTTCTTGGAGAAGAACACAAGAGGTCATGGTGAAGGCACTGTCCCATCTGAGGTCCCCAGACCAGTGCAAACATTTCCACTTCAGACCTTCCTTTGCTGCTCTATGGAAATGAACACCTGCACATTCTTTATTCTCTCTGCATTCTGCTTGATCCTGTCACATGAGATTTCCCATTTAGATGCATTTTGTTTTGTGTTTATTTTGCTCATTACACTGTGAGCTCCATGAGACCTGACTCCTATTTGGCTTTGTTTCCCATGCCACCCTAGCATCTCCCGTACTGCCAGGCACATAGTAATAGTAAGCACACAGAACCCGGTAGTAATAACAACCTTGACTGAGGACTTGCTGTGGGCTAGGTATCCTTCCAAACACTTTACATTTATTATCTCATTTAACCTCACCGTGACTTCATGCTTACTTTAAATTCAGAGGGAGGAGGTGGTTATGGTCTGTATAGTTCTTTCACCTATCACTGGCTCTCTTCATTCTATATCTGTGGCTCCACTGCCTGCCACGTATGTGTTTTATTCACCAAGTCCACCACAAAACTGTTACTTATTCTTGATTGCTTCATTGCTTGTTATGTATTATATACTTTTATATATTGTTATCTATTAACAACATGTAAATAGATATCTATTAACAATAGATGGCTTCCTTGGTAGCTCAGCTAGTAAAGAATCCACCTGAAATGCAAGAGACCCCGGTTCCATTGCTGGGTTAGGAAGATCTGGTGGAGAAGGGGTAGGCTACCCACTCCAGTATTCTTGGGCTTCCCTGGTGGCTTAGATGGTAAAGAATCGACCTGCAATATGGGAGACCTGGGTTCGATTCCTGGGTTTGGGAAGATGCCCTGGAGAAGGGAACGGCTACTCATTCCAGCATTTGGCTTGGAGCATTCCATGGTAGGCTACAGTCCATAGGAGCTGCAAAGAGTCAGATACCAGTGAATGACTTTCACATCAGTTCACTTCATTAACAATATTTCACACACACAACCAGAGAGCTTTATCCTTTCTATTGTGAAGCTGGGCTACTTTTTAAAAATATAAATTTATTTATTTTAATTGGAGGCTGATTACTTTGCAACATTGTAGTGCTTTTGCCCTACATTGACATGAATCAGCCATGGGTGTACATGTGTCCCCCCTCCCACCTCCCTCCCCATCCCATCCCTCAGTGCACCAGCCCCGATGCATCGAAACTGGACTGGTGATCTGTTTCACATATGGTGATATACAAGTCTCAATGCTATTCTCNTGAATCAGCCATGGGTGTACATGTGTCCCCCCTCCCACCTCCCTCCCCATCCCATCCCTCAGTGCACCAGCCCCGATGCATCGAAACTGGACTGGTGATCTGTTTCACATATGGTGATATACAAGTCTCAATGCTATTCTCTCAAGTCATCTCACACTTGCCTTCTCCCACAGAGTCCAAAAGTCTGTTTTTTACATCTGTGTTTCTTTTGCTGTCTCACATATAGGGTCATCATTACCATCTTTCTAAATTCCATATATATGCATTAATTTTACTGTATTGGTGTTTTTCTTTCTGGCTTACTTCACTCTCTATAATAGGCTCCAGTTTCATCCACCTCATTAGAACGGATTCAAATGTATTCTTTTTAATGGCTGAGTAATACTCCGTTGTGTATATGTACCACAGCTTTCTTATCCATTCGTCTGCTGATGGACATCTAGGTTGCTTCCATGTCCTGGCTATTGTAAACAGTTCTGCGATGAACACTGGGGTACACATGTCTCCTTCAGTTCTGGTTTCCTTGGTGTGTATGCCCAGCAGTGGATTTGCTGGGTCATATGGCAGTTCTATTTCCAGTTTTTTAAGGAATCTCCACACACTTCTCCATAGGGGCTGTACTAGTTTGCATTCCCATCAACAGTGTAGGAGGGTTCCCTTGTCTCTGTACCCTCTCCAGCATTAATTGTTTGTAGACTTTTTGATAGCAGCCATTTTGACTGGCATGAGACGGTACCTCATTGTGGTTTTGATTTGCATTTCTCTGATAATGAGTGATGAGCATCTTTTCATGTGTTTGTTGGCCATCTGTATGTCTTCTTTGGAGAACTGTCTGTTTAGTTCTTTGGCCCGTTTTTTGATTGGGTCATTTATTCTTCTGGAATTGAGCTGCAGGAGCTGCTTGTATATTTTTGAGATAAATTCTTTGTCAGTTGCTTCATTTGGTATTATTTTCTCCCATTTTGAAGGCTGTCTTTTCACCTTGCTTATAGTTTCCTTCATTGTGCAAAAGCTTTTAAGTTTAATTAGGTTCCATTTGTTAATTTTTGCTTTTATTTCCATTACCCTGGGAGGTAGGTCATAGAGGGTCCTGCTGTGATTTGTGTTAGAGAGTTTTTTGCCTCTGTTTTCCTCTAGTAGTTTTATAGTTTCTTGTCTTATGTTTAGATCTTTAATCCATTTTTGTGTTTATTTTTGTTTATGGTATTAGTGTTCTAGTTTCATGCTTTTTACAAGTGGTTGACCAGTTTTCCCAGCACCACTTGTTAAAGAGATTGGGCTACTTTTAAAAATATTTATTTCTTTCAGATTGCATAACTGCTCTGGCTAGCAGGCTCCTATTTTCTAATATTTGTTTATTTATTTAACCACACAGAATGTTGGATCTTACTTCCCTGACTAGGGTTCAAACCCACTGCACCCCCCTGCTGTGGAAGCAAAGATTCTTCTTTTTTAAAAAAAATTAATTTATTTTACATTACAATATTGTATGGGTTTTGCCATACATTGACTTGAATCCACCACAAGTGTACATGTGTTCCCCATCCTGAACCCCCTCCCACCTCCCTCCCATCCCAGTGCACCAGCCCCGAGCACCCTGTATCATGCTTTGAACCTGGACTGGCGATTAGTTTCCCATCTGATACTTTATATGTTTCAATGCCATTCTCCCATATCATCCCACCCTCGCCCTCTCCCACAGAGTCCAAAAGACTGTTCTATACATCTGTGTCTCTTTTGCGGTCTTGCATACAGGGTTATTGTTACCATCTTTCTAAATTCCATATATATGTGTTAGTATACTGTATTGGTGTTTTTCTTTCCGGCTTACTTCACTCTGTATAATAGGCTCCAGTTTCATCCACCTCATTAGAACAGATTCAAATGTATTCTTTTTAATGGCTGGATAATACTCCATTGTGTATAGGTACCATAGCTTTCTTATCCATTCGTCTGCTGATGGACATCGAGGTTGCTTCCGTGTCCTGGCTACTATAAACAGTGCTGCGATGAACACTGAGGTACACATGTCTCTTTAGATTCTGGTTTCCTCGGTGTGTATGCCCAGCAGTGGGATTGCTGGGTCATATGGCAGTTCTATTTCCAGTTTTTTAAGGAATCTCCACACTGTTCTCCATAGTGTCTGTACTAGTTTGCATTCCCACTAACAGTGTAAGAGGGTTCCCTTGTCTCTGTACCCTCTCCAGCATTTATTGCTTGTAGACTTTTGGATAGCAGCCATTCTGACTGGCGTGAAATGGTATCTCATTGTGGTTTTGATTTGCATTTCTCTGATAATGAGTGATGTTGAGCATCTTTTCATGTGTTTGTTAGCCATCTGTATGTCTTCTTTGGAGAAATGTCTGTTTAGTTCTTTGGCCCACTTTTTGATTGGGTCATTTATTTTTCTGGAATTGAGCTGCAGGAATTGCTTGTGTATTTTTGAGATTAATTCTTTGTCCTTTGAGAAGCAAAGATTCTTAACCACTGTACTGTCAGGGAAGTCCCAGAAGCTGGGCTATTCTTGTTGATCAAACTTCAGATAATACTAGCCATAGCCATGAAACTGATTGGCAATCACTTTTATATACCAGCTGAAAAACAGAGAAAATGAACTCAGCTTCTGAGAAAGAAAAACATCTAGAAGAGGAATGAATCAAGTTATTTAATATAAATCTACTGGGTTGCTGGTTTATTAATATCCCCATGCTTGGGAATAATAAAAGTAAATTCAAGACTCAATCTTACTATGAAGTAACAGTTTTTAAAGTTAAAGGCATGAGAATTTTTGAGAATCTTTTGAGCAGATGGGTCCCATGTCCCCTGAGGCTTGCACAGAGCTCTGGACCTGCACAATAGGTCAACTTGCTGGTAAAAGGGGTATGCAGGGATCCATGGTGTGTAGCTTGGTAAATCTGTGCCACAACAGCTACCCAGTGAACATATGGGGGGAAATAGTTTTGATGACTAACAGCAAAAGTGTAATATAATCTTACATTATCATAGAATTAAATGGAAAAATAGGAGCTAAGCCAGATTCTAGGTTATAAGAGCCTGGAGTGATAAGAGAGGCAAAATTAGGTAAACATTAGATAAATCTGGTTCAAGAACAGAATGTGGAATTAATAACAGAGTCTTGTACCTAGTAAATAGTCAATAAACATCTCTTGACTAATTTGATTTTAAGTGCTTATGAGAAGAAATGGCCTCCCTCTCCACCCACATGTCAGTACAAGTCTTTCACTCAAGCAGAAGGAAAGATTAGCTGTTTATTTTTAATCATCCTTGAAAAGAAGGCTCTTGCAAGAGATTGCTTTATTCTCTTATCTTCCCGCACCATCCCACACTTTGGCCATCATAAATCACTCTCTCTCTTCCTCTGTTCTCTGCCCAGGGTCCTGTGACTTTCATTCTTAGACACATCTATGCCATATGGGTAAAAGAACAAAGTGAGAAGTCATTTCCTTTATCTGTTCTCATAAACAGCCCAGAAACATGAGACAGGATCTAGGGAAGTTTACACAGGAAAGGAATGATGTATTAAATATTTGGGTGAGGGGCTAAAGCAGAGACCATGGCTTAGATTAGAGTTATCACCATAAGGGAGAGTCTTGTTATTAAGAGGTAATAATTAGAAATTGTTTAAGATTTAAATTAGTTTGCTTTGCCTTTCACTTACTTAAAGAAAACCAATTAAGAGCCTGTAAAAGGCATGAATCAAAGAGTCAAAATCCTCCCACTGAAAATGTTCAATGGTCACTGATAGATGTTATGCCAAAGATATTCTTTGTCATGTTTCTGACACACTGAAAAGCAATGAAGCCCTGAACCAGACTTGCCATATAAGAGCTGTTCTCTCTGTCTTCCCAAGATGAAAATCTGGAATGGCTTTTGGAGTTGTTTTTTTTTTAATTATTTTGTTTGCCCTGGGTCTGCCTTGCTCTGCTCTGGCTTCCTCCGGTTGCAGCCAGCAGGGGCTACTGTCTACTTGCGGTGTACGGGCTTCTCACTGCTGTGGCTTCTCTTGCTGCGGAGCACAGGCTGTAGGGCGCAGGCTCAGTAGTTGTGGTGCCTAGGCTTAGTTGTCCCTTGGCATATGAGATCTTCCCAGACCAGGGATCAAAACTGTGTCCCCTGAATTGGCAGGCAGATTCTTAACCCCTGGAACACCAGGGAAGTCCCATGGAAGAATTTGATTTATTGGAACGTGCAAGGGACAAGGGGTATTGATAATGTCTCTGACCATTGGTTTCCCAATTATGTAGGTAGGATGCAGAGATTTAATTGCTTAACTGGGCTGAAATAGATGGTCATAGTCTTTTTTTGGACCACAAACCTGAACGTTTGCCCCAAGGCACATACCACCACTCTGCACCTTAGGATAGGTGGAGGAAAGACAGAAGAGTAACCCCAAGGAGAAGATCTTTCCAAGGAAAGTATTTACCTATCTAAATAAATCCTTGATAGCTGTAATCTCTAGCTAGTCCATATTATCCAAAAATAATGTTTTCCTTTCATCTCTTTCTCTTCCTCTTTTCCTCATTCTCTCCCTCCAGAACAGTTATGAAGACTCCATAATCCTATAATACATTTTTTGTATGTTTGTCTCTATTCCTCCCCATTGCTGTCTCCTCCTCCTTTTTAGGTTAGCATCTGTGATAAGATTTGTGTATATTTGACATAGACTGGTTCCAAATCGGGAAAGGAGTATGGCAAGGCTGTGCGTTGTCACCCTGCTTATTTAACTTATACTACTACTACTAAGTCACTTCAGTCGTGTCCAACTCTGTGCGACCCCATAGACTGCAGCCCACCAGGCTCCCCCGTCCCTGGGATTCTCCAGGCAAGAACACTGGAGTGGGTTGCTATTTCCTTCAGTGCGTGAAAGTGAAAAGTGAAAGTGAAGTCGCGTATAAAAGCTGAGCACCAAATTGATGCTTTTGAACCGTGGTGTTGGAAAAGACTCTTGAGAGTCCTTTGGACTGCAAGATCAAACCAGTCCATCCTGGGGGAAATCAGTCCTGAATATTCACTGGAAGGACTGATGTTGAAGCTGAAACTCCAGTACTCTGGCCACCTGATGTGAAGAACTGATTCATTTGAAAAGACCCTGATGTTGGGAAAGACTGAAGGCAGGAGGAGAAGGGGACAACAGAGGATGAAATGGTTGAATGGCATCACCGACTCGATGGACATGAGTTTGAGTAAACTCTGGGAGTTGGTGATGGACAGGGAAGCCTGACCTGCTGCAGTCCATGGGGTCACAAAGAGTCAGACATGACTGATCGACTGAACTGAACTGAATATTTGGCAAGGTTAAACTTATAGTGAAATAGTTGACTATTTTTGGAAATTGCACAGGGCCTGAAGGATATATAGATGTATAACAAATACTTTGGAAAGAATCAGAAAAATATGAGACTAAGCAGACTCATAAATTAGGCATCAGTCAATATTACAATTCCGTTTTGGTGGACAACTGTTGAAACAAGAGTGTTTTCTGGAATAGTTGGATCCTTTAGTGGCCTGGGAAGGAAAAGAGTGTTTTAGGGGGTGGGGACAGTATGCAATTACTTTAGAATCACTCTTTCTAACCATGGAGAAAAGGACTGAATTTACTTTAAAAACAAACACACTAAAATATTATTAGTTTAATGGAAACTCAAGTTCTTCCTTTTCTTGCTGGACATCAGAAAGTGTTGGAAAATTCTTCCTTTGCTTCGTATTACTTTCTAGAGCATTTTGCCGCAGCGTCTGTAATCTCATACTGGTAAAGGAAACTTGAGAGGCCTGGTTAAGGGAGAGAGTGGAGGCTCTGAGAATCTGCATGCCTTGCGTGATGGCGTATTACCAGGATGCCTGGCTCGGGAGGAGAAGAGAGGATTGGATTTGGAGTGAGGACGGAGTGGATAGTTCAACCTTCACCTCATGAGGAACTCTTACATGAGATTCCTATTCACTCTGAGCCTGTTTCCTCCTGTGAAAAGCTGGTGATTCTAGAAAAGCTCTGATGAGGATGAAAAAAGAGCTGTGTACATTTTAAAGTACTATGCATCTATGAAGTATGCAGATGGTAACACATATGAAGTAATTTAGATGGGAGCTTCTAATGTTGTTATTTCTGGCTTTTTCTCCAAGTGAAATATTCAGCCAGGATCTGTTGCTGGATTTACTGCAGAGAAATGGGTCTGTGCCCGTGAGTGCACACACACATACATTTTATATGGATATGACTTCATATCTTGTCTATCTCTGTCAGTGACAGTACAGCATAGTGGAATGAGCATGGACTGGTAGACCTGGGTTAGGGTTCTAGCCGTGCTTCTTACTAGAACCTTGAATTTAGGTAAGTTACTTAACATGTTTGAGCTTCATTTAAATTTCTTCAACTCTAATACAGAGATAACACCCACCTAATAAATCTTGGTATGTGATAAGATTATGTGTAAGTTTCCCAATAAATGGTAGGAGTAGTAGTTTTCATTATTTTTTTTTAATCACCTTTGTTTTCCACAACCCTGAGGTTCTGACTGGCTGTATGCCTCAAAAGATTCTACTGTTGAGGAACTTGGAATGGTGCATGGATAACAACGGGCCCAGGGAGATTTTCAATTTTTGTCAAGTTAAAACAAAGACAGTTTTAGCAAATATTCAACCCCATCATTGAAAATATTCCCATCTAATTTGGGAACATTTAGTAGTCATAACCACTGAAACTGTTTTTACTGGAAAGGATAGATAAAAATGCTTACAGGCTGACAAATGCAGTAAATCTAATTTAATTTGTCTGGGTAATGCCTATCATTTAGACTTTCATGGAGAAATAAATTTGTATTTTATTTAGGATAAATATTATGAAGTCAATTAGGCCCAACATGAAGCAGTATATTACTGGAGTATTTTACCTTTCTGGATTTGTTAGTCTCCTGGACTTCAGTATCATTTCCCCTGTTCTGAATATACCCTAGTTTATTGTAATGACTCTTTTCTTATGGGCCATTTCTGTCTTGTTTTTTCTTTTAAATTGTTTCTTTTCCCAAGGTTCTGATGTTAGTGTAACATCTAACATAATTTGGATTCCCCTTTTGCATTTGGTTTTTAACAATCACATCCAGATGTTGTTTGCTTTATAGCCCAATTCTCATTCAATAAGGTTTGGATATTTCAGAATATTTTACTATCAAAAGCGTCTTTCACATTCCTTTCAGATCACAGTGATTTATATTTTCCCATAATCTATTTGACTCCAACATAGGGTCACAGCACTGAAGGGGACTTTAGAGGTCATTTAGTCCAATCTCCTAGATTAGAGATGAGGAAACCGAACTCCTGGGAGACTTTGTGACCAGTGCTAGTAATACAGCCAATATTTAGCAAATCTAGGAAGAAACCATGGATCTCATTTCCCCCAGGTCACTGCAAGCTTGAATATTACATGGTTGATCATTAGAATACTTTTGAACTTATTAAAAAGCATTTCTTTTGTTTACACACAATACTCTAAATCCAACCCAGAATGATGTTCCAAAATCCCTAAGAATGGCTTCAGACTAAAGTTGTTCTATTGTGACTTTTCTTAAAATACATAACTTTTAAATCAAATCATTACTTGCGGGCTTCTGAATTTGAAACAATCTTGTACTTCTTCAACTTCTGTATTCTTTGAACATTTTAAACAAAGAAGTCAGGTTTTAAGCAGTAAGTCTTTTCCGTTTAAGTAGTTTCCGAATGTAAAGTCTGTAAATGGGGAGAAGTGAAGTCATCCATATATCATATGTCATTTAGGGGCATATGTAGAACTTTAATACTTTTCTCACTGGAAAAAGAAAGGTTTAAAATTTAATTTATGTGGAAAGGAAAAACCAGGAAGAACCAAACCTTCTGTTAAACAAGACCAAACAGAGAATAATTTAGAAAATATATACTGTAAATGCTAGTGCATAAAATGCCTCCATTTTAATAACAATCTACTTTTGATTTAACTGGTATTGAAATAAGGAATGCAAAGGCAAGTTAGAAGTCTTTTTTTTTTTTTTAAATGAGATATCTGCCAGTTACTAGTAATTGAGTAATTATTTTCCCCATAAGACACTCTGGCCCATTGGAATGTGGTTTAATATAATAATCAGATTCAAAGAATTTGGTCATGATGTTCTTTTTGGTGACATACTAATCCCCCCCGCCTTTTTATTTTGGCCATGCCTTGAGGCTTGTGGATACCCTGACCAGGGAAATAACCAGGTCTTACCAGTGCAAAAAAGTTTATAAATGACAAGGGGAGAAAGAACAGAGAGAGCACCTCAAGGGAGAGGTGGACCATGTCAAAGGAGGCAATGACCCCCAAGGACTGGGGTATAGAGTTTTTAAGGCATGGTCATTTCATAATCCAAGGGGTCCTTGATTGACAGTCTTGATAGACAGCTGCAGGTTATATAACAAGACGTTCTACCATGCATGTCCTTCCCATAATTCAGTCTGTTGTAATTAGATGTATGTGTTCACGGAATACTTATGAGTAGTTAATGAGTCCAATGTCTGCCAAAGATTACGTAGGTACAGGATAGTGTGAAGTGTGCACATGTGCTAGAGTAGGGAAAGTCCCACCAGTGGGCAGATGGGGAATTATTCTGCCCCCCTGACTATTTTGGAGTATTGGTGGGGGCGTATTAGGAGGAAGGCTGGTAAATTGCTTGTTGGGATTAAAAAGCCATTGGATGTTTAGCTTAAGGGGCCGCTCCTCCATGCTCTAGCTTCCTGCCTAACAAAAGGATGTGCAAAAGGTTTAAAATTTAATTTATGTGGAAAGGAAAAACCAGGAAGAACCAAACCTTCTGTTAAACAAGACCAAACAGAGAATAATTTAGAAAATATATACTGTAAATGCTAGTGCATAAAATGCCTCCATTTTAATAACAATCTACTTTTGATTTAACTGGTATTGAAATAAGGAATGCAAAGGCAAGTTAGAAGTCTTTTTTTTTTTTTTAAATGAGATATCTGCCAGTTACTAGTAATTGAGTAATTATTTTCCCCATAAGACACTCTGGCCCATTGGAATGTGGTTTAATATAATAATCAGATTCAAAGAATTTGGTCATGATGTTCTTTTTGGTGACATACTAATCCCCCCCGCCTTTTTATTTTGGCCATGCCTTGAGGCTTGTGGATACCCTGACCAGGGAAATAACCAGGTCTTACCAGTGCAAAAAAGTTTATAAATGACAAGGGGAGAAAGAACAGAGAGAGCACCTCAAGGGAGAGGTGGACCATGTCAAAGGAGGCAATGACCCCCAAGGACTGGGGTATAGAGTTTTTAAGGCATGGTCATTTCATAATCCAAGGGGTCCTTGATTGACAGTCTTGATAGACAGCTGCAGGTTATATAACAAGACGTTCTACCATGCATGTCCTTCCCATAATTCAGTCTGTTGTAATTAGATGTATGTGTTCACGGAATACTTATGAGTAGTTAATGAGTCCAATGTCTGCCAAAGATTACGTAGGTACAGGATAGTGTGAAGTGTGCACATGTGCTAGAGTAGGGAAAGTCCCACCAGTGGGCAGATGGGGAATTATTCTGCCCCCCTGACTATTTTGGAGTATTGGTGGGGGCGTATTAGGAGGAAGGCTGGTAAATTGCTTGTTGGGATTAAAAAGCCATTGGATGTTTAGCTTAAGGGGCTGCTCCTCCATGCTCTAGCTTCCTGCCTAACAAAAGGATGTGCAAACAGTATACTAAACCCTTGATTCTATTATCCATTCCTTATCATTTCATTTAGTCCTCATTCCCTTTTTCCGGAGGGTCATTAAAGATTAAAAAGGTTAATAGAAGTGTTCCAGGTTCTATAGCTAATGTATGGTGAAGCTGAGCTTCGAATGCTGTCTGATTTAAAAAAAAATTTTGGGGGGGTTGTGCTTGGTCTTCCTTGATGTACCAGCTTCCCTCTAGTTGTGGTGCGCGGGCTACTCATTGTGGTGGCTTCTGACCAGTTTAGTTGATGCTATGTTTTAATGTGAAAGTTGAATTATTTATATCTTCTCGAAATCACCTTGAAGCAAATTTTACTGTACCTAAGATTTAGTATCTTTTAGGTGTTTTTAATTAAGCTGAGTGAACTGTGGCATTGAGAATTGTGACAACTGATTTCCAATTCTAGTTCTGTGCTGTTTCTGCAAAAATGGCCCAGGGGATCACCAAAAGATCTGGGAAGCTGAAGGCAAAAGTGTGTTACATCAAACAGTATTTCAAAATCCTTAGCCCATGACTGTGAGCACAGTTTCTAGCATAAGGAGATGATGTCATTTCTAGGGGACTATGGACGTTGAACCTGTCCATCCGTCTGTACCATGGATGTGCTTTATACTCTGAAGGACTGGAGTGACTGTAGCACAAGAGTTGTAAAGGCATGGGCTTCTGATTTGGTCAACCAAAACCATGTACTCCAACATCCCATGTCAGCCTGTTGAACGCATACAGTGAACAATTTAGGCATTGGGTAGGGTGAAAGTTCTGCAATATCCAATATATGATTCAGACCTGGCACCACTAGTCTAAACTATAGCTTGTTCTGGGCCATACAAACAAATTTTCAAATAAGTGGGAGTTTGAGAAATTTGAATAAATTGAACTAGTCTGTTAGTTTCTTGCTTCTAGATTAAAGGATCAGTACTAGTCTGAGAGTGGGCTCCTTGCAGAAAGATCAGTTATCAAAAATAATGGGCAATAGGGACTTCCCTGGCGGTCCAGTGGCTAAGACTCTGTGCTCCCAATGCAGGGGGCCTGGGTTTGATCCCTGCTTAGGGAACTAGTTCTCACATGCCAAACTAACAGTTCACATCCCACAACTAAGACCTGGTACAGTCAAATAAATAACTAATTTTAAAAATTATAGGCTATAATTTACAGAATGATCTTGCTGCCTCACTGTTTATTATCTAATAAACAGCCTGCCAGGCTCCTCTGTCCATGGATTCCCCAGGCAAGAATACCGAAATGGGTAGCCATTCCCTTCTCCAGGCAATCTTTCCAACCCAAGTCTTCTGCACTGCAGGCAGATTCTTTACCACGGAGTCACCAGGGAAGCCCCAATAAATAGCATGTGTATGGAAAACAAAACAAAACGTTAAGAAGAATACAATATATCCTCAATTTTGGCTATTCACCTTCACATAGTAAAGATGCTGAAAAGTCTTCACAGCCTTTCTTAACAGTGTTTTCTTGACTTATTTGACCATAAAAATACCCCTTTCAGTAACCACTGTTAACATGGAACTAGTATTTTGTGGGAGATAGCAAGGTTGATATGGGAACTGTTAGTTATGGAATGTGCATCTAGTTCTCTGACCAGGTTCGTTCTGGTGCAAACTGTATACTCTCCCCATGTTCCATTGATTTCTTCTCTTTTTTTCATTCTGCAAAATAATGAATCCCATATACCTATCACTTGGTAACAACTCTCTAGATTTTGCCATGCTGCTTTCCTTAGTTTGAGGAGGTAATTTAAAGCAAATCCAAGACAACATAATGTTTTTATGTATTTATATCCTTGAATATTTCAGTATGCTGTTGTAAACAAATATGAGATTTCTTTCTGTATTTCCCATGCCATTATCCTCTTTAGCAAAATTAACATTACTTCTTTACATAGTTGATATTCAGATATTCTAAATAGTTCCCTTTCTCCATTATTAAATGTACAATTCAGGGGCTTTTAGTCTGCCCATAATTGTGTACCCATTACTGCAATCAATTTTTATTAACCCTTAAAGAAATCCTATTCTCCTTAGCCATCAACCCCAAATCCCCATATCAAGCTTTAGGCACCCCCTCCCCAGCTTTAGGCACCAGTAATCTACTTTCTGTTTCTGGAGATATGCCTATTTGAGACATTTTGTACAAACAGAATAATATAATATGTAGTCGTTCATGTCCAACTCCTGTCACTTAGCATAATTTCATGCTTCATCCATGTTGTACACGTACTGGTACTTCATTATTTTTTATGGTCAAATAATATTCTAGTGTATATATATACCACACACATATTATTCATTTGGGTGAATTCTTTTTTGGAAAAAAAAAAGACTTTATTATAAAGATTTCAAATGTATGCAAAAAAGAGTATAGTATAACCAACTCCCAAATAGAATCTCATCATTCCCACAGTTATCAACTTGTAACCCATCTGGTTTCATCCATATTTCAGCGTTCCCTTGCTCTCTAGGTTATTTGAAACAAATCCAAGACGTATCATTTCATCCATAAGTACTTCAACATATATTTGTAAACGGTGAGATCTCCTTTAAAAGATATCACCAGTATCACACCTAAAACATAAACAATAATTCTTAATTCCATCAGATATATGGTTAACTGATGTCTTAATGTTTCACAACCATGTTTGTCTTCCTATATTAGATTGATTTCCTTAGTGGATATTAAAATTGTCAAAGACAGTTGATTTGTATAGGAACATTTATTATGCTAGAGGATAATAGCATAATATACCATAACAAATGCTATTATTCTCTTTTTCTATGAAATTGTAAGACATGAAGTCTTTCATGTAAGACATGATGACAGCCATCACATGCAGAATCTGCCTCTGTCTGTCATTTGTGGATGCCCAAATGCCCTTCCCCAGGTTTTAGAGGTATTTAGAGGTACATGAGCATAGAGCCCAGAGAGAGATCAGAATGCTAAGATCCGACAGAGATAAGTTGTCCCAAGACCTCATAGATTGGAGCAAGGTGATGTTGATCTGCTGTAGAAAGAATGATCTGCCAGCCAAGAATCTTTTCTATACATCTGGGTCATAGAGTGAAGTCTGTGCCCAGGCCATACTATGAGGGTGGAAGCAGTACCACTAGCTTGGATGGGGGAAATGAGGGAAAATCAAAGTTCCAAGTAGGATACCATCTGTTCTCTTAGGCAAAATATCTAGAACTCACTGAGTTTATCAATGTTTACTTCTGTTGATATTTTTTCCTTTCTTACTTTCTTGGAGAAAAATTGTACTATTTATCATTGAAATAATAATTTAGTCTTTAAAAAATTTTAAAGTTCCTTTGATGCCTAGAGCAATGGACTTAACTGGTGGCAGATTTAGCAGGTGTTTTGGTGCATGCATGTGAATCAAATTAGTGTTTTCATCTCAAAATTTTGTATCACTGAGGTGTATGGTATTAAAGTGAATGCCAAAGGCATAAGAAGTATGGCACTCAGTGTGAAATGTCAGCAGCTAATTAATTAGGATGTTGGTCTAAAGCAGTAGTTGTTAAGCATGTGTCTTTAGGTAAATTTTAGGAACACTTGAAACCTTTAAAGTAGCATGCATGTAAGCAATTGGTATGTTCATCTGAACTTAGGTTTTTGTCTTTGTGAGGGTCCATAGTTTCAATTTTTCCAAGAAGTCTGTGCCCTTTCGTCTCTGAGAGATTATAAATAAGTGATGTGAGGGCTTGACAAGAGGAGCCAGTGCAGTTCTTTGACATCATGTTTTTTTTTCCCCCCTTGTGTGATCTTATCTAATCAGAAACTTTAAAAGGCCAGGCAGAGATCAATGTTTGTTGAATGAATGAAGTTAACAAATAGCTGCTTCTCTTATTTCACTGATGTTTTTGAGATTTTTGGCTGAACAGTAATTATTCATTGATTGCTCCATTGAAGACTCCACTAGTACCTTAACTGTTCGATAAGAGGCATAAACACAGGGGAAGTTTGTATGCCCCATGTGAGATTCAACACTGTCACAGGCCCGTTATCTTAGTAGACCATCCCTAATGTGGAAGTGCATAAACAGTAGATTTAAATGATAGATTATAGAGTTACTTTTAAGGATGCAGTTGTGTGGCTTTGTATCTGTGTCTGAGGAAATGTAAGCGATCATTTAAATCCACAGAAGATGTGTTTGGCATGCTCGAAACAGCTTGGATCCATCCATCCACTTTCCATTAACCTTCTTAGAAAGATGAACCCTCACAAAGGAAAAGTAGTTTGTAATCTAATGAGCTGCTATTTGGAGAAACCCAGAATAGAATCAGATTCTGGGGTTGGCAGTTCCTTGGAGGTTGTTGTTATTTGTGTAATCCTATGTTTTATTAATTCTGATCTCTTTACTCATTAGGAGGAAAGGAATTTTTAGCCCTAAAAAGCAAAATGTGACACCTTTAAAGGCAGTAGAATATAGATAATATTAAAAGATTAACACTGGCCATTTTATGGGATCTACTGAACTTTTCACATTGACACTAAAAGTTGCTTTATCTCTTACCAGTAACAGTTGCCTCCAGGGTGTCCAGCTTCTGGGTGAAGCTGTTGACACAATTACAGGGGTTCTGTAATACAGAACACTATGCTGAGAGAACATTTAATTACAAATTAGAGCAGGAAATGGAGACTCTTCTATTTCAAAGAAGGGTAATTTCCCTTCTTTGGAGTATCAGCATTTAGTCAGAATATTCATGGGACAAGTGACTTGGTGTTCTTAAAGGTCCTTATGGGGAGCAAGATAGATCTACATCTTCTTTGAAAAAGGCAGTCTAAAAACAACGGAATAATCTTTTTCAAGCACGCGCCATAATTTGCATTTTGGAACCAAGAGAAGGAAAACTCATTTAAAATAGATTATCTGATGACAAGGAGTCAGACTTATGAAAAGAATATTTAAGCTTTATACCAATGGAAGGAAGAATAAAACACATTTCTTACCCAGAGCATAATCTTAGTGAAATTAAACATGTATAATGATTATACTTCAAACATGTCAAGAGGCCCTATAATAATAATGAGGTCACAAATGGAAAAGACAGGAAAAATAGTGATCTCAGCAAAGATGATATATATGCATATATATATACATGCATTCATACACTTTGGAAATTTTTTGCCCTATCAATTTGTTATAATACAAATAAGATAAATATTAAGGAAACATTAGTTCCAAGTTACTCTTTAATAAAAACAAGGCACAATATTTAAGCATGCCATGAGCATCACAGATGTCCAATAGATAGCCTGATGAAAATGATGATAAAATATTTGCCTTAATACATTTTAGAAAAATTCAGATTTAGCATTTTCTTTTGCAACTAAACTGAGCTCCCTAAAATTCTGTTTTCTGCTTATATTTAGATATGTTTTCATAAGTGTGGCTGCCCAGAGAAAATATAATAGACACAGAAATCAAGTTCTGGATAGTGTGTTGGAAAAAACAGTTGACTAGGAGTTAATCATCCTAGATATTTATTCTTTCTCTACAGTTAAACTGGTAGTGTGACCTTGGACAGGCAGTTTAATCCCTTTGAACCTGGACTGTCTGAGCTATTACAATGAATTAGTTGGACTAGATTTTTTAAGTCTCCTTTTGGTTTTAATAAAAATAAAATTCTAAATTGCTCTGTGAGTTAAATCAACATTGCCAATCTGGTTAATTCTGGGCCTCCAGCCTCTTTAAAATGGAGAACAGTTTATGTGAGTTATTTTTTTTAGAAAAAATAAATTCATCTCTTCTTCTTTCCACTTTGTCTTTGAACACAGTTTCAGATTTTTCATCTGTATGGTGGCATTGTGGGCCTATTTATTTTTCCAAAGACCTTTTACTCTGATTATTTGATAAGAAACAATATTTTTTTTCCAAAGGTATTGAGTTATTCCCTTGGTTTGTATTAGAGTAGATAAGTCCTTCGAGTTTTTTAAATGAGTTTACATTTTCATTCCATCTCTTTGATTCAAGTTTGAAGGGATTCTATTTTGGCTATTTTATCTCTCTGCCCCTAGGAAAGCCAGACTTTAAGTTATCCCTAAGGTATCACTGGCAGCATTCCACACCATCTGTAATGTATAAATATATTCAGTTATTCAGTATATTCCAACTTAGCTAGCTCTAGTAATTTTATATTATTGGAGTCTTTGAGGAGAAAAGCATTCATTCTCTACTGATTTATTCCTTACTGTTAGTTCTGAACTTTTGATTCAACTGACAAGTAATCTAATACAGAAACAAAACCCTAAACTTTTCCGCAATGAGTTAAGTAACAGAAAGTTCTGGAGCCCATTCATTGTCCTTATTGCAGTTGACTGGTTGAATACATTTGAGCACCCTTGGCAGATTCCAGATTTGAATTTAGGAGACTTAAGGCAGGTCAAATCACTCTCAATAAAAGGTGCTTGTCTTTGAATCTCTTCACTGAGAAAACCTTTTATTCACCTTCCTGACACAGTATATCCCATTAGTTTCTTTGACTATTTCTTTTCTGTTTAAAATTTTCTCCTTTCTTTACTTTTTCTATCAATAGGATGAAAGAAAGCACATCTTCCTCCCACTCATATATGGCTCCAAAAATTTGCTTTTTAAATTTAAATACTGAATATGAGTTTTTTGAACTTTCATACAAGCACAGACAGCTCCAGCTACATGAGAAGCTGTAAATACAGAAATGCTTCGTTGCTGTGATGACTTCTTGTAAGTATGAGCTCTGAGCTAGGGAAGAAGTATATTGGAAAATGAGGTTGTGGAAAATATCAATGATGGGAAGATAGACAAGAATTCTAATACCAGCTCTCTCATCACTAGTTATATGACACTGAGAATGGCTTAATCATTTTTAGCATCAGTTTTTGTCATCTGTAAAATTTACTTGCACAGTAGGCTTTCAAATTAGAAATGATTATTTTTAAGAACTTTATGTTTATTTAGCAGGCTTCCCAGGTGCTACTAGTGGTAAAGAAGTCACCTGCCAGTGCAGGAGACTTAACGAGACAGAGGTTTGATTCCTGGGTTGGGAAGATCCCCTGGAGGAGGGCACTTGTGCTTGCCTTTGGATAACATACAGAAAACTCACAATGGAATATTACCCAGCCATTAAAAAACCAGTTCTAATGAGGTGGATGAAACTGGAGCCTATTATACAGAATGAAGTAAGCCAGAAAGAAAAACACCAATACAGTATACTAACACATATATATGGAATTTAGAAAGATGATAACGATAACCCTGTATGCGAGACAGCAAAAGAGACAAAGATGTATAGAACACTCCTTTGGACTCTGTGGGAGAGGGTAAGAGTGGGATGATATGGAAGAATGGCATTGAAACATGTAAATTATCACATGTGAAACGAATCGCCAGTCCAGGTTCGATGCATGATACAGGGTTCTTGGGGCTGGTGCACTGAGATGACCCAGAGGGATGGGATAGGGAGGGAGGTGGGAGGGGGAGGCTTCAGGATGGGGAACACATGTACACCCATGGCAGATTCATGTCAATGTATGGCAAAACCAATACAATATTGTAAAGTAAAAAAAAATAAGTAAATAAAATTGAGATTAAAAAGCAAGAAGAAAAGAAAACTCACAAGATCTGACTGTCCTCAAAAGTTTACACTTTAGTCGAAGTTTAGAGTTTGCTCAGATATATTGCAGTAGGCTTCATATACCATTCATTCATTCATTCATTCCTTCACTCATTTATTAACACGTTTATTCAACAAGTGTTTCTTAATGCCAAATATTATCCTTAGGATGGGGTAAATCAATGAGCAGAAATACCTATCTAGAAACTATGAAAATTTACAATTATAACTGACTTTTTTTTTTTCTATGTAGGCATAGCACAATTGTATTAAAATCATTATGAAGATACTTTGGCTCCATGTTGCCTTCATTTAAATCTCAAATCTGTCATCTACTATCTGGTTATTTCTGTGCAAGTTATTTTTAAGTGCTATGAGCCAAATATCTTCATTTGTGAAATAACACATAGCCATGCATAGTGTGATTGAAGATTAAATGAGTTAGCATACATAAAGTATATAGAATAATTCTTAACACATAGGAATTACTTTGGACCAATAAAATGGACCATTAAAATGTTAAATTTCTGGTTGTTGTTATTAGGCACTATTTTCCAGGTATCAGATTCTTATTTTTCCTATAGGGAACAACTTCCCTCTTCTCCAAGTTTTGGCCTTCATGTGCATTTATGACTTAAGCTTAAGAGAAGAGCATAGTTTGTTTTCCTTAGTCACGGTGATTGGTTGAGTTAGGACAGAAGCAAGTCAATCAAGTTCAATCCAAGTCCTTTCTTGGGCTCTTTAGATGAATATTCTCTTTTCTAGAAGAAGTGAACCTGAGTTGACATAGCCCTAGTGTTCCCAGTGACTTTGTCACTACCTGGAGCCAGATAATGAAACTGTAAGGGGCTTCCATGATAGCTCAGTTGGTGAAGAATCCATCTGCAATTCCTGGGTCTGGAAGATCCATTGGAGAAGGGATAGGCTACCCAATCCAGTGTTCTTGGGCTTTCCTTGTGGCTCAGCTGGTAAAGAATCTGCCTGCAATGCAGGGGACTTGGGTTCGATCCCTGGGTTGGGAAGATCCCTTGAAGAAGGGAAAGGCTACCCACTCCAGTATTCTAGCCTGGAGAATTCCATGAACTGTATGGGGTCACAAAGAGTCGGGCACAACTGCGTGACTTTCACTTTCAATGAAACTGTCTCGGCACAGGGCAGAACAGGAAGTTGGAGATAAAATAGACACTAATGATAAAAGATCAAACAGTACAAAGACTTTTCTCCTGAAATTTCAGTTTTATGTGAAATTACTGATTACAACTTCCTTGTCCTGTTTTCTTTTTAGTGTGTGACCAATTTAGGCAGAGTTGGTTTATGTTTCTTGCAAGTAAAGAAACCTAACTCAGTAACCAACTCACTTAGAGACTGATAGAGATTTATGATGATTAAATCTCCTCTCTTCCTTTTCCCTTCCATCAAATAGAGTTGTCTCATGCTGCTTTATCATTTGCTGAAGTTTCCCTTTTGGGGAGAAGCCTGTAATCATCTTCTCTTGGACTAGAGATCTACCTGAGGTGGCCAGAGAATAGTCAGGAGAAATGACAAGGAAAGAAATCTGTAGACTAATTCAATTGTGGGTCAATGGTGTCCTTTTGTACCTGGCAAAGAGGAAAACTGAGCTGTGCAAGTTTGTTTCTGTGTATGTGGCAATATGAGAGATTTGGCATATTTATTCTACCAAAACTAACCAGATTAAAGAAGGACAATCAATTAGGCCATGAAATTAAATATATGGTTACAAATTTTGTTAAGTGGTATGAGGGGAAAAGATAGAGTGCAGATATTAGAGCAAATAACCAAAGCATTGTCTCATTCTTTCATGCTCAGGATATGAAAAAGGTCAGCAACTTTCAGAAAGGGGCATGTGACATGCTTAGTCTCTGACTGGCTTCTTTGTTAGCATTATAACTAAAACCAACTGAAATCAAAACAAAGAAAACCATCACTAATAGTACAGCTGATCAGCACTGATAGCATTCTGATTAAGTCTCCTTGCCACATGAAATTCACTGGACTTCTCACTCCATGTATGGGGGTAAAACTCAAGAACCCTTCCTACTTTCTCCAAAAGTTCTTGGGGTTGGAAGCTTGGATTTCTCTGACTCTGATAGCTTTGTTCCACTGATATTTTTTTTCTTTTAAATAACTGTCTCTGAGATTTTTGTGATTGACTTGTCACAAGTCAGTGCTTCTCTGGTTTTTTATGAGAAGACTAAGGCCACAAAATGCAGTGTATAAGAGATTTGGGCCAAGTTGAGTGTGTGTGCAGAACTGAGCCAGTACATAGAACAGGGAACATTTTAAATTTGCATTTTTGCATGATAAATGTCTTTAATATGGACACACAGCATCCATGGTCCATTAAAAGTTTTCAGCTATTCTTATTGGCCGTTATTCGTCTTGCTGCCATGGCCTCCAAAGCTCCATCTTGCTAGCTTTCTTCTCTCCTTTCTACCTTGAGCACTTTCCTTGCCTGGGCAATCTGCTAAAAATTTGTGATTTAATACTTTGAACCACCTATGAATGACCTCTGTTATTACTGTCAGGTAAATAAATCTGACCTACTAAAATAATTTGGGGTTAAGAATTAGCAGTGCATGTTGAGGCTAGGGAAATTCTTTGGTCTAATATGTCAACATCTGAGAGAGCAGCCAGAGGACTTGTACCTTCCTGACTCCTAGGTGAGCTGGTAGAACCTAGTATGTGTGTATGAGGATGAGTGCAAGGAGAAATGGAAGTTATCAAAAATGTAAAAAGAATTTTTTAAAAGACTTTTTGAGTATTTTTTAAATAAAGTTTGATTTGTAGATTTATATATAGAATGAACTAGTTAGGAAAATAATTCAAAATCTAGGAACAGATGCCAAGAGAGGGAAAGAAAACTCTTCTTCCTCCTTCTCCTTCATGTTTGTCTTCATAGAAGAGCCATAGCTTGCCAATTCCTTTTCTTTTTAAGACTATACATTCAACGTGTATCACATTCTTATAAGACAATTAGTTCTGATTTGTTGTGCATGATAAGTCTCTTCAGTTATGCCTGACTCTGTGCAACCCTATGGACTATAGCCTGCCAGGCTTCTCCATGGGATTCTCCAGACCAGAATAATGGAGTGGGTTGTCCTCCAGGGAGTTTTGATTTGGAAGACAACTTTATTATATGGGATAGAGGGGAAGAATTTCTCCTACCAAATTTCTCCTATCTAATGTTAAATCATAATATTTAATTGAAGTGAATATTCTGCTCATTCAAATTTATTCTCCAAATGAGATAGATGAGAGCTTATTTATAATAATGATGATAATAACAATGGGGACTATTTCTCACACTTTTATTGTATGGCAGGCACTTGACTTGATGTAAGTTTCCCAGCAAATCTGCAACAGAGATTGTTGTTACATCTCCATTTTTATAACTGAAGAAAAGGAAAGAGCTACAGAACAGTTACAAGACATGCTCAAGGTCACATCAAGCCTATATGTGGTCAAACTGTTATTTGTGTAGTGAAGGCTGGCATTGCAAAGATTTTGTTCCTTAGATGCTTGCTGGGAGGCTTGAAAGCATGATTCTGCATGCTCCCATGGTTGATTCTCTTGGAATTTGGTATTTGTATCATCAGCTAGTGAGGTGGTCACTACCAAACCTTTATTTTCTGTTTTATAGTTAATGATTCCATTTTGAACTGAGATAAAGGAGAATGAAAAAAAAAAAAACTTGTCACACAAGAATATAATCATAGACAAATTTTTAAAATTTTCCTTAAGGATGAATAATAAACAATGCAGAAATCTGAGGAACAGATATGCTGACTGACTTGCTCAAGGTCAAACAGATAGTTACATAAACACATTTTCCTTTATCAAAGAAGTTCAGTGTTTTAAGTAACTAATTTATTTTAATGTTGGGCGATCTCTATAAATCTTACTGCATTACTTAGATAAATAATTTTCCACTAAAATTGTTTTTTCAGTAATTTTGTTTGGCTATTTTAATGGGTGTTTTTCATAATCTCTAACACTGAATTTCTCATCAATTCAGCCCTCCAGATTTTATTAGGTTTTGTGTGCTTGGGAAATAACACCATCAACACAGAGTTATCTTCACATATGCAAGACAATTATATTGATATATCATGTGCTGTATTTTAATTTCAAAATTATTGCCTCATTGTTTTCTCCTACAGCCCAGTTTTATTTCTTTACTCTTATCGTTAAAGGTACAGGGACAAGTAATTCGCCCTTTAAATAAGAAGAGAAGAGAAAAGGTTTGTTAAAAAAAAAAAAAAAAGGTAGCTAGAAAAATCTCCCACAGAGTGAATTCCCACAGTGTTATGGAGGATGTAAATTTAGCCCAGTGTGATTCAAACAATCAAGTTAGGAATTTTAATTTAATGGTTTGTTCCTTTGAATTGTTAGCCGCTCACCTCATTGTGCAAGTTGTGTTTGAATTGGAGAAAATTAAACTAAAATGTGTTGAATTAGGTTATTCTGGGAGGTCTGATTCACAGGCTAAGTGATGGACTAGAAAGAATGAATCAACAAACAAAAGAAAAGGAGGCTTAAATTATTTCACTTTAATAATGACTCTATTATCTCTCAATATTTTAAAATTTAAATATTTGGTTTTTGTGATGGCAGTATCATTTCAGCAGTTTAAATAGGCTTGGGGAATTATCTTATTTTCATTTCAACACAACCCAGAATCCCATGTTTCTGGTATGTTGGTCAGAAACCTCAATGGCTCACAGATTAAAGGGTTTGTGAATCAGTTTCTGCCGAACTGGCTTGGCCGTGGCAAATAAAACGCTGGAGGAGAAAAAAATGTTGGATGAAAGAACAGACGAGAATGAGTATCAAGTATTTTTTTTTTTAAACGATATTTTAGGGAATAGTCCAATAGGCAAATGGATCTAGACAATCATGGCTCATGTTTGGAATTACAATTGTATGATTTGGTTTAAAAAAAAAAAACAACCCAGCACTTTCTTGGAAAGTAAGAAAACACTTTTAAAAAGCCCATCGAGGGAAAAGGGACTTGATTATAAGCCTCTTTACATGTCTACCCATAAAGAAAGAAATGTTAATAGAGTGAGCCCTTTAAAAGTAAAATGGAGTTCTTACCTTTCAGAGATTTTAAAAATTAGACCTGATGGGGACCTTAGGGCCACATGCATTGTTCAATTGCATTTCAAAGATGTTGAGACTATAGCTCAGACATAGCATGTGTCATGCCAGGGGTCACAGTGGTACTGGCTGAGTTAGAAAAGGTATTTCCTTTCTTTTCATATTATGTTTTCCTGGTTTACTCTTGGGAGCACTTATATCTCAAATAATTGTCATTGCCTTTGAGTCCTTTTCCTTGAATTTATTTTTATTTATTTTTTTCCATTTTACTTTATTTTACTTTACAGTACTCTATTGGTTTTGGCATACATTGACATGAATCTGCCACAGGTGTACACGAACTCCCGAACATGAACCGCCCTCCCACCTCCCACCCCACATCATCCCTTCGTATCATCCCCATACACCAGCCCCAAGCATCCTGCATCCTGCATCGAACATAGACTGGCGATTCGTTTCTTACATGATAGTATACATATTTCAATGCTATTCTCCCAAATCATCCCACCCTCTCCCTCTCCCTCAGAGTCCAAAAGTCCGCTCTACACATCTGTGTCTCTTTTGCTGTCTTGCATACAGGGTCCTCGTTACCATCTTTCTAAACTCCATATCTATGTGTTAGTATACTGTATTGGTGTTTTTCTTTCTGGCTTACTTCACTGTGTACAATCGGTTCCAGTTTCATCCATCTTATCAGAACTGATGGTGTTAGTTTACAGCACGTGCCTCTGCCCTTTGGAGTAATCGTAGCCATTGCCATACGTTATGATGGTGCAATTATTCCAGACACAAGCACTGATAATACAGTAGCTCAGGATCTTTTCACCACCATGGTAGAAAGACGTATCCCTCTGTAGGCAGATCCAGCTCCTTTACTGTGGTAACTGAGCCAGAAGTGTGCTTCCTCAAAGTTGGAGGGAAGGCACTGACAAGGGTTAGCAAAAGCAAATGGTGCTACATACCTCATTGCAAGCCTTTGTGAAAGGCATGTCTCACAAGTGGATGAAACATCTTGATGTAAAACAATTAGGCCATGTGGAACAAAACAAACATTTAAATGGAGATGGAATATCAGTACAGTTCACTGTACTGATTTTACCAAGAGCCCCAGAAGGCAGGAAACCTGTTCTACTGAAGAGCTAAATGGCTTCAAGTCCCTTGACTTCTCCAGGGATATTTCTTCATCTGTAAATACAGGGTTTGGATTAGCTTATTACTAAAGTTGCTTTGTGGTCTAGCAAACTCCTTAATACACAGGTAGCCCTGTTAGCATGTTTGAAGCACAGGAAGAATTAATAAAATTATATAGACTGATCATTTTTTTGATCCTGGTTGCAATATTTCTCTCAGTTAAGGTTAACTTCTTTTGTATGGTTTCCTATTGAGCTTTAGTCCCTTACAAAAATCTGAATGCTTTTCAGTTTAACGTGTATCAACAACCTATTTGTTCAGTGTTTAGAATAGTAATTTTGAGAATACTTTCCAGAATCCTCAAATAAGTAATCCTTAAGCACCAACGGAGTGCAGGTACTCTTGGCACTCAAACCACAGTTTGGTTGGAGTCCTCAGGGGGCACGTACAGTGCTGTTGAAGAGAGTTGAATCGGGATTGAGGGCACATTTAATTAAATGACAAATGAGTGACCTAGAGAATAATTACAGTTTGTAGCCTGTTTTTATCTAATCACTTAATTTTCCTATATTGAGAATTTCTGATCTTTAAACTCTCTTTATCATGGTTTAAACAAATCTGTTAAGAGTTGACTCATAGCAGTGAATAACCATCTCCTTGTTTTCTTTGAGATAATTCTCAGATTAAAAAAAATCCTTGGCATTTGAGTCCAGTGATGAAGGCTGTGGGAAAGAAATAATCCCAATAATTATATCTAAAGAAATATATGTTATATATAGCTATTTTTTCTTGGCTAGGTTAACACTGTTCTCAAATCACATACAAATTAAAACAGAGCATGTAGAGTGATTGGCTAAGGTGATACATAGCCACTGAATAAACATTCCAGACGCTGCAACACTGCTAGTCACCTATGTCATCTATTTGTTCCTCCGTTACCCTTTGCTTTTTCAAATAACAAAATGATCTCCAGTTTCACTTGACGTGGCAATGTATATGGCTTTAAAAATTACATTTACCAATTTCTCTTGAAGCAAAGGTAACCAGCCATGTGATATAATCCTATTCAGTGAGATACATGAATCACATGATTGGGCTCCTGTAAAGCTCAGTAAAGTTAAGGAAGAGGCTGCCCCAAGTGGCAGATGCTCTTTGCTTTCATCCTTCTCCTTTTCTGAGATACGGCTGCAGGGCTGGATGCCAGACAGCCATCCTGAATTCAAGAGGTATTTCTGTCAATAACACATCCTAAGTATGGCAGTGTGTAGAGCTGGATTGAGTCTTGGTTCCAGGTGATATTTGAGACACCAGACTGGCCATGGATTCCTTTCCTTTAGGCTTCTCATTCAGTAAAGAACCTAGGACTCTTAATTTGTTTAAGCTATTTGGGGGTGATTGCGTCTCTTATTGTGACTGAACACATCTTAAGGGAGAGATTATATACTATGTGCAAAGTGCCAATCTTACTAGTACATATAAAGATTTATAAGAGTTTAGTAACTTCTCCTGATGAAGGTATACTTATATACATGGTATGTATCAATATATGATTTATCCATAAATGATATATAGTGTATGTATTTAATCAATATAGATCATGTTTATCTACCTACCTATCTACCTAGTGATGGGTATGATTCTCACAAACTCCATGTATGGAAGAAGAGAGTGATCTGACTGATATCTGAGACGGCTTCCTGGGAGAGGGTTTTTTTAGGCTTCTATTTTTCTTTGTCAGGGTGAGTATGTTGTTGCAGGCAAATGGAAACTGGAAAGACATGAGGCAGAGGAACAACTTGAGTCATACTGCAGAAATTCTCTCCTGTGGTCTCACCAGCTCATCAAAAATATTTAAAACAGTAGAGAATGTTTTAAAACAGTCTCAGTTCATTCTAGTATAGATCACAAAGTTGGCTTGAACTGAAAGTTTCAATTAAAGTTGCATTTTTCATGTGATTTCCAAATCAGCTTGTTTCTTGATTAACCTCATAACTGGGTTCATGTATTACAGTCTGTAAGGAGAGCCACAGGGGAGCAATATGAGGAGAAGAGAACCAAACCCCATTTCTGTTCCTGGTCATCTGGCTTGTTCTATGTCTTAACTGTTAATCCAATAGGAAGTCACAGGTAAGCTTGACAGTTAAAATGAACCTGAGAAAAATCATAATCAACTGTATCCTCTTTTCAAGTTTTCCAAGCTCTTCACTTCTTATGTGACCTAAAATGGTGATCATCAAAGAATTTCTAATCTAGAGGTGGGAGAGTTGATATTAAGTTAATTGGCATGGTTTATTGGCATATCTATAGGTGACATTCAGCTATGTATACTCAGTTGGCTATCAGCCATGTTCATTTAGATATCTTACACACAAATATATATTCAGATGTTTCCTTTTGGAGTCCATGTAAATGAGTGAATTAAATTCCATGTCTGAGTTTCTATTGCCAGAATCTTCATTTTTACCTCAAGTTCTTCTTTGGGAAAGGTCTGCTTTCCATGGCCAATTTTCTAGTTTCTTTCTTGTATTCATCTGACTTTACAAGATACATGCTTTTACATGCATGTTATTGCATCAGTCTGGAACAAGAATGCTAAATACATGGCAGGTGTTGGACCCCTTTACTCCCTTTCCATACATGTGACCGTGTTGTTCACCCCTGGGACTCAGTGCATTTTCCCACTGAAATTACGCTCCTTCAAGATCTTCAACATAATGCTGCAAGGGTGAGAACAAAAATATTTGAATTGACATTCAAGATGAAAGTCATGTGCCAACCACTGAATAGGTGTGAAGCCTGGTACACTTTTCCTTGGATGCAAGGTTGTGCTAAAGGCTTGTGTATCCAGAGATATGCCTTTGTTTTAGGAAGTCTGAGTTTCTGTTTGAAGGTCATGAGGAATGTTCTTCTGGGAGATGGTATCACAAAATAATTTCTGTCTCATTAAGGTCTTAAACTTGCCTAGATCCATAATCCATGCAATCTTCTCAGTACTGGTAATGAGTTGGTAATCTCATTTGACTTTCCTGTTTCATAAATAGGAAAGTGTCTATTCTGAAGTAATGAGAAAAACTGATAAAATATTCCCATAAAATTCAAGTTCATGTTGTTGCTGCTTTTCAGTCAGTAAGTTGTATCTAACTCTTCTGACCCCATGGACTGCAGCCTGCCAAGCTTTCATGTCCTTCACCATTTCCCAGAATTTGCTCAACCCCATGGCCACTGAGTCAGTGATGCTATCCAACCATCTCATCATCTATTGAGCCTTTCTCAATTTATTGACCTCCTGCCCTCAAACTTTCCCATCATTACAGTCTTTTCCAATGAGTCAACTCTTCGCATCAGGTGGCCAAAGTATTGGAGCTTCAGCATCAGTTATTCCACTGAATATTCAGCGTTGATTTTCTTTAGGATCTTCTTGCTGTCCAAGGGATTCTCAAGAGTCTTCTCCAGCACCACAACTTGAAAGCATCAGTTCTTCAGTGCTCAGCCTTCTTTATGGTCCAACTCTCAGATCCATACATAACTACTGGAGAAATCATAGCTTTGATTACATGGAGCTTTGTCAGCAAAGTGATGTCTCTGCTTTTTAATATGCCCCACCCAGTAACACTGAACAAGCTGAAGCTGAATGGTTCTATGAAGACCTATAAGACCTTTTAGAACTAAGACCCAAAAAAGATGTCCTTTTCATTATAGGGGACTGGAATGCAAAAGTAGGAAGTCAAAAAACACCTGGAGTAGCAGGCAAATTTGGCCTTGGAGTACAGAATGAAGCAGGGCAAAGGCTAATAGAGTTTTGCCAAGAGAATGCACTGGTCATAGTAAACACCCTCTTCCACAACACAAGAGAAGACTCTACACATGGACATCACCAGATGGTCAACAATGAAATCGGTTTGATTATATTCTTTGCAGCCAAGGATAGAGAAGCTCTATACAGTCAGCAAAAACAAGACTGGGAGCTGACTGTGGCTCAGATCTTGAACTGTTTTTTGGCAAATGTAGACTTAAATTGAAGAAAATAGGGAAAACCAGTAGACCATTCAGATATGACCTAAATCAAATCTCTTATGATTATACAGTGGAAGTGAGAAATAGATTTATGGGAATAGATCTGATAGAGTGCCTATTGAACTATGGACAGAGGTTTGTGACATTATTCAGGAAACAGGGAACAAGACCATCCCCAAGAAAAAGAAATGGAAAAAAGCTAAATAGCTGTCTGAGGAGGCCTTACAAATAGCTGTGAAAAGAAGAGAAGGGAAAAGCAAAGGAGAGAAGGAAAGATATACCCATTTGAATGCAGAATTCCAAAGAATAGCAAGGAGAAATAAGAGAGCCTTCTTCAGTGATCAATGCAAAGAAATAGAAGAAAATACTAGAAAGGGAAAGACCAGAGATTTCTTCAGGAATATTAGAGATACCACAGGAACATTTCATGCAAAGATGGGCTCAATAAAGGACAGAAATGGTATGGAGCTAACAGCAGCAGAAGATATTAAGAAGCAGTAGCAAGAATACACAGAAGAACTTCACAAAAAAGATCTTCATGACCCAGAAAATCACGATGGTGTGATCACTCACCTAGAGCCAGACATCCTGGAATGTGAAGTCAAGTGGGTCTTAGGAAGCATCACTACAAACAAAGCTAGTGGAGGTGATGGAATTCCAGTTGAGGTATTTCAAATCCTAAAAGATGATGCTGTGAAAGTGGTCACTCAATATACCAGTAAATTTGGAAAACTCAGCAGTGGCCATGGGACTGGAAAAGGTCAGTTTTCATTCCAATCACAAAAGAAAGGCAATGCCAAGAATGCTCAAACTACCACACAATTGCACTCATTTCACACGCTAGCAAAGTAATGCTCAAAATTCTCCAAGCCAGGCTTCAGCAATATGTGAACCATGAACTTCCAGATGTTCAAGCTGGTTTCAAAAAGGCAGAGGAACCAGAGGTCAAATTCCAAACATCTGCTGGATCACTGAAAAAGCAAGAGTTCCAGAAAAACATCTATTTCTGCTTTGACTATGCCAAAGCCTTTGACTGTGTGGATCACAATACACTGTGGAAAATTCTGAAAGAGATGGGAATTCCTGACTACCTGACCTGCCTCTTGAGAAACCTAAATGCAGGTTAGGAAGCAGCAGTAGGAACTGGACATGAAACAACAGACTGATTCCAAATAGGAAAAGGAGTATGTCAAGGCTGTATATTGTCATCCTGCTTATTTAACTTATATGTAGAGTACATCATGAGAAATGCCAGGCTGGATGAAGCACAAGCTGGAATCAAGATTGCTGGGAGGAATATCAATAACCTCAGATATGCAGATGACACCAGCCGTATGGCAGAAAGTGAAGAGGAACTAAAGAGCCTGTTGATGACAGTGAAAGAGAAGAGTGAAAAAGTTGGCTTAAAAGCTCCACATTCAGAAAACTAAGATCATGGCATCCAGTCCCATCACTTCATGGCAAATAGATAGGGAAACAATGGAAACAGTGGCTGACTTTATTTTTTGGGGCTCCAAAATCACTGTAGATGGTGATTGCAACCATGAAATTAAAAGACGTTTACTCCTTGCAAGGAAAGTTATGATCATCCTAAACAGCATATTAAAAAGCAGAGACATTATTTTGCCAACAAAGGTTTATCTAGTCGAGGCTGTGGTTTTTGCAGTAGTTATGTATGGATGTTAGAGTTGGACTGTAAAGAAAGCTGAGCACTGAAGAATTGATGCTTTTGAACTTTGGTGTTGGAGAAGACTCTTGAGAGTCCCTTGGACTGCAAGAGATCCAAGCAGTCCATCCTAAAGGAGATCAGTCCTGGGTATTCATTGGAAGGAGTGATTTTTGAAGCTGAAACTCCATTACTTTTGCCATCTGATGCAAAGAGCTGACTCATTTGAAAAGACTCTGATGCTGGGAAAGATTGAGAGCAGGAGGAGAAGGGGACAACCGAGGATGAGATGGTTGGATGGCATCACTGACTCGATGGACATGAATTTGGGTAAACTCCGGGAGTTGGTGGTAGGCTGGGAGGCCTGGTATGCTTCAGTCCATGGGGTCACAAAGAGTCGGACACGACTGAACTGAACTGAACTGTTTTGCCATGAAGTGATGAAACCAGATGCCATGATCTTAGTATTCTTGCCTTGTCATGATGAATGGGCTTTTGTAACTCATTGAAGCTATAAGCCATGCTGTGTCAGGGCCACCAAAGATGGAAGGGTCATAGTGGGAAGTTCTGACAAAATGCGGTCCACTGGAGGAGGGAATGGCAAAGCACTTCAGTATTTTTGCCTCGATCAGCCCATGAACTGTATAAAAAGGTAAAAAATGCTACTTCATATGTAACTATTACCAGTTTCCTATTGTTGAGCTAATAAGTGACCTCACACATAATGCGGTAAAACAACACAAGTGTATTTTCTCACAGTTCTGGATGCTAGAAATCCTAAAATCAAAATATTGTCAGGGCTGCTTTTCTTTTGGGGGTTCCAGGGTAGATCCCATTCTC